>WIUZ02000016.1:600000-956849 GCA_015956445.1 Thelephora terrestris | reverse complement strand
AGCGTCGAATCGTTTGTATACTTGTGAGCCAAAGGAGTGCTCCGAGAAAAACTCGGTGAAGTGCCCATTCCTCGGTGTCGACAGAAAGGTGGGCCCTCGCCCTCCTCAAATAAATGAGGTGACGAGGATATCGGTGTTGCTTACTTCGGCGGTCTGTAAGATCCGCTGGACGAACTTGCTGAAATGCTTTTCCTTGTGCGTGCGGTGGATGAACGCCCCCTCGAAATTGCGAGAAGACCGAGAAAGTGGTCAACGGTCGCAATGGTCTCTTCGACGATCGTGGCTGAAGGAAGGACAGGAATTAGCCAATTACGCGTCGGGTAAAAAACCTCGACCCGCGGCGGGTCAAGGTTTTAGCCGACCGGGTGCCATCACCGAATAAAACAACCCTCGACCCGGCGCGGGTCGAGGTTTTTGCCCGCGGTTTTGCATGGGCGGCGGGAGGACTTCATGTAATTCTGGATGGTGTCCGAATCCACGGTGATCTTGAACATCCGGGCGATGCAATTCGAGCACTAAAGCCATCACAGAATAGGGTGAGTTTGAACGGTGGGGAACTGAATGAAACAAGACGCGCGAAACCGGTCATCAAGGAAGGAGTGGGACGAAGGGCTTTCTTCGGCTACGCCGCCAGCAGGTTTGGAAAGGACGGAAATAGGTTAGAAAGAGGGGAAATGTGGAGGGGATAATCGTTGGCGATGTTGGCGGTGACGAGCCAGAGCAAGCAAGAGTGATACGTGCCAAGCGGTTATACAACTACATACGGCACTGGGAAACTCCGCACAAGATTTCGCACGTGTTCCATCTGTTCATCACACCTTAACCCTCTGGCCGTTCCCAAGGCTTGCCGGTCGAAAATGGATACTTACCCTGTGGTTTTCCAATTCCTCAACCTTGCCCGCAGCCAAACGCGCACCGCAGTCGCCGGGAACAAGACCGGGACTACTGCCTAACGGCATTCTGGATCCCCCGTGAGCTTCGGGAGATCTTCGAGATCCAGAGCCCTCGGGCCGCGAAGTTTTGGCCCTTCAGGACGAAAAAGTTTACGATCTCCCTGATCCGAAACCGTACGCTCGAGTCTCCACATACACTGGCTTGCCACTGGCACTCCGGTGGCCGACCAATGATCACGCGTCGTCCACGGTTTCGTCTCTATGACAGATCATCGGTCGGCCGAAATACATCGACAATCCACAGGCTTCAAGACAGTTCCTAACGCCCAACGGGTAAGAGGTTGTACGTCATTCATCACCCGTTTCTTGTGTCGTAACTAAGTTTTGAACGCTGCGCCCAGGGGGTTTACTAAAGTGTGAGGGCGCTAAACACCGTGGGACGAACAAGGGCCCGACGAGGGGTGTTCTGGACGCAGTCCCAGGGGTTGAACGCCATTGCATGACGTGGTGGCGCGGTCATCTTGGGTTTTGGGCCGAGATCCCACAAACAAGACGGATTTGGCGCACCAGGACGATTGTGAGGGCGGAATGTCGAGACCGCGGATAACCGGTTTCCGCGAGGGGGGTGGGTCCAGACTTATCAATCATGATTGCACGGGCACTAACCCACGCTGGACGACTGCTTACAAGCTAGGGGGGCCCAGACGCTGTCTACCCAACGTCGTCAACGTATTCCCCACTCCGTGGCCGAAGTATTTAAGGACATCTGATAGCACGTTTGGCACCCTCACCCACCGATCCTCCAACATGGTTAAGAGGAACAGGACCGACGATTCTGCAGCCGTTAGTGGTCGCCAATCAAAGATTCCCAAGACTCCGGATCGCCCTTCTGACCAGGCGTCGGCCCACGATTGCCAAACGGGAAGCCCTCTCAACCTATCGGCGCTGCCTTCAATCGTCGATGACGAGGCACCCTCCCGCGCTCTTTCGTCCCCCGCAACACTTCAACCCCCGGCGGGGGAGCTTGACGCGGCCGTTGCTGAGCTGTCACACTCGAACGCTATAAACAACAACGAACCGCCCATTGAGCTGAACGGCGCCCAAGGGCCGCAGAGCAACTATCCCTTGGAACCCGCCTCCGACACTTCCACCGCATCCGTCGCGGAAGCTGCCCACCCAGCCGGGGGCCATACAGGTGATGGGAGTATTGATCCGGACGCGCCCCGCGCTCCCCACAACCTGGCACCTGAGGATGTATTTGCTCGGGCTATCGGGTAAGTTTGATACTGAGGGAATTAATCGCCACCGGCTGAAACCCTTTTTAGTACCAACCCGTTCGCGTATGTTTGTCGTATGCTGGACGGTCTCATTCTAACGGCATTGTAGGTCGAGGTTTGCTGGAGACGACACCATTTTGAGAGCTGGGATCGCTGTTTCTACGTGGATGGCCGGGGATGGAAGCTTGGACTTCACGATCGTCCCTGTGGAGAACGTGCTTGAGTTGTACCGTCCCACCCATGCATTGTAAGTGAATGGGAATCCGTCTTCACGTGCTCACGTAGTTTGCAGGAGGCTGCTTAAGTGCGCGGGTCACCCCGACATCACGACGTTGGTAGTACCGAAAGGCGGTATCGTTAACGTTGCCCTCCGGGATCCGGCCACCTTGTCCTTAAACCCGACCACGGGCTACTTGCGATCTCAAGAAAACAGCTCCTGGGTTGTCGCCAGTTTGAACGGGCAAGCCGCGTACTTCGCGAACTCAGGAATTCGGCAGATATGTGTAACACCGTTTGCACACGGGTGGCATCGTTTCGTGGCCGTGCTCGCGAACGTCTTTCAACAGCGCGTTCTTTACTTTCAATCGTTCAAGGGAGGCGTAACATTTGGCACCAGTCGTTTCAAGGGCGGCCCCTCCACGAAAAGGAAAGGAAGGCAAAATATGGCGCCCATTGACGGCCCCACATTGAAGGAAGGTGATACGAGTGAGCACCACAGTTTCTTGCATCGCACAGCAACAATTTTAATACTTCCCTCGGTCCCGGTTTACGACGGGCGGGACCAATTGCGCCTGGGGAACTACTGGGAAAGACCCTACTTGGAAGACATTAAGAAGGACGCTGCGGTGATGATGTTGTTTTCCGTCAAGAAGGGCGCCCTTCCTAAAGCTGTGCAGGACTGGGAAGACCTTCCTCGAGGACTCACAACCGCCGTCTACCTCAATATCCTGGCCATAGTGCTGCTCGCTGACCCCGTGGACCCCTTCAGCGACTATGAATCGGGAGAACACCCGGGCGCTTTCGGGGTGGAATCTGTGGAGGAGGAGCTGCCGGAGTATGGGCAGCGCAGTCGTGTGAAAGGGGAAGACCTTTGCTTGTGATGGGTTGAGGAGGAGGAATGGGGGATCGTGTACGATATCAGAAGGAGAGATGAACATTTGCAGACTGACCGACAAAATCTTGTGTACCGGACCAAAGTATCCTTTATAAAATACGTGGAGAGTGATAATACACGTACTGCTCCCCTCAAACATTAAAATCATTGACATGCGCATCTTCGACCGCCCTCGAGATTACACGCGCTTGGGAAGGCAAAGGGGGTCGTGGGCAATGCCGCTTGTCGGCGCTACGGTTATATAATAGCGGGATTCCGTGCTAAGCCTAAGGACCGGTCATGGGCCATGCCGCTTGTCGGCGCTACCACTCATTTTTGGTTACTGTATTTAGTAATCACTCCCAAATATGGGGGTATGGGGTCTCGGAGCTTTTGAGGGTCGCGAGACACGCGTTCCTGTTTGTGCCGCTGCTCACCTCCTGCAATTTAGAAAAAGTTCCTGGTAGGTGTCTTATTTTCGACCGTTTCATCTCATTGCCGACACGAAGGTGCCGTTTTCGGGATGCAATGTGACATTCCTGGCTCAACCGTCTCGCCGTTGGGAAGGACGGGTCATTTTTACCCCGCTGTCTCATTTCCCATGCGAAAGTGTCGTTTTGGTGAGCCTGAAACCACCTCGCCACTGGCACAGACGGGTTGTTCTTGGCCCTGCCGTGTTGCCCCAGGCACGAAAGTGTCTTTTGGTGTGTTTCTGACTCAACGATCTTGCCGTTGGGAAGGACGGGTTATTTGGGCCCTAGGTTTTGACCCTGCCGTCTCATTTCCCACACGAAGGTGTCGTTTTCGGTGTAAACGTGAAATTCCTGGCAAGGGTATCTCGCTGCCTGTATGAACGGGTTGTTCTCGGCCCCGTTGTCTTGCCGCAGGCACGAAAGTGTCTTTTGGTGTGTTTCTGACTCAACGATCTTGCCGTTGGGAAGGACGGGTTATTTGGGCCCTAGGTTTTGACCCTGCCGTCTCATTTCCCACACGAAGGTGTCGTTTTCGGTGTAAACGTGAAATTCCTGGCAAGGGTATCTCGCTGCCTGTATGAACGGGTTGTTCTCGGCCCCGTTGTCTTGCCGCAGGCACGAAAGTGTCGTTTTCGGTGTGTTTCTGACGAAACCATCTTGCTGTTGGGAAAGGACGGGTTATTTTGACCCTGCCATCTCATTGCCACACCAAAATATCATTCTTGGTGTAAACAGGACATTTCTGAGCCAACCATCATGCCACTGGCACGGACGGGTTGTTTTAAACCCTATCATTTCTCGTATTTTATTTTGCCATATCGTTGTGTATGAAATTGCACTAATTCACTGCCTTTATTAAGCTTTTGTTTGCCTCCCACCTCTAACCACACTACCCCAAACCACGTGATGGCTCGGTGAGAACCCATGTTTAAATACATACTACATTCTAAAACACAACTGTTGCCAGAGGACGTTGCAAACCTTGTGATCAGCAGTTCTCAAACATCCTCAAACACAGAAGGGAAGTCCATACCGATGAAATCATAATTCGGTACCCAGGTTCCCCTCAAAGGAAGCTCAACCGGGATAAGCGTGGACTCTTTCGTTGTGTTCGTTGTCCATATTCAAATATAAATTCTGCAACATTTCAGGTGAGTTGACCCTGTGTGCATGAAGTTCAACTATGACACAGGCTTTACAGACTCATGCCAACAAATGCTCCAAACCAGAACACCAGGACATGCTGAGTGTGAGTGGAAAGGGTAGTGAGTCCACCAGAGATAGTGATAGTGGTGATGAACTTGGTGAGGGTATGAGCAGGTGCCAGAAGTGGAAGGATTTTTCACTGATCTCTTTCAGTAGAACCAATGGATATTGATGGAAGTTTTTCCATTGGAGAGAGCATTGTCAGTATGTCCATTGAAGCAGAAGGCAGCAATGAGAGTGACGGTGAGTTCTAGCAACAATGATGAGGGCTTCTGGCTGATTACCTTCCAGAAGACACCCACATGGACATTGTTGTCTCACCCCAGCTGATGAAACGTCAAAGGTCAGGTCAAGATAGAAACCGTAAGTGTGCATTTTTCGAAATTATCCTTTGCTAACATCCTTTCAGTTGCCAAAGCCTTTCTCCTCCCACCTGAGGAAGGTAGTGGTGACAATGGGGATGGCAATAGGGAGGACAGTGATGGAGAATACATTGATGAAGAAGACACTGATGAGAGTGAGGGTGAGGAAAAGGATGACCATAATGAAAGGATTGGTAAGGGGCCAGAGTACTGATTTTGAAGAGACTTCTCTGACCACCTTTCAGATGTTTCTCAGATCCCTATCCACTCAACTGGTAGTGGTGGAGATGGCAAGGGTTGGGGTAAGGGCTATATCAAGCATCAAAGATACCTGTATTGATTTTTTCTCAGGGTACCATGCCAAGTCTACTGTAACATTACCATTTGGAAAGGAAACCTTACAGAATCCTGAAATGAAGAAACTTGGGATTATAATCAACCTCAAGTATAGGATTGCTATCTGTACCCTCTGTGAAACAACCATTATCCCGGCTCACTTGTACAAGCACCTCCATTGCAAGGGTGGATGCCTTGATCACCAAGATTTCAGAAAAGGGGGAAGACTTGCCTTTTGTAACAGAGAGTACTGTGACAAACTTATTGGAGACCACAAACTCCAGGACCCAATGAAGTTGCACCCTAAACCTAAAGCCTTTCCCACAGCAATACCAGGCCTTCCAGTCTATTTTGATCAGTATTGCTGTGATATCTGTGGTTCTGCCTTCAAGTCAAAGGGAGTCTTAATCAAGCACAAGAAAATGGTGAAGACCTGTGGAAATGCCGAGATAATAGTGGGACCTGCCCAGGTCTTATCTCCTGGTTCTACATCAGCAAACTTGTCCCAGCCTGATCTGGCCAGACGGAGAATGCCGGGCCAGATCAGGCCAGCCGAACCAAGATCCTGCGGGCGCCCCGCTGATCTTGATCCGACGAGGGACCAGTTCAACCCTTGGTGTGACCCAAGTGTGACCGGGGGTTCTGCCAGCCCAGATCACGTGAGACGTGGCCATATCTGGCGGACGCCCTGCAGACCTTCACAGTTGAGGACGGTCGGGCCTCAACTGTACAGTAGTAGTCACACGTAGTCACAGATATATATAATTAATAAAACATGAGATATGGCACAAGTGCGACCGCCTTCCCCCTTTCCCCTCTGCAAAAATGGCCGGACTGCCCTTCACCATTCATTTACACCCTACTCGCAATTCCCCCTTCCAGTGGATGCCCCCCCGCCTGGAGGAAAGATACCTGGAGCAAGCGAGGATTCAACGCCAACACCAGTGAGTCTGCCATCAATTACTCAATTGAATGTCATACCTGACAGCGCTTCCCATCAGGAACGCTTATTTTGACGCGGTCTCCAGCCTTTGCACGCCGAGAGTCCGGACCTTGATCTCGGCACATTGCCGAGAACGCCTCAACATGCTCAACGCGGCGGCGGAAGCCGCCATCAAAGAGAATGTGGCAGACGCCGACCCGGAATACGCGATGATGATCAACACGTTCACTCAGCTCGAGCTGAGTTATTATCTAAGCGAACAGTACCTGTAAGTTTTTCATTTATGTAACGTTCGCCCAGACTGACTCGGCATGTTCCTAGGGAAGCGTACGAGGCGCTCATCAAAGCCATCGGCATGCCGTTCTTCGATGTCGCCGGAGACCGCCTCAACAAAAAAGACGACCGCAAGGCAACCGAAGAAGAGAGCGAGGCAGACATGTTCTTGTTCCTCGCTCAAGCAGCGGCCATGCACGCATGAGTGAACCAGGTATTTTGAGTAGCCGAAAAAAATTGTATGTTTTTTGTATGTTTTTTTCAATGTAAATGACTCGCCTGCAAACTCGACCTCAGGCCCCTGCCAGCAGGCTCAGCTGTATAGTGCAACTCGTAGTCACACGTGGTCACACTAATATATATAATTAAAAAAACATGAGATCATCAGATTGAATAGTGACAAGTCCGAGCGCCGCCTTCCCCTTTCCTCTACAAAACCGACGAGCACCATGCAATATTATCCAACTCGTCCCGCCCCCTTCCAGTGTTTGCCCGGCTCTCTGGCAGAAGAATTCAGGTCCCGCGACAAGCTTCGCGAAGACTTACAGTAAGTTCAATGATCAATTACTCAATTAGATCAGTGACGGCCTGACACGACTCTTCACATCAGGAATATTTTTTTTGATGCGGTCTCCAAGGTTTTCACGCTGAGAATCCAGGCCATTATCTCGGAGCAGTTCGAGGACCGCCTCAAGAAGCTCTGCGCGGCGGCGGAAATAGAGATTAAAAAAAATGTTGCCGTCGCCGAGCCGCAATATGCGGCCATGATCAACATGAGGACCCAGCTTGAGCTCCTTAACATCTTATGCGAAGAGTACCGGTATGTTTTTCTGTTTATGTAACAAACACCCAGACTGACATATTCTCAGGGAAGCGTACTTCCGGCTCATGAAGATCGTCGGCGTCCAACTCTTGGACGTCATCGGAGACCCCCTCAGCCAAAGGGATGGCCGCAAGGAAACCGAAGACGTGAACCGCCTCAACAGGCTCGGGCGGCTCGCTGAGGCGGCTTCGGGGCATCAAATGAACTGATGAATTTTTACTGTGCGACGGTTGCACCCGATATATTTTTTTGTATGTTTTCTTATGTAAATCATATTTCGATACAAAAAATGGATTCATTTATTGTGTGTCTCCGAGCGGCGGTTCCATTTGAGCGGCTCGCTGAGCCAGCGGCCGTGTTGCACTGAATGAACTGGGCAATTTTGACTGCACGGTTGCCATACCTGGTATGTTATTTATATGTTATTTATATGGCACAAATGCGTATCTCGAGACAAAAATTGTATTCAGATTGCGGAAAAGGCTAGGTAAGAAAACATGATTATATAGTGGGTCTACCGTAGCGCCGTTGTTCTGTTTAAAGGTCTGCCATGCCATAGGACTCGTAACCGGCCTCGGACGTGATCTCGTCGGAATCATCCTGGCCTTCATCGCCAGCTGAGGCCACCGCTGAGTCCGAGTCTGAGTGTTCGGCTTCTGACTCGCTATCACTGGCACCAGAGTCGTCCGATGAGATCTTGGCATCCTCAGGGTCGTCGTCACTGTCGTGCGCGTCACCGCCATCACCTTGAGGGGGGCCGGGCTCGCGGTGGGGCTGCTTCCCATGCAAACGTTCTCGCGACATATTCTCGTAGTTAGATTCCACCTCCCGCATGTACTTGTGGCCAATACCACCTCCTCTGTATCGCATGAACATGTCGCGATCGACGAATCTGGTAGATAACAAAAAAGTTAGACCAGCTGTACCTATAGATGCATATTACTTACTGGTTGACGTAGTACGCATTCCAGTTGGACTCCTTCTTGAGGTCCCACACGCTTGCCGGGTCTGCCAGAGAATGGGATCAAAGTCCAAGGGTGAAGCCAGGGATGAGGTGAGAGCCGCGAATGACATCGTCAGGATCAAGGAACCCGAATGCGCCGTCTTCGAGGGACGGGACCAACTTGATTCAATACAGGCGCTTGGCCTTCCAGCCGGCTCGCAGTGTCTCGTCCAGCTTGAACCAACGAACCCAAAGGACGTCCATCCTGACCTCGTCTGACATTGTTGGCCCATGGAGGACATCAACTTTGAATATCCCGAGAACTCGCGCATAAGAATATGGGTGGTTCGAGTTGTTGGCTCGTGAGAGGGTGATGACGTGCGAGCGGTTTTGCATGTTCACCCTGTCCTTGCCGCGGCGGAGATTGTACGTCGTGTGGTATAGATTCATCCCGTATCGCTGTTCGAGACGGTCCTCGGCTATGTAGAGGTCGCCGCGGTCCTTCCCAGTGAACGTGGGGGGGTCGGGGTCATACTGCCTGTTGAGGATGCGAGCAAGAAGGTGGTCCTTGAGCTTTGTGACAAAGCCCTGAAGGAGGTGCTGTTAGCTTGGTTTGAACAGGCGATGGAGTCAGTCCTTACGTTCAGTGCGGGGTCGCCAACGTGCAGGTTAGCCAGAGTATACAAGTCCACATGGTCCCGGTCTTTCTTAGCCATCGAATGGTGTTGCTGCGGTGTAGTGGCGTCGGTGTCACTTGTGGACGAACGGAGTTTGGACGTAACACGGCCGCCTGTTTTGGCCCTTAAGGTATTGATGTACTTTCTGTAGTGACGCTCCATACGTTCGTGTTTTGCAATCTGGCGCTCAAATCGAGTCTTGTTGGTCCGCTTGTAGAACCGTTTAACTTGGCGGTGCTCGAGTTCACCCTATCCGAGTCATGAGACGGCAGAAATGAGATGTAGAAGAGAGGGGAGTATACCTGTTGAGTGGAGAAACAATCCGTTGGGCCGAACTGCTCAATATGATCCACATAATCCCCCAGCGCATGTATCTTGTACGTCTGGAGATTGAAACTGGAGCCTTTGGGAGCGCTTGGTTTTGGCGGCACTTTGGGTTGACGAGAGGTGGGAGCGGTCTTCTTGGTCTTTGTGTCAGCAGCTTTGCGACGGTACGCGGCAGCAGCTTCCCACGGCAATAGTTTCGTGGCATACTTGGGGCACAACTTTGTGGCGTAGAGACGGAGCAGGCGGCCAAGTTCTTTTGTCTGTGTTCGAAGTGATGTGATTGTGTGTGATGTTTGAAGGCGGAGCTTCGCGTAGGCGTGCCAGGTAGCCAAGTCAAAGGCAAGGTCGAGTATGATCTTATTGTGCTCAGGGTTGGGCAGGATCCCTTCGAGAACAGGGAGCCAAGGGGAATAACGTTAGGATTTGGGTCTGGTGGGGAGCAGGGGAGCGACAGTTACCTGCAGGATGTCTTCAAAGTCTCGACCCGCGAGTTTCTTCATGGCCGAGACACTCCCTCCAAACCTTTGGATCGTGTCGCGGCTGGAGGTTGGGACCTGACGAAACCTACGAGGGAGGAAAATTGATCAGCTGAGAAGTACCGATTTGGGTACTATTACTTACCGTGCGTCAAAGGTGTTGACTGCTGCTTCCCCGATTGCATGAAGTATCCGGACGTTGTGCGTGACCACATTCTTCCCGACGCCCAGTTTGCAGTCATGAAGGATGTCAACAGGCATGATCTCGGCCGGGTTGAGACCTAGTTCTGTGTGATATGCATTCTAGGGTATGTGAGTGAGAGGTTGTGGGGCGGCGCAATGTAACTCAGGATTACCCTTGTTAGGATCAACGACCCTCTCTTCAAGATATCTAGATCCCCACCAACGCTCCGCCCAAGGTCAAACACGAGCCTGCGCGCGTGTTCCACACGAGCCGCGGCATCATTCGCGTAGTCCCGCAGGTGACGCCGGACAGCCTGGTCAGAGTACATGCCAATCCGAGAGACCTTCTCCTTCAGGATCAAACAGCGTGGACACAGGAACAACCCAAGGCTTTTGATTGTTGCGAGGACAGACCTCGGTGATGATTAGGTTTAGATTTTCACAAGATGGAGAGATGTCCTTACTTTTCTTTGTAATCTGCTGAATGGAGCAGGAGCAGGAGCAGCCAACGCCGCAGAACACCATCGCCACATTTGACATGGCGGGAATGCTTATGGGCGTCTGCACACGAACCCCCCAAGATCAACCGTATCACCGCGTGAGTCAGCTCGCGCCCGAGAAAAGTGAGCATATCTCCATTGGGTTCTTTATTGTAATGCTTCTTGTAGAACTCCTTGATGGTGTCCGGGAGCTGTTCGTGTAAATGAGATCGTGGTTATAAAAAGTATGTAAGAGGAAATTGACAACCTACCATAGGAAGGTACGCAATGTGGTGAGCAGCGAAAGAGCTCGGTCTTGAACGGATATACTTTGAGACGTTGCCGATGAAGAGGTAAATCGGCCAGAGTGACGTGCTCCCGAACGAAGTGAGGTGGGTAGAGTCGGAATAGAGTAGTGCTGATACGAGGAAACTCTCTAAGTCCGATTCATCGTCTGGACCGCGTGTCGCATTGAGGGTGTCTCTCATTCTTGCATCGGCCTCGAGCATGGCATTTGAGTTGTAGGTTTCGGAGTAGATACGAATAGGATCTTCACCCTGGCCCGGGTCCCACCATTCTTCGTGCGGGGTGATGTGGATGTCGTCGAAGGCATCCGGGTCCTCGAGCTCGGTTGTAATGACTTCAACGATATCCCGGTAGAGTATTCCCTCAACAATAAACTCTGGCGCCTCGGCTTCCTGCTTCTGCACCCCCGTACACGGTACCCGTATGCGCACCGAACCCTCCTTCCACCCATCGCCCAGCTTGAGTCCTGCTCCTGGCTTTGAGATCCATTTTCGTTCGAATCGTCGGATCGCGGTAACAGCATTGAAGTCTTCGAGTGTCGAGGGAGAGAACTCTGGGTGCCTGATGACATTATGGACGAGATCGTTGACTCCCGCAGGGGTGTTTCCGAGTCCCCGAGTCAGCCATGCAAGGATAAGATCTTCCGAGAGGTTGTTCGAGTTGGAGAAGGGGTCGTCCCCAGGATCTGGAGGAATAACCACCATCAAGTTAGACCCAAGAGATTGGGGGGTGGGCAAAGGTGGGTGAGCGTCGGCGAAGGCGTCTGGATTGCGCGGGTTGTGCGTGGAGGTGGTGAGGTACTTGCGGAACACCCTGAAGGAGTTGGACTTAGTCATAGTCCACGAGTTTTTGATGGGACTGCCGCGTCCTGATCCAGGAGAACTCTGTCGCTCGGGCTCTTCATTTTGTTCATCGGTACGTAGGATTGGTGGCGATGGCACGGGCAAAGGGTCACGGAAACGCACAGGGAGTCGCCGAGTCCTCACCGCACGTCGAAGTCCCGTATCGATTGCACGATCAAACAGTGGGATCTGGGCGTCACCATCAGCTTGTCTCGTATTTTGTGAGTTCAGTTCATTGAACGTACTGGTGGTGGCTCTGGCTGATCATCCACAGTCTCCAATGCCAAACGGGCTTCAACATCTCGCCTTCGTTGTTCCTCCTCTTCCTCTTCGTCGCGTTTGCGCTTCAACAGCCTCGAGCTCCCAAGGGATGTTTGTCCTTCCGGGGTGTCCCGGTGACTTTTATTTATGTGGATACCGAGTCCGCGGATTGAAGAAAACTCTCGCCCTGCACAATCTCCCTCGTAGCAAAGATGGGGCATCGTACCTGTGAGTGTCGCGATTAGAGTTGCACAATTGCAGCGGATGCAACTGGTGCATCGGATCTATCCTTGTTTGGAGTTTGCTAACTGAAACAAATAAACTGCACAGGAGGGATACATTAGGGGTGCAACCGCCCATCGAATCCCTCCCTCGAACGACCATGGCAACGCAGCTTTCTGAGAACAATCCCCAGAGGTATGTAGCACCTCGCGAACCCCATCCGATAACCACACGCTTACCCTACACTTCAGCGAGCCCAAGCTCACCCCTCAGGAGAACGAAGAAATCAGGGAAAAATCGAGTTGGCTCCGTCGAGTTGCAAATCCCTTCGTGGACTTGTATATTGTCGTCTCCATTGGAGCTGCTGGCTCTGCAGCAACAGAAGTTTCTCGCCGTCCCGAGGATAGGCGGGCACGAGACCACGCCCAAGACCTGTGAGTGCCTCCAACGCCCACCTTACAATGATTATTCACTGTGCCTTCTTATAGCACACTGGTCCAACGAGAGATCTACACGGCAGACTTCAACGCAATCACCAGTCATCTGCCCTTTCTCAAATCCCGCCTCGAGTCCGATGTCCCATCAAAGTTTATTCAGAAGATCTTACGCCAAGTGAGTCATTGCAAGCTGTTCCTGCTTCTATTACTCGCGGAACCCATCAAACCACTTAGGTCCAATCATTTGCGTCTCGTGCTCGGCAAACAGACACGAAGACGACCAAGCGCTCCATCGTCAAACTCATCCCACAGAAGTACCTGCCACTCGGCGAAAACGGCAAAATTCCGGCAAATGCATACCAAGACTTAGAAGTAAAAGATCCGGATGCCTCTAAGTCCTGGCGTGGCTGGGAGACTCTCACCACCGCAAGGCTGCTGTGCCCCATCGACCACCTAGCCACGTTTGAGACGGACCCAGAGAGGTAAGTGATTGAACATTTTTATGTCGGGTCCCTGGCCTAACGACTTACGCCGTTCAGTTCCAGAATGAAATTACGCGACGGGGGGCTCTCGTTGATCGACAGCAAAGGTGATCCAAAGTTTCCAGCATTCCTTTACGACGAAGACGTCATGGATGGCTCCCTCGCACAGGGCCTCTTCCGAGGCCCACTTTTGCTATCAGTAAGTCATCCGTCACTCCTACGCAATAGGTTGTCAACTAATCATTTCTATTCAGGTCTACAAACTCATCTTCATCGTGCCTTCCGCTGCGACAGGTGCAAAGGTCTCGTTAAAGCGGGGAAATTCACGAATCCATGGCATGGAGAAAGTCATCCCCTCGACAATATGTTATGCGGCGATCCAGGTGCGTGTTTGACATCTACCAAAGTAACACAATTTAAAGGTACCGGCCGCCGCGGTCTTCTAGGCGTACGTCGTGTTGTGCAGTGTCTCAGAATGGAAGGAAGAATGGAAGGGCATCAAGTTTCCACGCCTCTACATGCTTCTACGCGAGCAATTTGCTTATCCTGATGATCCCTGGTACTCCAACACCTTGCAGTGGTGGAACGAGCAGGTCTTCGGCGCGTCCCAACAAACCGATGGGAACCAGCCCCCCGAAACAACTCAGGATGCGGAGGGACCCTCCACTCGCGAGCGCAGTGACTATGAACGGCAGGAGAGGATGCGCGCAGCAGCAGAATGATTTTTTGTTATCAGCTTATCTACTATCCTACACATGTAACAATGCCCGCCTGCCTGAAGAAATACTCGAAGTCTGAATGTCGCCAAATTAAGCTTTTTCTATTTGGTTGTGTTTGGCAACGACCCCATCAAAGCGGGAGTCACTCAAAACAGGAGCCGCCCAAAATAAGAAAATTGAACAACCGTAATGGCCTCTTCCGGGCCGTAGGCACTCCCACGTTCGTGAGAAACAAGGGTGTTTCTCCTGCCCGGGCATTTATAATCTCGGGCCTCACCAAATCTGCCCTGTCTGCATCCTCTCCACCTTCTATCACATTCTCAGTCTCGATGGGCTTCCCTTCTCGGAGATCTTTCGTCGTCTTCTGCTCTGATCGCAAGACAGTTTCACGGTATGTCTACTACTTCCCATTACGGTCATGATTATTTTCTGCGAGACTGATCATCGTCTTTATCACTATCGCGGCAGCTTCAAGTCGATCTACCCGGATGAGTCCGCCACACCCAATCCACTCACAGTGAGTTCCCTCTTAACGATTATGTCGGTTTTGAACGATTAACAACCTCATATGCCTACAGTCATTGTGTTTATTCACCCGCTTATCTAGACGAGGCCACCGGCAGATCAAAACCAGCTTTCAAACCCTCAGCAATTTCAGGGTCAGTCGGGGAGAGTCCCAGGTGAGTGTGGACCGATCATTGATTCCGTTAACTCTTCCGCCCTTGTTTAATTATTGCACCCCAGATCTGTGCCTCCGCAATCGACTCCGACTCGATCCCGGCAGATGATGAAATCCCCGCCCTCCTGTCCCTAGACGACAACCCCCCCTCCCGACTCCTATCGCAATTCCCGCCTCTCGCTGTCCCCTCCTTGAAGTCGTGCGGCGTGCCGTCCTCAAACACCTTCTGAGCTGGGACCGCCTCTGTCGCCAGCACGCCTTCCTCGTATTCATTTTTCGCTGCTCCCTATTGTTTACCGTCGCTGTCTGCTACCTCTCGGTGTATTCCGTTTAATATACGCCGGATATTTTGTATTTTCCGCTAGCAGTTAAATAAATCGTGATCATTTGAATAATTGTTTTTATCGTGAATAATGGATATTATATAATTTGATTTTGTGGAAATTGGTACGGGCAATATATTAAAATAATATCTGTTCACACACCTCAGGAGATCTGGCCTGATAGCCCTACAGGTGCTCATGATCTGCCCAGCTCGTGACAAAGGTGGGACAGATCTCTTGAGGAAATCCCAGATCTTCGGTTATCTGTATAGCTCTCTGCCGATCAACTCTGTATGGACAGACGGCCCGCATATCTGGCCTTTTATGGGAAGAGCTGGCCAGATCTCTCCCGGACTAATCTGCTGATGTAAACTTGGCTGGATTGGAATAAAGCTGCCCTCCCATCCAAGTCCCAGCACCAACCCAGACAATTCCGTCATGCTCTTTAATCAGCAATTTGGATCTGACCCTTATAGTGAGGTAAATCAGATCCAGGCCACATCCCATCCAAGGGAAATGCACCTTTTTTTGGCTTCAGAGAATTGGCTGGCAGAAGTTGAGGGGATGACAGGTCCAGAAATAAGGGAGCTCTCACGGAGTGCAATGCCTGAGTACCAAGCAGCTGTAAAGTCAGCTGTTGCTCGGTATATTTCTGGCCTAGTTTCAGAACTCAGTGATGTTGGGCCAAGTGAAAGACTTGCCATTGGAGACTATAACAAGTGAGTTTGTTCCACATTGATCACAAGTTGTCTTAACTAAAACCTCCTAGCCAGGGTCATTCTACCAGCTGGTTTAGGCCATTGCAAGAGGGTGCCCTGTCAGGGTTGTGGGCCTGCTTACTGTTTGTGGGGCGCTAGAGGATTAGCGGATGGGTGAGGGGTGTCGGGTCGAGGCTTGAAAGGAGTACCGGGAGTAGAGGTGAGAGGCGGAGGAATATCAAGAGAGAGAGGTGACTCCGTCTGATAGGGGTGCACTGGCGAATGGTAGTCCTGGCAGAATTGATGTAGCGTTTGTACGAACGGGTCGAAGTCTTGGTCGCTAAGACGTTCGAAGTTGACGAGGTATTCTATGACTGAATAAGGTAATTCAGCTGGTACTTCCCACCAAAGAACGATGATAGCAGGGGAATGGGTGTGGATGTTAGTGGTAAGGTGAACGCGTGGATTAGGGAAGTAGAAAGCGGGGCTTATACTGAAGTAGACGGTCGCTAGGACGCTCTCAGTAAAGTCGGAGTTCCAAAGGAACTGATGATCGGCGCCTAAGAGAAAAGGAGGAGTGGTGACTCCGGCGTCAAGAGCCGCGAAGGGGCGATAGTAAGGAAAATGAGTAAGTAAACCGGCTGTTCGGTTACTTGGAGACTTCTGATAAGTTTATACTCCCAGATAGATCTCCTGGCGTCAGGGATGACGGGGCGTTGGACTGGACTGTTAGAAGGGAAGGGGTTTGGGGCACTGAACATACACTGGCAGGAGGATTCCTGCTAGAATGAGTCAGAAGTAGTAAGACGGAGGAGAATTCCTCAGCTTACTGATTTATTCAAGTTTGTGGGTAGAGGAGTACAGAAGAGATTGAGAATGGGGAAAGAAAGGAGCGAACGCTCTTCCTTATATACCCAGTTCTCTACAGGAGTCATAATTCTACAACGAGCCAAACAGGGGTCAACATGGTCTGTGCGTACTTTAGGGTAGGGTAAATGAGTCAGAGAAGTGAGACTTAGAACAACCGGTATCGAGTACGAAGTAGGGGAACAATAGCGGATGAGTCATTTCAGGGTCTGATGGGGATTTCTCTTGATCGATGGGGATTTCTCGTGTTTCATGGTAGCAATAGAAGCGCAATGGGGATTTCTCATGATCGGTGGGGATTTCTCGGGGTTTGATGGGATCGCGATTTGGGGTTAAGGGTTCGTTTATCCTAATTAGGACTTAAATGGATGATGATTCATTGTCTTCCCCTTTTGGTTTCCTATTGAGTCGGTTGTATATAATCCAGGGGGATTATTGGTCCTTTCCTCTCATCGTCTCTTTTCCTTTCCCACAATCACCACTACTACTCTCCCCTCTCAAACATCTTTGTTTACTATGTCTGCCTTTGTTGCCAACAACGCCGTGCTCAACGTTGCCGCCACCCCCTTTACCCCGTCCTTCGAGACGGATGCTCCCTACAACGTGGAGCAACACTTGTACGACTCCCCCGCCAACATCGCCCATGACAATCAGGTAGCGGTGGACTTCTTGACCGCCCACAATGCCCCTGCCGACTTCTGGGAACAAGCTGGTTTCGAGGATCCCAGGGCTTCTAGGCCTCAACCGGAAGCTAGGCATCCTGGAGCCGTTCTTCTATTGGACAGGATGGAGAGGGAGAGGGAAGATAGGATTGCGAAGTTGGAGAAGCGAGTGGATCTCATGTACGTCATCATGAACAGTTTGAACGAGGATTTCTCTCACTTTGCTTTGGAACATTGGGGACCTTTCCAGGCGGCTCTCTTCAGACATTTCGGACACCAATGTCACGGAGCCTATTGCACCGATCCCCCTTCTAAGTCCCCAGTCGTCCCTTCGCCACCGCCAGGATCAGGGCGTTCCTCTCCCTCCGTCCCCTCCCTGGAGTCCTGTCCCAGTTCGTCAGATGGTGGAGAGGTCCCAGAGGAAGAAGACCTGCAAGAATCCGATGACTCGTTCTGGTCACGTTGTCGTCCCTCCGACAAGTCACGTCAAGTACGGATGAAGTTGAAGGTGGAAGTGGCGGGTCTCCAAGACCGGTATGGGTTCGCATTAGTGAGCGAGGCCTTGTCGGACGTGAAGCGAGAGATGTATGAGAGCTTGTCTCATGACGTGTTAGGGTGCAGGG
Source organism: Thelephora terrestris (assembly GCA_015956445.1). Taxonomy (NCBI): domain Eukaryota; kingdom Fungi; phylum Basidiomycota; class Agaricomycetes; order Thelephorales; family Thelephoraceae; genus Thelephora; species Thelephora terrestris. The sequence continues at coordinate 938,964 of WIUZ02000016.1, read as the reverse complement.
AGTGTTGGCAGGACCCGGTAACTCGGGTGTATTCTTACTGTCCTCAGAGTGTTCATAATCCTCATCACTTCGCTCATCGTTGCGCGTATCCTCAGGCCTGTTCTTGTGACGTAGATCCTTTTGTTCTTGTTTAGTTTTGTAATATCTAGTGGTTGCCTTTGTCCTTTTATTACCTCGAATAAGACCAATGTCTTGAATTATCTGCGTGATCTTAGATAATATGTCACGTGTTCGTGACATGCCCAGCAAAAATATCGAAAATTTGGCACTGATATGGTCCTCTTTTGCCTTGGCCTAGCTTTGAGAAAGTTCAAGAACTACAAGAACCAGTGGAAAAAGATCAGAAGACAGCGGCCAGCAATTTTGTCAAGGCCCTTGGATCAGATGAGAAGAAACAAGATGTTGCACTGCAGAAACTCCTTTTCTCACTCTTTACCCAGAACAAAGGAGAATCATCAAGATACACCTTCACTGTGTATCGGTTCCTCATCCTCTATTCATTCTGCTCAGATGGAAATCTCCAGAAGTCCAGTGTTATCACCCAATACATATCTGCCATTGTTTTCCTTGGACGAGGGGCAATCTTCAATGAAATTCAGCAAGAAATGAAGCGAACCAAGAAGGGGTTCTTTGAGTAAGTTTTTTTTTGCCAAGTATTTTATTTCCCACCAACTCAAGCTCTTGATACTTAGGAATGAATCTGCTTTCCGACCATACCTCTCTCTCAAGTCTGACTATGTGCTCTCTGCATTATATCTCACAAGAAACCTGCTCAAAATGTTTAGAGCCCAGGAGACCCATGGGATGAACCTTAACCTGGTTGATAACTTTCAAACAGTCATAATCAACAAATCTACTGTCAGTTTCTGCAAGATTGGCACCATGTTTCATGCACTCCTTGATGACATAAAGTCCCGGCGGAAGGCATTGTTGATGGGGATTGAGATGGAAGATGTAGTCAAAATACCAGATATCCTTGTTGATGAACCAGACAACAACAGCCTGGGATTTTACTTTAGCAAGATTCCACAAAACAACCTCCAGGGCTATGAAAAACTGTTAGTTGGCATTGTCTTTGGCCATGAAGCTTTCAAGGGCAAGTTTGGGACTGTGGAAGGAGGTAAACTTGTTTTGAATCAGCCAAGGTGTTACAAGTTCCTTCAGGACATACAGTCACTTTGGGCTGCACTTGGCACTCTTCTCCATATCTGCACCTCTGGCCCATATCGAGGCACTGAATATGCCACAACTTGCATCCGCAATACAGCCAATGGAAACAGCCGGAATGTCAAAGTAATCCTTGGAAGGTTGTGCCTTGTTTCAGGTTACAACAAAACCTCCTTTGCTGTAAGCTTACAATGACAATATTTCATCTGAGTTACTAATCAATTTGCTTATAGACACAGGAATTGAAGGTCAATTACCGATTTATCCCCAAATGTGCTTGGCCAACCTGCATAATCGACTTTGTTGTGTTCCGCCCATTTGAACATTGCATTGCCAAAGCGCTTGGCATCCAAGATTTTGGAGACAGGTTCCTTGCCAGGCTATTTCCTGGCCTTGAATTCCCAACTACATCTACAGATATCTCCAAAGCATTATGTCAAGACACTTCAAGGTTCCTTGGAAGTAAAATTGGCTTAAAGGATTGGCGTCAAATCACTGCCACATTTTCACGAGCGCACAAAGACCCCTATGCAGTTCAGATCCGTGGTGTTGACCCAGACAATCAAATCCGAGGACACAATAATCAGACATCTAATGAAAACTATGGAATCACTCCTGAAGACCCAACTGGAATTAGGTTTGAAACCCTTAAATCCCATCTCCAGACTGCACACTGGTGGTACCACCTTGTTGGTATGTTCATTTCTCCTTATGCTTGTTAACACCTGTGTTCCCTAATTTTGGTCTTCATAGGTATCAAAAGCGGTGATCTCTCACCAGTGGACTATACTGCAAATAGTGATGATATTCTCAAGAAGCTTGACCAAGTCATTGAAAAGCTTGACAATGCAGAAGCTCATATCAAGAAACTGGAGGGTCATATTGAAGGGCTAGAAACTCGGTTCCAAACTACTGTTACCACTACAGTTCTTCAAGATCCAGGGGTATTGGAACCAACAAAAAAACAGGTAAAAAAACCTCTTTGCAATGAAGACTTTATCTCTAACAACAACTATAGGACAAAGTACACAGGTCAGGCCGGACAACCCAGAGTTCAAAGCATTGAGGTTTGGAAGGTTTGGGACCCCCATGGTGCTATTGTTAATTCAGAAATGGGCTTGAATACACAAGCTCTCTTCATTTTTGGCACCCATTTCCTGCTTATTTTCACATGCACTCCTTGCTTAATCCCTCACTGCTTTACAGATTTCTTGATCTTTACAAACATGTTGTATTACTATGTCACCAGATTACCAGAACTTGTTCAAAGTTAACAAGAGTGAGAATTAGTGTCAGGCAATGAAAGATTTGTGATATATATCATTTATCAAAATTTGGGTCCCATTTCAAGGTTTTCCAGCATCATGATGAACCGTCTATCTATGGCTCCAAGCTTTACCCAAATTGTATAGTATCAAAGAACAACCTACACATAGATTTGGCCAGTGCACAGTTAGAGCTGAGGTATGAATTCCTATCTATGGGATAGTTACTGATCCCATCTGTTGAAACAGATGGTCTAACACCCAGTTAACTAGGACATCTGGGAGGCATGCTAAATGCAGCTTGATGCTGGATCATGCTGAGCTAACTGACTGTATGGGGGTAATCAGGAGGAAGGGAAGACTGAGGAAGTCTAGACACTGCCAGAGAAAGTGGGTCCAGGGTTGTGCAATGCCCAGGAGCTCTGTAAGCCGTGTTGGACATGGCAGAGCTTCTCAACTCTCAAAGTGAACCAGAATCCATATAGATTGCTGGGTTGTGGTAAAGAGATAAAAAGCTAGCAATCATCTAGTCTACCAATGATCTATATATCTATTTCTAATATATTTCCCACACTTGGGACAGCTAAGCTGTACAGCTCACACCCTCCCCAACAAAGAAAACACTATTGAGAGATGTACTACTTGTCTTGTAGTACATTTTGGTTGACAGTCAAATGTGACCATGTTTGCAGTCACCTTCACAACTCATCTTCTCCCCAGTCAAGCTTCTCGTCACCTGAGGTCATGGACTTTTGGGTTCCTTCCAAAGTGCTTGGAGTCACAGATTCCAAAGGTGGTACCTCATCCTCATCCATAGATGTCTCCACCACGTAACACACGGTGAGCGGTAATCGGAGGCGCGGCCCGGCGGTCGTAATGCAGAACATCTCCGCGACCAAGGCGCCTTCGCAGAGTGACAGCTGCTCAAGGACAGGGGGGTGAATCCTCTTCTGATGAGGGAGAGTTCTCAGAATGCCGTTGGGAGAGGAGGGTAAACTGTGACTGTAACGGGGCCTATTGCGGTGCGTCAATATCTGAGGATATTCACGAGGCTAGCATTGAACTAACCTCGACCTGATCATCCCAGCAACCATGACCCTTCTCTTTCAATTTTGCTACGTCGCAGTCGATCTGCTGGAGGCTTGCGGCAGCATGCTCCTTTGGTCGCACAAGCAGCTCGAGGTGAGGGGTAGCTTCGGCCGTTCTTAACTTCAAACCCATGCGACTGTAAGCTTATTAAATTTGCCCGACAGCGAAGATGAAATTGGACAGGAACTTACGGCTCGCCCTTTGGTTTCTTTGTAACGGGATCCTTATCATCGAGAAGCATTTCGCCCTCTTTCATGCCGAGAGCGGGGAACTTCCTCCTGAGGTCGGAGAAGAGGATCCGTTGATTCCAAACTTCTTGTCCGCTTCTTCTGCGCTTCCCTCGCAACGGCTTCGTTGGCAATCTCGAATGCGGTTGCAAGGCTGTTTCGAAATCGGATGAGTTTGTCTAAGAAGGTGACGTAGAAAGAAGTCTTGCGGACAACCTTGATTTCTCTCCTTCGGAAACAGATGCATGGCTTATTCCCGATATCTGTCTCGTCGAGCTGGTGAGATGTTAGGTAACGACAATGAATGGAAAGGAGGACGCACGTTGACGGCAGGTATAATCCTTTTGGCTCCGGCCTCGAGACATCGTTCACACCAATGAGGGTATGCGATTATCGCGAGGCGTAGGAGATGAGTGGAGGTATGGGGCGAGGAATGTGCTACGAAGTTGGCGAATGTGCGTGGGGAAAGTGGCGCAAAAAAAGTGCCCTGGTATTCAGTGAACTGGGGCAAAGGCATCGACGGAGACGCTCGGTTTTGTCGCGAGTAACCTTTTCGAATACAACTATCATGAGTTCGAATTTGTGAAAGATCAAGCTCCTTTCCTTTGGCGTTGGGGCTGCGTTGGGGCGACCGGACCTCGAAGATGAGCTGGGAAGGTTGAGCGACGACGAGTCAGTGCAGATCCGCGAGGTCAAGTCCGCACGGGACATTCTCTGAATGGTTGGCATGATGGGATGTGAAGCCCTGGAACTTGCCAACCCGGTGCACAAGACGAAAAGCCATGGTTCCACTCAGGAGAGTACGTGAGACCAAGGGGGCCTCGTTGGCGACTACAATGGGGTGGTGGTGGCGCCGATTTCGTTCCTTTTGGGTTCCAGTCGCACTGAATCGCACCAAACACAGTTCCCGGCGCGAGAGGCTGAACGGGTGCAATATAAATACAATTGAGGTACTCCGCCTGTGGAAGGGGTGTTGTCGTTGATCTGTGTTGCCCGCATGACAAAGCTTTGTTGCAGAGCTGGGCTCTGCTGACTGCGGCTTCAAGGTTCCAAATTAAGCGCAAAGTAGCTTCCCGAACCACACAGGCGACCAACTTCATAGCGTCCTAAAGTTTGGTCTTGACAACACCCGGCTCGCAATGAACGACAGCATTGCGAGAACCTGGCCCTGTCTGGGACCTTGGCAAGGGCATCGATCGATTCCTTATCTGAGAAATTCTTCCCCAACGCACGGCTTGGGATAGACCGCATGCAAAGCTTCCCGGCACGGTCTGCGCGGGTAACGGTCACCTGGTTCGTATGCTGGCAGCTGATTTGGGACAGGTAGAGGAAGGCCTTGCATACGGAGCACTGACACTGGTCCTCCGGGCAATCCTCCTCGACGAGGATCTTGGTGCCGCGAACATGTCTTCTGGAGGCAAACTCTCGGTCAATCGCCTTGAAACTGTTGTTCAACCTAGTGTGGGCACGGTGTCATTTGTGGTGTGGCCTTTAATGGCCAGATTGGCGAGATATTACGAACCAACGTGCTTTGATTGAAACTCGATTGTTGAGTCACGGTCGCTAAAAGCTCGTGGCGGGGAAAAGGCTGGCACCTTTCCAGCCTGACGCCTGGGTGCAAAATCAAGACCGAATGGTAGCCAATCTGGAGGTGCGAAGTTGACGACCTTGTTAAAGTTGCGCTGTGCGAGAGAAAACGTCAGCGGTCAAGAATGAAACCATCTCGGATATAGTACCTGTACCCTGTGGTTGATCCGGTGTGATGCACCTTCAGATTTTTGATGACAAGTCGCCAACCCTCAGGTTGCAAGCGTATGCATGAATGCCTGCATCTTTCCAAAGAGTCACAGGTGGAAAGAGACGGTTGAGTCGAGCTTCGAATAAATCCGGTGATCAGATTGCAGCTGTGGTGACAACCATTTATGTAAAAAGTGTGGCAAGGGTGCCATTTTTTGACAGTTAATCAGTGGGAAGGATTTGACAATAAATGTGTGGGAAGCACAAAGGGGTGGTCAAGTAGCGTTTGGGGCCTAATCGGGACATATTTGGGCCTGATGGGATTACATAACAGGAGCATCAGTAGGAACGGAATTGGTCGTGTGAGGGGGTCATGTGACCAGATGATGTTGGCAGACGGGGTTTTGACGTTAAATCTGTGGGAGGCACAAAGGGGTGGTCAAGTAGCATTGGGGGCCTAATCAGGATATATTTGGACCTAATGGGGGTATATGACAGGGGCATTGGTGGGTCCGTGATGGATTGTGTGAGAAGGTCATGTGACGTGGCCAGGAAAGGGAATTCCAAAAGGGGAAGTTTTTATGGCTTATATAAGCAATGATGGAGAGGTGTTGTGAGGGAATATTCCAAATGGAGATATTTTGATGGCCAACATAAGCTGGTCATGTGATGTATGAGTGAGAGAGGATTATGTAAGCAAGTCATGTGACTGACCAAAAAAGGAAATTTTTGATGGCTTACATAAGCAACTCAAAATGATTTTGGCATTGAATTTCCTTTTTGGGAAATTTTGATAGCTGACATAAGCAGATCATGTGACCGAAAAAGTGAGTGTTGCTTATGTAATCAGGTCATGCGACTGACCAAAAAAGGAAAGTTTTGATGGCTTACATAAGTGTCTCAAAAATGCTTTTGGAGGGTTCTTTCCCAAAAAGGAAATTCCTTTTTAGGAAATATTTGATGGGTTACCAAAAAAGGAAATTTTGATTGCTTACATAAGCAACTCGAAATGAGATTTCCCAAACAGGAAATTTCTTTTTTAGGAAAGACTTTCCAAAATAGGCAATTTTGATGGCTTACATAAGCGACTCAAAAATGGTACTGGAAACAATTACCAAAAAAAGAATTTTTCTAAAAAGGAAATTATATGTTAGAAAATTCGGAAAAATGCCAGAAAAATCCTAAAAAATTCCCACAGATCTAGAAAGTGCCAAAAAATGCAAATAAATCCCACAAATATCCAAATAAATTGTTTTTCTGGCTGGAAAAATCAGGAAAAATCCGAAATAATTTCAAAAAAATTCAGAATATAGATAAATATTTTATAAAGATTATTTCAATTTTTTTGTTCATTAAATAGCCTAAAATTTTGATGTTATTTTTTGCCCAAAAAATTCATAAAATTCCCAGAAAAATAAATAAAAATTGGAAAATACAAATAAATCTATAATATTCATTATATCATACAGTACAGAACAGGTTGTAGTCATAAACTAGCCCTAAACCTAGTCCTGGACCTAACCTAACCTAAACCTAAACCTAACCTAGCACCAAACCTAACCTAGCACCAAACCTAAACCTAAACCTGCCCTAAACCTTAATCCAACACTAAACCTAAACCTGACCCTAAACCTGCCCAAAACCTAAACTTAACACTAAACTTAACCTAACCTCAACCTAACAACTTGAACTAACCTCAACCTAACCCTAACCTAAACCTAACCCATCCCAAACCTAACCTACCCTAATCCTAGCCTGCCCTAAACCTAACCTAACCTAACTTAACCTAAACCTAAACCTAACCCACCCTAAACCTAACCTGCCCTAAACCTAACCTGCCCTAAACCTAACCTGCCCTAAACCTAACCTGCCCTAAACCTAACCTGCCCTAAACCTAACCTGCCCTAAACCTAACCTGCCCTAAACCTAACCTAACCTAACCTGACCTAAACCTAAACCTAAACCTAAACCCAACCTGCTCTAAACCTAACCCAATTCTAACCTCACCTAGTCCTACCCTGACCTGGCCTAGTTTGGCCTTATCTTATCTTATCTATCTTATCCTATCTCACCCACCCTAAACCTAACCTAATCCAGCCTAGCCTAACCTGACATAGTCCACTTAACCCAGTCCACCACAGATCACTCAACCTAACCTAAAGTGGTCCACCTGACCTAGCCTGATGCAACTTGACTTGATCTTATCTAATCAGCTGTCATCTTATCTAACCTCAATCTAAATACCCTATCTAATCAACATCTAACCAACCTCACCTGGCTCACCAGCACATGACTGGGTTACAGGAACACACTGTGAGCTGTACCATCCCATATCCTGTATCCAACCGTCACTCAAGCACATCAACTGTGGTGGAGCTACAAGTCAGTGGACCTATAAGCCCACAGACCCACACCCACAGACTGCTCACTCAGTAGTGACATCTGTTATCCAATCTCGCCCACATACCACCCTCACCCTGTGTGTTCTGTGCCAGACTGCAACTTCACCACATCTCAAGTCCAACCACCTGGCTGAACCTGCAAGCCAGACTGATATAGGCTACAAGTTATGCATCCATGGATTTGTAGACCTGAGAATACATGGTTTCAGCCAGGTGGCTGAACTTAAGTTGTGGTGAAGTTGCAGTCTGGCACAGAACACAGGGTGAGGGTGGTACGTGGGTGAGGTTGAATAACAGATGTCTCTACTGAGTGAGCAGTCTGTGGGTGTGGGTCTGTGGGCTTATAGGTCCACTGACTTGTAGCTCCACCACAGTTGATGTGCTTGAGTGACGGTTGGATACAGGATATGGGATGGTACAGCTCACAGTGTGTTCCTGTAACCCAGTCATGTGCTGGTGAGCCAGGTGAGGTTGGTTAGATGTTGATTAGATAGGGTATTTAGATTGAGGTTAGATAAGATGACAGCTGATTAGATAAGATCAAGTCAAGTTGCATCAGGCTAGGTCAGGTGGACCACTTTAGGTTAGGTTGAGTGATCTGTGGTGGACTGGGTTAAGTGGACTATGTCAGGTTAGGCTAGGCTGGATTAGGTTAGGTTTAGGGTGGGTGAGATAGGATAAGATAGATAAGATAAGATAAGGCCAAACTAGGCCAGGTCAGGGTAGGACTAGGTGAGGTTAGAATTGGGTTAGGTTTAGAGCAGGTTGGGTTTAGGTTTAGGTTTAGGTTTAGGTCAGGTTAGGTTAGGTTAGGTTTAGGGCAGGTTAGGTTTAGGGCAGGTTAGGTTTAGGGCAGGTTAGGTTTAGGGCAGGTTAGGTTTAGGGCAGGTTAGGTTTAGGGCAGGTTAGGTTTAGGGCAGGTTAGGTTTAGGGTGGGTTAGGTTTAGGTTTAGGTTAAGTTAGGTTAGGTTAGGTTTAGGGCAGGCTAGGATTAGGGTAGGTTAGGTTTGGGATGGGTTAGGTTTAGGTTAGGGTTAGGTTGAGGTTAGTTCAAGTTGTTAGGTTGAGGTTAGGTTAAGTTTAGTGTTAAGTTTAGGTTTTGGGCAGGTTTAGGGTCAGGTTTAGGTTTAGTGTTGGATTAAGGTTTAGGGCAGGTTTAGGTTTAGGTTTGGTGCTAGGTTAGGTTTGGTGCTAGGTTAGGTTTAGGTTTAGGTTAGGTTAGGTCCAGGACTAGGTTTAGGGCTAGTTTATGACTACAACCTGTTCTGTACTGTATGATATAATGAATATTATAGATTTATTTGTATTTTCCAATTTTTATTTATTTTTCTGGGAATTTTATGAATTTTTTGGGCAAAAAATAACATCAAAATTTTAGGCTATTTAATGAACAAAAAAAATTGAAATAATCTTTATAAAATATTTATCTATATTCTGAATTTTTTTGAAATTATTTCGGATTTTTCCTGATTTTTCCAGCCAGAAAAACAATTTATTTGGATATTTGTGGGATTTATTTGCATTTTTTGGCACTTTCTAGATCTGTGGGAATTTTTTAGGATTTTTCTGGCATTTTTCCGAATTTTCTAACATATAATTTCCTTTTTAGAAAAATTCTTTTTTTGGTAATTGTTTCCAGTACCATTTTTGAGTCGCTTATGTAAGCCATCAAAATTGCCTATTTTGGAAAGTCTTTCCTAAAAAAGAAATTTCCTGTTTGGGAAATCTCATTTCGAGTTGCTTATGTAAGCAATCAAAATTTCCTTTTTTGGTAACCCATCAAATATTTCCTAAAAAGGAATTTCCTTTTTGGGAAAGAACCCTCCAAAAGCATTTTTGAGACACTTATGTAAGCCATCAAAACTTTCCTTTTTTGGTCAGTCGCATGACCTGATTACATAAGCAACACTCACTTTTTCGGTCACATGATCTGCTTATGTCAGCTATCAAAATTTCCCAAAAAGGAAATTCAATGCCAAAATCATTTTTGAGTTGCTTATGTAAGCCATCAAAAATTTCCTTTTTTGGTCAGTCACATGACTTGCTTACATAATCCTCTCTCACTCATACATCACATGACCAGCTTATGTTGGCCATCAAAATATCTCCATTTGGAATATTCCCTCACAACACCTCTCCATCATTGCTTATATAAGCCATAAAAACTTCCCCTTTTGGAATTCCCTTTCCTGGCCACGTCACATGACCTTCTCACACAATCCATCACGGACCCACCAATGCCCCTGTCATATACCCCCATTAGGTCCAAATATATCCTGATTAGGCCCCCAATGCTACTTGACCACCCCTTTGTGCCTCCCACAGATTTAACGTCAAAACCCCGTCTGCCAACATCATCTGGTCACATGACCCCCTCACACGACCAATTCCGTTCCTACTGATGCTCCTGTTATGTAATCCCATCAGGCCCAAATATGTCCCGATTAGGCCCCAAACGCTACTTGACCACCCCTTTGTGCTTCCCACACATTTATTGTCAAATCCTTCCCACTGATTAACTGTCAAAAAATGGCACCCTTGCCACACTTTTTATGTAAATCCCTAGTAACCACTAATGAAAATAAGCGTAAGACCCTCGTTCCTGCACGAAACCACCCCTGCCCCCACTTTTTCCATCCGATTCACTATACAATTATGGCCACAGTTGCTCCGCCACAACACCCATCCAGTCCCCATCTCAGCCGTGAACTCAACTTCAACTCCGAGCGACAATTTGGCTTCCCCACTCTCGCACCTCAGGTACCCCATATCACCGGTTCGAGTTTCTTTCATGCTCAAGAGCAGGCCTTCTTCTCGCAATGTTTCCTTCAAGTCCAATTGAAATCGGTGTACTACACGGACCAAGCTCTGGCACCTTCCGCCTCATCCAGAGGCTCTGAACCCGCACACTTCGCAGACTCCACCTTGTATGCGTGCAATGTTCCCTTCAGCGTCCAGCCCGGTAAGTTGTATGCGATTTTCTCTTTGTTCTCGTCCGTATCGATCACGATCGCTGACCGCACTTTCGTGTAGCTTCAATGACCATGCCTATCAGAACACCTACTCCCTGCTGTTCCACAGCGACTACAGCACTTCCGCACCAGCAGATACGAAATACCGTCTTCTCCGGAGAATGCAAGCATCGCTTCGCCTCCTACCACCCCATTTGTCTCGTCCCACCACTACGACAGCTCCAGGTCGGATGTCGATGGCGACTACGTTCCCCCGCTGACGAAGATGAGGAGTACCGCCCAGCACAGTCCAACTCTCAGAAGCACAAAAAGCACAAGACCACCTCGCAGTACAAGTCCCGCCACCGCGAGGTCTCTTCTCCCGCTTGATCCATCTTCTCGCGCTAGCAGGCGCCCACATCCTTACAGGCGTAACATCCCTTCTCGCAACCCTCAATGTGAGGATAGTGCCTTGTTCGTAAACAAGGAGTACGACTTCGAGCGCCCCGTCACCGCATACAACTACGTCTAGAGGGACAAGTGTTCCCGACCTTAAGTGTCACGTCATCACTCACGATCGTTGGAGGGAGCCAGAGAAGTGGACGTGCTGTGGGGTTGGGATGGATCGGGCTTTCTTGTATGGGAAGGGCATCAGGGAGGGCATGACCGACGCTGAACTGCAAGATGAGATTACATCCAACGTCCATCAAGTCGACGACTATGAGAGAATGTCGGGGAGTCTGTTGGGCACACCGGATGGGGTATGGATGTCCCCCGAGCCTCGTTACCTTTGTTAATCCATTATGCAGGTTCTTGGGGAGTAGGAATGCCTCCAAGCAGATGACGTGAGACAATGGCCGAAATAGATGATTCAACGTCAATTTATGGGTGAAAAATTAATGACCCTTCAAGTCTCGATTCCAAAACCTTCCGCGGTGGAGGAGAGTGTCACTCTTTCTCCACCGGTGGGAAATAAGATCTGAGGGCAATCGGCATGTGGCCTCCAATCCCTCTTCACGTTGAGCGTCGATGATCGAAACCACACTTCCCTCACCTTAACCCGTTATCCCTCCTTTCTCCGCTTCAAACGCGGACCCGCGCCTGCAGCCCTTCCCACCATCGTCTTACTCACTAATCTTTCTCCCTGGCCAGCAACGTCTCATCTTCGCTGGCAAGCGGCTCAAAGACAGGCTTACCTCAAATGGCTGGTACGTTGATGACTTATATTCTCATCAGCATCACAAATGTGTCTGACATGTCGACAGTAACATTCAGGAGTCAACCCTCCACCTGGCCCTTCGTCCCTGCGGTGGAATGCAGATCTTCGTCAAGACCCGAACGGGTAGAACCATTACCCTTGAGGTCGAGTCCTCCAATACCATCAACAACGTCAAGACCAAGATTCAGGACAAGGAGGGCATCCCCCTGACCAGCAGCGCCTGATCTTTGCTGGGAAGCAGCACGAAGCAGACCGTACCCCTCTCCGACTACAGCGTTCAGAAGGGGTCCACCCTTCATCTCGGTGAGTCGGCCTCCATTTTTGTTCGTTGAAGCCCACCTGACGCTCCTCTCAGTCCTCCGTCTGCGTGGTGGTATGCAGATTTTTGTCAAGACCCTCACTGGCAAGACCATCACCATTGAGGTCAAGTCTTTGGATACCATCGATAATGCGAAGGCGACGATCCAGGACAAGGATGGAATTCCCCTCGACCAGCAACGTTTGATTTTCCGAAAAGCAACTCAAGGGTGGGCGCGCCCTCTCGGACTACAATATCCATAAGGCGGCCACTCGTCACTTGGTCCTTCGCCTCCGAGGCGGCATGCAAATCCCTGTTAAGACCGCCACGGGTAAGACGACTACGTTGGAGGCGGAGTCTTCGGATACCATCAATGACGTGAGGGCCAAGATCCAGGATAACGAAGGCATCCCCTCCGATCAGCAACGACTTGTCTTCGCTGGAAAGCAGTTGGAGGATGGGCGCACTCTGAACGACTACAACATCCAAAAAGAGTCCGCCCTCCACTGGGTCCGTCCTCCGTCTTCTGGTGGAACACAAATCTTTTTCAAGATCTTTGTGGACGTCAACCTGTCAGGCCGACGCGACCTCTACAGTTCAATAACACTCTTGTTATCCAAACCTATCACACGCAGGGGTCAAACACACAGTTATAACCCTGTTGCAAACCCAGGGATATCAGAAGTCTCTTCACAGACTTAGATGGAGAAGAGGAGAAAGAAGGAGACAAGGGTCTTCAGGCACTCTTGCTCTAAGCACACAGCAGTAGAGGTCACGGAGAGTCTGATGATAACAAATCTAAGGAGTACAGGCTAAACTACTCTGAGTATATATACTACTTAGATTTGTGACGTGACAGTGACATGTAACTACACTAATGATACAAACACAGACAAGCATGGTCCGTGCACAGCACTGCATGGTCTGTGCGTTACGTGGTGACTAATGCTACAAATTATCAGCTGATAAACGAAAGTGTGGTGGCCAATAGCAATTTGAGAGCATTACAAAGCAGTTACAAAGCATGACGTATCATGGGAATGTTCGGAAGGAATGTGGATATGGCTGACTAACAGCCAATGGCAAAAGGGGAGCATATGACTAAAGATAGGGGCATATGATGTCATGTGGGTCATGCGCAGTAAACAATAGAAAAGATGACTCAACTCCTGAGTCGTGAAAGGGGCGTGGCATTTGGTATATAACCAAAGGGGGTTGGATGACTGGTCTTCCAACAAACCCACCTTTGTTACACACTGCCAACATGCCTCGTGCCTCTACTCGCAATCCCACCCGTCGCTCTTCCTCTTACTCTCCTGTTCAGGAGAACAACTACAATATCGACCGCTTCTCCCATGCTCGTCGGGATCCTTCCCGTCCTTATCCCACTTTGGGAGCTGTTATGGACCGGACTGCCACCGCTGACCCTAATGAAGGGTTCTCTGATCTAGGTGGGGGGTCTGGTTGCGCATTCTGATTTAAGAAAGCGAACTAACTCCTTTTAGGTTTCAGGGACTTTCTCCAGGCTGCTCGAAGGGTATCTCGGCGCAAGTTGGCGCGCATTGAGACCAACCCATATGCGAGCGAACTCCTCAATAGGGGTGTCGAGTTCGTGACAGAGTCCAACGAGACCTTCAACTCCATGTTGGAGGCCAGCGTTCTCCATACGGGGAACGTTGGGTCCATGTTAATGGATGAAGTGGCTCATGTCAACGAACGTATTGATGGTCGTCGCGAAGAGATAGAAGCCTTGGAGAATTGGAAGGAAGATATGCAAGGGGTCATTCATGGACAAGAAGATAGCGTGGTTCGGCAAGGCGCCAACATTGATTTGTTGAAGGTAAATGTGGGGTGGGAGGTAATTGACTTTTCTAACCCAACATCTCCTTTTTAGGGAGAGGTGACTACTCTCAAAGACTTGGTCCGGGCTCTGGTTACTAAGACCGGAGAATTGGAGGACGACAAGGTAAGGGGTAGGGGTTGAAGGTTTTTGTTATCTTCTAACCCTATTCCTTTAGGTTCGCCTTACTCGTCGTATCTCGGAGTTGACCGGAGAGGTCCGGGATCTCCAGAGGAGGTGTAACGAGCCGGAGGTCCAAGTCGAGGAAGAGGAGTTGGAAGTTCCGCATCGGGCCGGGTTGCCGATAATTCCTAATCGGGCCGAGTCGCCGCCCGCTCGTCTGTTGGTCCGTTACGAGAACAGGTTGGTTCCCGTTGATGATGAGGTCATTGAGATTGGGAGCGACGAGTTCTACCAGAACGTAGGAGTCGTCCGTAGGGACACTCCTCGTCCTGAGTTCGTTTCTACTCCTTGGGGTAGTCGTCGTCAATGGCCTGCCCTGGAGTATGATCCGTATGCCGAGTTCGTTCCTGATAGCGAACCGAATTCTGATACAGAGCTTCCAGATTATGATGACCTGTCGGATGTGGACCCGAACGAGATTAGGGAGCAGAATTGGTTGAATGAGGAGTTGGTGAGATCGGCCTTGGAAGTAGTACAAAGGATTTGCAGAGATATTGATTAAATAACTCTTTTGTACTATTGGGCTTCCAAGGAATTTGTTGAACTGGAGGTCTATGCCCGGCAACGGGTCAACCGGCTCCACCGCTTCAAGCGAGAGCCGATGCCGGAGAGCGCTGATCAAAGCGACCCGAAGGGACGGTATCACATCAGTGATCCGATCGATCGGTATGACGCACGCGTGCCTTAAGCCGCTGCACGGACCCTGCATCAGTCACACTGTATAGATGTGACAACAATAGAGTAGATAGATATATATACCCCTCATGTGTAGATAGATGAATCAATCGCTTCTCTCTCTCTCTCTCTCCCCCACTAGCAACTATAAGCCTCTCCCCTTCAGGTAAGGATTAGAGTATCCATGTAGTAGTATAGTATTGTACTCTACCTGCTCAACAGGTTATGAGCCCGGGCTATGCCCTGTGTTCCAAGCTGCGCCTCTGTGGCTGCGCTGTGAACAGGCTCTAATCTTACCTTAGTGCGCCTTAATGGCTGCCACTGCGCTATCCACTGCGTAGGAAGGGGACTTAGAACAAAAAAAGTCAAAACCCCAAGAGGGGATGAAACAGTGACTAGCCAAAGCTGAGCACAACACACATTCGTAGACCCCACAGGGGAGGGTAGTCAATTAACATCTGCCGACGGTGTGGAATGAGGCAATATGCGATAAAGCTTCTCACTAAATTAATCCCTGAAAGGAAAGACTGCTTCTTCCCCTTTCACTTGCTTCTGGCACAAAAAAGCGTACGATAACTGATGAAACTTGTTATTGGTCGCAGGACTTCTACCTCCCAAAAACAAATGTCTTCTCAACTCACCTCCCTCGTCCCCGTCCTCTCCGGCCCAAACTACCAACAGTGGGCTGGACCAATGCGCTCATACCTGATGTCGCAAGGACAATGGAGGACGATCCAGAAAAAGGAACCTACCCTCGAGGTATGGCCGAAAACTGAAGCCACCTATGATGCCGAGAACAACCTATTGACTCAGGCACAGGAAGGCACTGATAACCAAGACGAAGTAGACGCATGGGCTGAGGCAAATGACAAAGCCCTCGGCAACATCCTCCTGCGCCTTGTCCCGGATATCCAGTACAAGTACCGAGCTGAAACCAACGCTGCCGCCCTTCTCAAAGCAATCGAGAAGGAGTATGGAAAGCCAGGGATCATCGGAATCTACCTGGAGTTCAAACATGCGATGGAGGTCAAGATCCTCGAGGGACAAGACCCCACGCCCGCCTTAGATAAGTTTGCTTCCCATATCGGCCGACTTGAGAGCAACGGGGAAGACGCCGTCATCCCCCCTTTCATCAAAGCGATGATGCTCATGTCGAAGCTTCCTCCGTCATACAATAACATTCCACAGGCAATTTGCCAGACGGAGGATCTGACCAAGCTTGATGTGGATGGTCTTCGGCGGTCAATCCTCCTCGCATGGGAGCAGACGTCCAACGGCAAAGGCAGACAGCAGGCGCATAGGCTGTCCAATGTACAGCGCACTCCTGGAAACCCCAATTTCCAACAGCAGCAGCAGTACAGCGGGGATCAACCCCAGGGCCAAGGCGGACGCGGACGTAACCGCCGAGGAACCAGAGGAGGCCGAGGAAGGTTCCAACAACAGGCACAACAGTCTGAGGAGCCCCCCATACCCTCTCCCGTCCCTCCTCAACCTCCAGTTGCGTCTGGCTCCGGTATGTCGGTCACCGACTACGGCTTCGCCTCTATGGCAGCCTTTCCCATACGCTCCCTCCCGGTCCATCGTGAAGGTGCAGGGACCCCTTCCTTCTACCCCTCCGTTCAGAAGGCAAGAGATCTCTCAGCACGACTAGGCGTCACGCCCACGATTGAGACCCTCAAACGACTGGAGCGCTCCTGCGAGCAGACGGTCGATCCTCGACCTCGCAAAAAGGCGCGTACCCCGCCAAGCGAGGATGAAGTGAGCTTGGGATGGTCGGGTGATGAGATGGTTGTTGGATCCCCCGTGTCGGTTGCCGGTCCGTCTGGCGGAAGGTATGGAACAAGTGTTCAAGTGTTGAGTAACGATACTGACGACTCCACAGCAGCTGAAGATAAACATAATTCTTCAGTAATAGCTTCTGAATACACTTGTTTGACCTTGTCCGCCCTGAGTGAAACTGAAGCCGTGTGGATGCTCGACTCTGGTGCATCCCGGCACTTTACCTTCGATATGAATGATTTCGTTGAATACGAGGCAATCGAGCCCATCCCTCTAAGGACTGCGACTACTTTCACAACAATCATCGGTAAAGGAACAGTGATCCTCTACGTAGACGAAAAGGCTGTTAGGCTAAACCCCGTCTATTTTGTTCCTGAAATATCCCATAGGCTATTATCTCTTGGCCAGTTCCTCAAAAGCGGACTCTTCTCGAGGGGGAGTGCTCGCGAAATCTCGCTCTACGAAGAAGAAACCGAGTTTCTTACCTTCCACCCTCGAACCGAGGATGATAGTATTTACATCATCAGAACTCTCCTCGGGGCGCAACTTACTGCTGCCAAAATTGAAACCATATACGATGCTGATTTTGAGATCATACACCGCCGACTGGCTCACCCCTCTAAAGAAGTGATCCAAAAGGCCGGGAAACATGTCAAGGATTTTCCTCATGTCGAAATCCCGAGAGAGCACCTCTGCACTGGATGCGCGCAAGGAAAGATGACCAATAAAACCTTTCCCCCTTCCAGCACCAGAGCGACTGCCCCCTTCGAGCTGATCCACTCGGACCTGAAGACCTTCCCCATTGAGTCCTATCGCAAATACAAGTACTCAATCGTCTTCTATGACGACTATACCTCACACGCCTGGACCATGAATTTGCGCACTAAAGATGCTGCACTTGTGGCTACCAGGCACTTCCTGGCTATGGTTGAGACCAAGTACCAGAAGAGAGTACGCTGATGGATGTCCGATGCCGGGGGGGAATACACGTCCCTAACATTTACAACGATGCTCAAGGAAAAGGGAATTGAGATCCTCCAATCTATCCCGCATGCACACCAGCAAAATGGCCGCGCGGAAAGGATCATTCGAACACTGATGGATAAGGCAGAATCCATGAGATTGCAGGCTTGCCTCCCTCAATCCTGGTGGGAATTCGCCATTGACCACGCAACTCACGTTTACAATCGAACGCCGAACCGTCGCCTAAACTGGCAGACCCCATTCCAGCTATTGAATGGGAGTAAGCCATCGATAGATCATCTTCGGGTCCTCGGTTGCGGAGCATACGTCTTCATCCCGGAAGAAGTACGGGTAAATAAACTCGCACCCCGGTCGGAGTTGATGACCTACCTAGGTACCCACCCGGGAGGAAAAGGATGGATCTTCATGCGCGGACCAAATAACATTATCTTCTCCACCGCACAAGCCACCTTCGATGAGTTGCACTTTCCAAAGTGCCCAACTACCAGTACACGGCGCAACACACGGCTGCAATCTGCTGCGCCACCCTTACCCAGTCATCACTGTCATAGAGACGGTGACTGCCAGTGTCCCCTTCCAGGAGGACAAGAGGAGGATGACACAACACCCTCTGCGCGTCCCAAAACTACCCCCAGGCCTTCCTCAAAAGGCAAGGAACGTACTAATGAGCCCGCACCACGGCCGCAAACGCCGGTGCAATCTAGAGCGCCCAGTTTGGAGCCGCCGAGATCGCCTACCCCCAGCTCTAGCTCTGATTCCGGCCCTGAGGATGCGCCACCCGCTCCGCCAACGATTATGCCTCCGTCACCAGACAAGGCTCGGAGGCCTCAGCGTGAGCGGAAAGTACCGACCAAGCCTGGTAATGTTTACGGAAGTAAACATCCGGTAGAAATATTAAAATCTACCCGGCGTATGAAGGATTGGAAGAAGGTTGTCGGAGATTTCTCCGTAGCACCTAGGCGTGGGCGAAGTTCAGGAGCAGTACCAGTTCCCGGACCTAGCACGCAGCATCTTCCTGAGAGAGAATCCTCCGCTGAGGGAAGGATTGAAGAGGCATCAGAGTCCGAGGATGAGGTCGAGAAATCCGTTGAACCATCCGGATTTACCACCCCTGAAGAAGACACGGATGCCCTTCTGGCTAGGCTATGCCGGGAAGGGGGAGTAGAACTCCAAAACCTCTTAATTTCGAAGGCTGTCTCACCAACTGCCGACGGAAAAACTCCAAAAGAATGGAAATACCGAGACATCGCCACACTACCACAGGCTGAGCTCGAGGAATGGAGGACAGCTTGCAACGAAGAGTTGGAAGCTCTTCGCAAGCGTAACGTATACGACCTGGTAGAGCGCCCCCGAGGCCGCAAGGTTATTAAAAACCGCTGGGTATTCGACCAGAAACCAGATGGTCGCAAGAAAGCCCGCTTAGTAGCGAAAGGCTTCTCACAGGTTGAGGGAATGGACTACGATGCTGTGTTCTCTCCTGTTGTCCGATTCGAGACAGTGTGCCTAATATTCGCAATGGCCGCCCTCGGAGGATGGGTCCTTAAAGGACTTGACGTTCGAAATGCATACCTATACGGCGAACTCGACGAGGAGATCTACATGGAACAACCAGAGGGATTCGTAGCCCCAGGAAAAGAGACCCATGTTCTCCGCTTAAAGCGTGCCCTCTACGGACTGAAACAAGCCGGGCTCGCGTGGTGGCGAGCCCTGAAACGGTCCATGGAAAAGCTCGGATTCAAATCCTTGAGCTCAGATGCCGGGATCTTCATTTACCAGGATAAAGATGGAAAATTCGTAATTGCGTTAATCTATGTAGACGATGCCATTTTTACCGGACCCCACACAGCGCTTACGGAGCAGCTCAAGGGGGAGTTCATGAAGATATGGGAAACTAGGGATCTAGGAGACCTAACCGATTTCCTCCGCATGAGGATCACTCGACATGGCAGCAAGATTTCTATAGATCAATGCGCCTACCTCCAGACAGTCCTCGAGCGATGTGGGATGCAAAATGCAAAAGTTGCTCCAACTCCTCTTCCAGCCGGGTATGTACCGACTCCATCAACAGAGGTAGCATGCCCGGAAAGACGAAGCAGGTTCCAGACCATAATCGGTTCCTTACTGTACCTAATGCTGGGTACCCGACCTGATATCGCCTTCGCGGTCACCAAACTTGCGCAATATGCTGCAAACCCGTCAAAAGAGCACGTCGAAAAAGCGCTGTATATCTGCCGCTACCTAATCGGGACCTCAAGATACCGGTTAACTTACGACGGAGATTCACGGGAAGGTATCTCAGCTTGTACCGACTCAGACTGGGCCTCAGATCCCACTCAGAGACGATCCCAAAGTGGATACTTTGTCCGGATGGCAAAAGGACTCATCTCTTGGACCTCAAGGGCACAAAAAACCATTGCCTTATCGTCCACTGAGGCTGAATACATGGCGCTCTCTGATTGCAGCCGCCAGGTAGTCTGGATGCATACCCTTCTGGGGGAGCTCGGCTATAACCTAAAAGCCATCCTGATCTGTGGAGATAACCAAGGCTCGATCTTTATCGCCTCCAACCCGGTTACTGAAAAAAGGTCGAAGCATATCGACATCCGCTACCACTACATCCGGGAAGTCATCAATGACGGACGAGTGGTTGTGTATTTCATTCCTGGGGATGACAATCCTGCGGATCTCCTGACAAAAAACCTTGGAGTCGTCAAACTTAGAAAATTCAGAGATGCCCTTGGCCTCGAATTCTTCTGAGCACATACCTCCAACTTACTACAGACCAGTTCCCACCAATGAAGTTATACAGGGAGCTGTACTTAGTAAGGGGGAGTGTTGAACTGGAGGTCTATGCCCGGCAACGGGTCAACCGGCTCCACCGCTTCAAGCGAGAGCCGATGCCGGAGAGCGCTGATCAAAGCGACCCGAAGGGACGGTATCACATCAGTGATCCGATCGATCGGTATGACGCACGCGTGCCTTAAGCCGCCGCACGGACCCTGCATCAGTCACACTGTATAGATGTGACAACAATAGAGTAGATAGATATATATACCCCTCATGTGTAGATAGATGAATCAATCGCTTCTCTCTCTCTCTCTCCCCCACTAGCAACTATAAGCCTCTCCCCTTCAGGTAAGGATTAGAGTATCCATGTAGTAGTATAGTATTGTACTCTACCTGCTCAACAGAATTAATCTTCTTTCTTGTCTATTGCGCATGATGTCATTAAGCATAATGGTTTTCGTAAGTCCAATCCAAGGGTCAGATTAATAAGCCGGTTGACTTCTGCGAGAGGTCAACGCGCGACACTTATTAATACATCCCTTGTTGTCAGTAGCCTGAATATCTACTAGTCGTCCAGGGGCAACGGAGGGCCAGGTAGGGGGAATCTTTGTATGAAGGTTCGCCGGTACATGTTCACGTATTATACCTCGGGTCTTCTGGGGTATCTTGACTAGTAGCACGTTCCACGTATTGGACTTTGAATCGTTAGGCATAGGGCATATGGCATAATAAACAGTTTACCGCCGTGTTTAGGGCAGGGCACCTACTGACTTAGTGGTGATGAGGCGTTAAATAAAGGGAATAAAGGGGGTAAACGGCGAAATCATCACACAACCCTGATTATCAGAAGAAACAGTTCAAGGTCTCCTATCCCCCGCACCAAAACCTCCATTATGACTCGGTCAGCGTGCCTACGCCGAAACCGATTTATCAACTCGTCCATCTGTGCGACTTCATTATTGGACGGGTCCCATGTGGCTCATTTCCGAGGGAACCACCGCTTTCGTCCGCCACCTGTTGTCCATCAGAGGTATCTTTGCGAACGCTGTGATACGTCTCAACGAACGGCCGTCCGTTCCACGACGATGGGAACCTGATGGTTGTCGCTTCGGTCACCAACAACAACTATCCTGGGATCTCCTGATCAGGGGGATGGTGCCGCCTCTCCAGAATTACAGATCCCTCAGTGCAATGTAAATAAGACAGCGGAGTTGTAGATACATTGGGAGAACTATGTACTCAAAAATAAACACAAGGTCATCGCGAAGTTTTCGGATGTGGCCTCGACTTGTCCGTTCGAAGCTTAGAACTCGGGCGCTCCCTGTGAGCGAGTAGCGGAGCTTGGACTCGAACCGCGCAGAGCCTAAGATCGTATTACACAGGGCTGGCGTCCGCTTGTATTCGTAGATAATGCAGATGTTCTGTGTATCCTAGTTACCATTGCCATCTAGGGTAATGTGAGGCATTGTACGGCATATTGTCATTGTCCTGTATGTGTGATACGAGATGCTATACTGAATTATAAGACCTGGACGGAGGCATTACAGGAATACAATTGCCACCTAGCAAGCTTGTGACGCGTTATAATTTGTTACAACGCCTCCAGAGGAAACAACGACGGGTTACAATGCACCATGACCCCTTATCCAGGGAGCGCCTCTCTCACCAGCGCCACAAGGCTAACAGGGTTTCCATGGTTTGCTGATGACGTTAAAACCGGCGCCCGTGCTCCATCGCCTCCTTGAGAAGTCTGTCCACATCAGCTAACCTTTTGGCCAGTTCCATCCTTTCATCTATCAATGTTCTGATGCGCTCTAACACATTCTCCCACTCGGTGAGTGGAGGGGGCTCACGGGCTGCCTTGCCATCTTCTCTTTGCAGATCCTCTATCTTGGGTTCTACTTCAGAGAGGAGTTCCGGTGCCTCATCTTTTAGCCTTTGATCAAGCTCCTGATGAGTGGCTTCTCCGGTAGTGGCAATCACCGTGAGGTCGTTGTAACCCTTCACCTTCTTTGGTTTGGGCCCTGTAGCCATTGTTTTCGGTGTTTTTCGATGGCCGGGGGGTCCCAGCCGGCACTTCTTACACTCAGACCGATATCAAGCCTCCTTCAATTGGTACGTGGTTCGTCTTGGGAGAACCTCCTTGATAGCCAGTTGACTCTTCGCTAGATGGAGTGCTATGCTCACCGTTTTCTTTCCGGCTGGCTGATGGATCCCTCCGAAGTCCACAAACGCGGTCGACACAACTTACGCCGTGTGTGGCTAGCGCTCCCGCATACCAATCCATCAGAAGATACCTTTTCGTCCTGTTACTGGCTATCATCGCTGCCATTGTCTCTGGTGTTGTTGTCACCAACGACAACGAGAAGAAGTAATCGTTGTCGGCTACAGCACAATATGTCTAATCCATAATCTCACACAGTACTCCCCATCCAATCCTCCCCGCCAAACGGTCCATAACCAACCAAAAATCCAGCAACCGTCTCCAAGACACCCTCTTCCCACCCCTATCATTTCCCCCGGCGGCCTCTGGGAAGTTGAACACGGTCTGTCTCGGTCGAAATAGAGGCTGCGTATCCCCGATTGGACATCTGTGAGTCTATCTCTGTAGTGTTTCCCTCCCACCTGATAAAAGTGAAGTCTGACTACGATTCTGTTCGGCCGTTCCGTGTTTTGTCTTGTATAGATCCCGCCGTGTACCCGAACTTCGATATATCCCACCATAAGAGAAGCCATGGTAAAAACGAAAGTCGCGGGTCAATATTACCGGCCTTCCTTCTCCTGAAGTTGTACGTGCTCATTTTCGGGGGTGACTGCAACGCCTACAACATGGGTTGTGAGCACTCCCGGCCCTTTGTATCCCGTTATAGAGATTTGACAATCAAATTTTCCTCTAGTCTTCCTGTATTTTGACGCATCTTACGACCTCTAGACAAACGACACTATCCGCACTTCAATATCTACCCATTGTGGTTGCGCACGCAGGATCGCCCTCGACGCGAAAGCACACCGGAGTCCGTCACGAACTCCCCTGGCTTTCGCGGCAGATAGTCCCACAAAGACCCCTAGCAACGTCCATCCACAACTGTCGGTAATAATCAACCATGGTCCATGGGAAGGTCTCAAGCGAGCCGGGTGCAGGCTTATGCAAGCAGGACGGGGGAAACGAGAATGGGAAGTTGATCACGTAGAAGGGGACATCTCTCGTCTTCTATCTGGCAGCGTGCGGTCGCAGATGGTGGCAGGTAAAGTCATGTCATTCCCAGGACGTAAGTACCGGGCCTTATCGAGTCGGATTCCAAGCGCCACTGCCAAAAATCTCATCTCTCTTCCGCCATGTCAAAGATGTTCAGCAATGGCGCGCTCGGGTTGCCTTTCATGCAAAACGCTCGGCGGGGTAGGAATCCATCCGAAGCAAAGCCTGAGAAAGGGGGTCCAGCCGATGACGCTGAGTGGCACTTCCCACAGAACGTGAGGGATACATGGAGCTCAGACGGTCCATCTCTGACCAACTCCAACTCGTGAGGTGCCATCCCTCTATTCCCGACCGTTATATTAAAAAGCAGAGCGCTTGAACCAGGTCTGCGGTTTCCGAGCAATCCTATCTACCATTCCTCTTCTGTGCTGAGGACAATGCATTGCCCCAATTCAAAGGCAGGCGATCCTTTGTTCACGGCAAGGAAGTCATACCGGTCTGTTTCGTCTTTTTACGCTACAGTGCTTTGCGCGAGCATCGCGACTAATCCCCGCTCTTTTCGTTCGGACGTCTTCGCAGCAACCTGAACCGGTACAATCCTCTGATTCCCCACAATTACCTGTTGCCAAGCTCGAGTCGGACTCCGTGTCGGGTGAGGCTGGCGCTGGCCGCAGTTATTGTGACGTTGGTTTGATCAAGCCCAAGAAAGAGAAAAAACTGGTGTCCATCTCGGGTTTCAAGTCATCAGTCCCGGCGACTTCCTCTTCCAACTCAAGACTTCCGGGTAAGAAACCCATTCTTCCCGCAAGCAGTTTGATATACCAGGACGCGGGTGTCGGTGCTGACTTTGCATCAACGAGAGCCACGGAACGGGTTTCATCAAGCCCGCGGACGCGGACGTAGAGGCGCCTCCCCAACTCTCGCAGCCTCCGAGTAAACCTGTTGTTGACACCATCATCGAGAGCGATGCAGTTGAACAAAAGAAGCGGACAAAGGACACTCCCACCCAAGTCACTGGCGTCCCAGAGCACAGTTCACGAAAGAAGAGGAAGAGGTGAACCACCATCAACTCGTCGCGTTCTGAGAGCATATCCGGTGATATCCCGTTGCCTTCCGGTCTAGTACAATTCCTAACGTATGAGTAGTACAGGCAGTAATGAAACACGTTGCAGTGATAATGTGTACAAAGTCAGTCCAGGAAGTCAGTAAAACTAAACGAACGTCCGGTCTGTCCCTCCTCAGTGAATGCCTTGGCGGGGGTGGGGTTGTCCAGCAAGGTCATTCTCAACCGTGTTTGACCTTGAACTCGGCAGCGACCTCTCCCCCAGTGGAGGGTAGCTGCTGTACGCTTTACTGGTTGCTCGAGATGATCGTTCACCAGAACCGATCGAGGTGATCGTCGGCATGCGATGCACCATCCTTCCGAGCACTTGGATTTGATAAGGCTCGACAGAAATCTCGACAAGGCGGCCGTTCGTGTCGTACAGGAGGTTTCCTTCGGTATAGGGGTTGTACTTGTGCTGATCGCCCAGATACTCCCGGCTCTCTTCTGAGCTTTCTGGCGATAGATGACCCAAACCCTCTTCCGTGTCCCTGGAGACTTGATCGACCATACGTCTGAATTGGGTGACAAAGGTGTGCAGCTCGGCGTCTTCATAATGGGAAAAGTCTGCGCTTGTGACAGGTGGCATCGAACAAGAGGATGACAAAGTCGCAATACCTTCCGGCATCCCAGTTTCGTCGTGCGGTGACCTCAAGGTCTGGACGGTGTCACAGCTGATACTCGGTTGTGTGTGACCCGCAGGTTCGGGGTGGGTGTGGACGCTGGGTGGGGGACTGATGGATTCAGCCCGATCGAGGAAGCTTTGAGGCCGGGACGTTCTCGTTCTTCCACTCCCGACAGTCGTAATGGACTTGCGCCTTTCTGCGTACACAGACTTTGGGAAACAAGTATATGGTCCTCTCTGCAGCTCGACAGACCGTGCGATATTTGTGCAGCACCACGAGTTATGTTACCTGGACAGGAGGGAATGTCAGCACGGTACACATGACGGGAAGCGGAACAGACTGGGCGGATACAGTCCGACAGACGTACTAGAACCATACTTGTGATGGAGAGACGCGAGACTGCACTGCCGACCCAGCTGGCGAAAGAGGGGGACCGGTCGCAAATAAGGCCAACGCCAGACCACACAACATCAATGTCCCAGCGACATCGACCGCGTAGGGTAATCTGTGGATCATCAGAAGCCCTCCAAACGATGACGAGGACGAGGTTAGCGATGGCCGGGGCGAGGAGGAGAAACGAAGCCAAATACGGCAAGACAACGCCTCGTGTGTATTCAAACAGGCTGGAAGGGGTGTCGTGGACGCAAGGGTTCAGGACGGCTAGCAGAAGGGAGGAAACGAGAACAGCAACACAGAGAATCATAGAGGTGTCCAGACAAAGCGAGTTGATTTGCCTCTGCCGAGAGAAAAAGCCAGAGAAAGATAGAAAGTATCGAATGGTGTTGTAGGTCGCCCAGACAACTATGGGTGATGATCAACAGCGGGAAGTCTCGGTGAATTGGGCTCCCCGCACCTATGAGGGTGTAAGCGAGAGCATAGAGCAACTTGAGACGTCTCAGACGGCGCCAGATGCCATCCAACAGCCACCTTCTGTTCGATTGCCTCGAGAAATCGCGTTCGAAGCGTGGACCATTCAACCACCCTGGCCCAGGATCTGGGGGGTGGTTTAGGTTCCTAGCCGAGATGATTGGGATATCCAGAAACGCGGTGGTGGCCTCTTGCGAGCCAGGATCGAGTAGAGGTTCAGAGTGATGGGAACCCTTGAAGAAATCACTGCCGGATGCGCGGAGGGTCACGGTGGAAACTGACGACGAATTTCGCAAATTCACAGCGGACAGGCCAGGCGGGAGCTCTGTGTCCGAGGTTGGGTTCCTCTGGGGAAGTAGGGGGGAAGGCTCGGGTGCAAAAAGAGCGTGATGCAACGGTAGAGTGCAGCCATCGTCGATGTGGACGATAGCAATGGGAGAAAAGAAAGGCAGGGGTTTGTTAACAGCCCCCTCGACTAACACGATTTTGTACAAGATTGTTAAGAACATCATTGAATCGGCTGGGTTCGTCCGGTCAGATGAGGTGTGGCTCGATTCAGGAGATAAGTAACAGATATTACACCAAATCTAAAAGTTACTGGAAACGGTCACCGCTCAACAGTTCTCCAGGATGACGGGCAGTCCCTCCCATTCAGTCGAGTTAGTACCTAGAAGCCACGTTATGCTCTAAATGCCCCCCACTGCCCTTGTCAGCAAGCCCATCTCATCCTCCGTCATCCCACATCGTTCGCTGAGAGCTGGGTGCTGAGCCACAATTTTTTTTATAGCGCTCAGATCAGTGTCTCTGATAACCCCACGAGGGAATCTGCCAGCGCAGGCTGTCAGATAGGCCAAGAGCGTCCTAAGCACGAGGCTGTCAGAGATGAGCGGTAGAGGCAACACAGCCCGAACACTCACCGAACAAACCTGTTCTTCGAAGTCCGGATCGCCGTCCAATTCCCCATGAGGAACTGGGGAGGTCAATGAGCTGACAAGCGCTTGCAGCAGCCCACGATCTTCCAATGCTTTCACAGCAAATTGCGACGACCTCGTCGAAGAGGGGTCGCTAACCATAGATGCGTGCAAATTTGGGTGGGCAGGTGCAGACGAGGAGCCGGGTGTTGGCAGATTCGAGGTTTCGCCTGTCAGCCCAGAGTCACTCTGAATCAGCAACGCGTTCAAGAGGAATGCGACCTTTCGTCTAACGGTGATATCCGAGTCTATTTCCAACCTCGATGCGTCAATACGACGTGTAGGGGGAAAAACAGGTGCTTCAACCTTCAAGTGCGGCGGACAGCGCCTCCCAGCCTCCCGATTCATCTAACTGTTTCACCGCCCTGGAATTGTGTTTGCAAAGGCCAGATAGCGCATACACAGCCTTTGACCTAAGTTTTGGGAATCGCACACTTGGCGAAAGGAACGATATCACTACCGGTACCGGCTTCAGGGCGAGGTACTAGCGTGGATCAAGTCCAGCCCGCGAATTCTCTGAAGAAATGCCTACGGAGATTTGAGCGGTAGGGTTGTTTTGTACCGTGGTGCCAATAATCCAAAGTGTGTGTACCTTGATTTCATCGGACAAGTCTTGAGACGTCAAGAGGGATTGCAACGGATCCCACATCCAGCTTTGGGAGGTCTGGGGTCATGGGTTTAAATTCCCAGCGCTGGAGATAAAACGAGGCGACGTATGGGCGTACCGTTGACATTATCGATGTGTTCGACAAGCATTTCAAAGTCATCGAGGGCTTGTATCCGAGCATCATCATCCCGGCTCTCGTCCAGGGCGACTTCGAGGGCCTCTTTCATCAAGACCGTGTCAGGCTTGCCAAGAATGTGATCGATTATTCCGGGGTTGATATCTCTTCAGGCAGGAGGGGGGTCATCTGTGCTCCGGGGCGTGGAGTGTTCGACAAACCAGCAGGGGAGGCTGTCCATTTGGGCCGAGAAAAAGAGATGAGAGATGGAGAAAAAGGTGTTGCGGATGATTTGAGACGGACATGACTCTATCGAGTATTTGCTGATCGTCCAATTTTCAGTTCCCCGAGGGACTAGAGCCCCGTGCATCGGCCCCACTTCGATAGATAACACCAATCATCATCTTGGCCACGAATATCCCCTCATTTGGGCCACGGGCCTCCTTACCACTGCTTCCATCGCTACCATTTTTGGAGAGGAATAGAGCACAGTTTTCTCGTTGCACACTCAACCCCTCCCCACTTCTGCCTGGCTCCAATGCCATGGCAGGGCTGGCTAACGCATCCGACAGCGTGAGTTGTATAATTCTGCGGGGTTGTGGTACTTGTGTTTCTCCAGAGCCACAACTGCCATGCTGCGCAAACAAGGGCGTGTTTGAGTTGACTTTCCCCCAGCTAAAATCTTGACGGCCATCAGGCTACTGTCATTCGGTTTTCTCCACGTTGTTACCCAAGCTCTGGAAGCACACCCGCTTCGTGTACGCGCTCCCCGTATCCTCGCCAAATAGCAAGCCCGAAGCCAGTCACTCTTGAAACATCACACGAATTATGGCGAAGATTTTATCCATCCGTACTGAATTCAGAAGCGACAAGTTTGCGGCTCTCCTCTACCACCTGTCTATAATCTTTGTACGCTGGAAAAACAATATGGAACCACTGTACAGCAGTAAGTACTGTTGTAATGCTACGGCTATGACACTCCTCCCCCGCAAGGCCAGCCGGGGGAGGAGAACCACAGTTAAGCTGACTTGCCAGTCTTGAGACAACTGGGGGCCCGGTGTCAGATAAGATGAAAACCAGCAAGTTGAGCGCAACAAAGCTTCTGGCTCAGCTTGAGTGACATCAACTCGACTATGATATGCTGCATTCTAGACCTAAGGGATCATGAACTCGGGCTCAGAAAAGGTATGAAACATCCTACCGTTCTAGCAATTGACCTCATCGATCATCCTCCGTTTCTCATCTGGGTGCTCCAAGTTTATGGAGTTACCACGCTTGTGTTTGCGCCACTCGGATTGAGCTTTGTCGGGTTCAACCTCCCCTCCCCTAGACACGTTACCCTTATCCTCCTGTACGTTAATCAGCATTTCCGACCTCTCCACCGTTGAAGGCACAAATAAGGGTTCAATTCCTATCTCCTTGGATGCCTCAAAGAGGACCTGAAGATGTGTAATGAGGTCAGGGACAATGCCCGAGATGCAGGAACCGTCAAACTTCTTCTCGTAGTTGGTGTACTTGAAGACGAGGGTTCGCCTCATTTTCTCCAGAACATCTACCAAGGGCCAGAGTTGCTTCGGGAGTGAGCGGCCAAAGCCCTCGAAACCATGATATACAAATGCCCTGTCACGTTGTGAAAACAACCCATCTCTGGCGGTTGTGTTGCATATGGCGGTATTCAGCTTGCAGTTGAAAACAACCCAAGTTGCAATCCACCAGACGGACTCGTAGTCGTGAAGAGGTGTATAGAGAAACATACGATTTTCGATGGTTTGCGTGGGGGAAGAAAGTTGCGGCATAAATAGGTAGAAGTTACTGACCGCTTCGACAGCGGCAAATTTCAACGTACCCTGTCAACAGGTGAGGATTGACCCCCAAAACGAGACGAAGTGACTTACCGTTCGGGTATCAATGGCAGCTGGTGAGGAAGATTCCTCAGGTGGCTTGGTGAGCCTTTCACTGGGGGCAAGGGCACCTGGAATCGGTGATTACATCTTGATTACATGGTGAGTTCATGTGCACTTTTCAATGATTGTAATCGCCAATTCCAGGTTTATTACATTTCAAATGTTACCTTGACATGTAATCCAACCAATGTCCACCAATTCCATTTGAAATGTTCTCAAAAAATGTTTCTGGGATGCTTTTGACCTGTTGGCAAAAATGATACTGCAATGTAATCAGCATGTTCTTCAATCGTCCGAGATGTAATCTAAATGCGCTCAAAAACATGAGATGTTTTCACAATGTACCCACAGGGCACATTCAGGAAACATTGCTTGGAAACATCCTGAGGCAATTTCAAATGGAGTTGGTGGCAACAGTTGAATTACATGTCAAGGTAACATTTGAAATGTAATCAACCTGGAATTGGCGATTACAATCATTGAACAGTGCACATGAACTCACCATGTAATCAAGATGTAATCACCGATTCCAGGTGCCCCTGCCCCCAGTGTTTGCAGGTCAGATGCCTTGCGCGCCTTGGCAAATTCCAGATCAGAGATCTTGGCCTTTCCGTTCACAACGATGACGTTGCCAGGGCTCAAGTCCCTGTGTACAAAACCTGCTTCGTGAAGCAACTGGAGGCCTGAATGTGCGCGTGAGATTGGGCAGTAATACGATGGCGCCAAATATCATGCCTTTCGTCACTTCGATCAAATGGCCAAACAGTTTCGAAAGGGAGGTAATGTCGTACAACAAAACGCCCCTCTCCGCGTAGACGATCTGATAGCGGAAGCGAGGATGCGGGTGGCGTTGGTGGGCCGCACTGCTAGCGCCTGGTTCGAGACGGAATTCTGGGTCTATGACAACAGCTTGGCCGGATTTTGTGTAAGTGGTGGCGTGATCAACCTTGGCTTCCAATACAAGAGGGTAGATCTTGGACCATGAAGGTGTTTCGCTACAGAGTGTAATCCCGCAGTATTTTGTAATTGCTTCGTTGGTCACCTTGCGGTAACTGCGGAAATCAACAAAGTGCTCGCAAAACGCTTGGCGGCCAATCACCTCCCGGACTTGCTCGATGATCGCATGTTCTATCTGCTTCCCTGGCCGGTCCTCCACCCAGCAGTCTTTGATGGCATACGGTTCCAAGTTTTTGTGATCCTCCAGATAGGCTTCGAAGACCCAAGTTCCGTGGCCACACATTGAGTCTGCTCCGATGTCGTACAGAACCATCGAAGTCAGGTAGTTTTCTCCCTGGATAGAGAAGCGGAGCTGGAAATCGGAAATATTGACCCTTTCAATCTCAGTATCGAACCCGAGGTTGGATTCGCTCGCGAAGGCGAGGAAGACAAAAAACCGGATCAGTAAATCCGGATCCTGCAGGTATTGTGAGAGGAGGGAAATTGAGAGGACATCAGTGTGGAGAGTCGACGGACCTTGAGCCAGTTGAAGGAAGCAAACTTGAACAACGCGATACGACATGCTAACCAGACACAGAACTTGGATCCATCCACAGTGACCCCGAACGAGAACGCCCTTCGAGGATCGGAACGCAGCTCGTGATGAAGACTCCAGAATAGTTTGTTTTGGTTCTGTGAAACTGGTAAGATATCATTGGGAAACCAAGTTGAACAGTCAGACCCACATCCACCTTGTCTCTGTCTCCAAACTTGTACTCAAAAGGACAGGTCACGTTTCTCCAGTGAAATGTATCCTTTTTTTTCATCACAGACGCACCCGAAAGGTTGCTCTCGGGATCGGGATCCACGAGGATAAAGGTGTCTGGTCGATGCTTGCTGATCCTGTAGGACTTGGGAGTGGTCCAGCCAGCGTGGACCATACCCTGAACATGCTTTCGCGATGTCGCGGCTGGGGAATATGCGAGGATTATATTGAAGAGATCTGTGAGCGGTTGAAAGGCGTCCCATTCCAGAAGATCCGACCGCGAATCCAAGCCTGCCTTAGGTATCCTCTTGGAGACCCATTTGCCATTCGACAGCCACCCCTGTTGACTGAGGTATTGTCTTATGCCGTCCAATCCATACACCGGGGGAACTTGCCATAGATACTCGAGAGGAAGAGAGATGGCGTGGTTGATATCTTCACGAACCATCTTCCGAGCCACGTCAAGGTCGCTCGTCCTGTACCCACTGCTTGCGAGTTTCCTTTCGCGCGGTAAACTGTCAGGCGCATTGGCTGTGGTCTCCTTTGAGGGAGGTGTCGTAGGCATTACAGTTGAGGTCAGTAGCTGGCCTTCCAGAGGTGGGGGAGGGGTCGTGGGTGATCGTTCCGGGACCGGCAAATGCCACACACCCTCTGCGAAATTTGCTTCCGGCGCGTGACGGGGGTCCATCAGTCGGCAACTCAACGGAATTGAACATGGGACGCACATCACTCTAAACACCGCTCATAACCTCTCCCTTGATCAATCGCCAGCAGCACCCCCAACTTTTTTCTTTCTAACCTCTGGCTGGTGCACCATCGGTTTTCTTCACTGTTCTGCCTTTCGGCTAAACAAACTTGTCCACGAGCGCATCAGGCCTCTCCCCCGCCGATCCGCCCAAGCTGTTCTGGTCTGTTGGTGCTGTAAGTCTTCATCGCTTTTTTGCTGCACCTTGTCTCACCTCCATGTCTACAGGTAATCTTTGGACTGCTCTCCGATGCGTTCGGTCGAAGGTGGCCGCTCGTCTGGTACGATGTTGGGAAATAAGTCCAACAAAGCACCGTATACCGCTGCTTCTCCTCCCCTTCGGAAACCCGAGCCCAAGCTCAACGACGTCTTCGGTCGCGTGGAACAAGCACCGACCGTGACCATTGCACGAACACCCCACGAAGCTCTCACCTTCACGCACGAGGAAAAAGAAAGGTCGAGAGAAGGTAGCTCCGAACACAGCGATTCGCGTCGTTCCCCCATGTCAGGGCCACTCTACCCCAACAACTACCAGTGCACTGAGCCGACTCCGCAGAGTACTCACTAGTCCAACTAGCTTGTGAGAGAACGATCACGTCTCTATTCTTCCGGTAGGTTGTCCGAGGTCACTACAAGTCAGGTCGAAATCCTAAAGGGAAACCCAACCTAAACCGTACTTTTTTCGGTTTAACACGCAAGGGTTTATCCCTACAACAGGATTGATGACTCCACCAGTTGATCGACTGGACGTTCGAGGTGTTCTAATATGAACGCTGGGGTTCTATAGTTACGAGGCGCAGCCGATGCGCAGAGCGGGAGGGAGAGCAGATGGGGGATGTCTTGGATCAAACAAGAAACTCTGACTTGTCCTTAACTGCAACTGGGCTGAGAAGGGCAGAGGATTTCCTGAGGTAACAAAACTAAGGTACTACGATACAGCCACAGTTGCTACTTATACTAAAGGAGTGGCCATGACGTCAATACCCTAATATACCCTTATCAAGTCCGAACAAAGGGAGATAAGGAGTGTGAGAACGCTAAGTAAGGGAAGCGAGCAAATATGACGCGTGGGAAGATAAAGGACAAAGGGCCTTACTAGCGTGTGAAGGATTGCATAAAAGATAACGAATGTCCGCATGAAACACAGGGGTAAAGATAACACTAGTCCTAAAAGAAAAAGGGGCATGGGGTCATGAAAGTTTGTACCTGGGGATCACACCCAAGGGCTAGGTGAGAATCTTCTTGGATGCTTCCTTTGGAGAGGCCAAAGATAGAGACCATGCAGCATCCCTTGTTGTCTGTAGGCGGTAACAGCATCACGGACTAGTGGCAACCTTATCGTGCGTCCGAACATGAGGAGCGAGGGCCTAGACTCATGGGACATAAGGGATTACAGATTCGCCGGTGTTTCACGCTAACGGCTACTCCACATGCGCTGGGCTAACCAGAAGAATCCTAGGGCGATGCTTCCGAATAGCGGCGAGTCCTTCCTCCGGTTAGGAGACTGTGATGTGACTGTCCATGTGTGTGATCAGGGTCCAGGGTTGATCGTAATCGTAAAGTCATGAAGGGTCGTAAAAGGGGTTCGTGATGTCATAAAGGGGTCATCAGGGTCTTGAGACCTATTTTTAGTGCGCGCGCGTTCTAGGCGTTCCGGAACGAAGTTCTTCCAAGGCCGTCCCGCGGGCCGAGGTGTCAGCTTGATGTAGTAAGCCAACGATGATGGTACAGGGGCGGAAGTTGATGTGACCCGGACCAATGAGGTTCGTCGAGGTAGGTCACGTGAAGGATCACCGATCTAGGCTATAAGAAGGACGTCTTCTTGGAGCCATCCTTGATCAGCAACACCAGCAACTTCCCCATCATCTTACCAAAACATGTCTTTCCCCAACAACCACACCTACAAAGTCGCCAACGGCATCTCCACCATCTCCCGTATCGACCGTCGTGTCGCCGCCCGCAAGTCCTACGCCTGTGCAGCTGGGACTCCCTATACCACAGATGACCAGGTATGGGGGAGACTTAGAGCTTAATGTGTTTAGCACTAACGCCTTCCTCTAGGTAGAGGTTACGTTCTTTTGGGCGTTGATGTCCAGCTAACGGCTTCTAGATCTTGGAGGTCGTCCAGGAGGTGGACGCCGAACGTCTCCGGGAGACGATCCCTCATTTGATGGGATTGACCTGGGACGATGAGCTCTGGGTCCGTACCATGATTGCCGAGAAGGTGATCTTCCGAATGAGGGGTAGGTTCGGGGAACTGGAGCATCCGATCAAGAAGGAGCTCTGGTACACCCTGCAACGGGGGATCTATGATCAGGACCTGTTGGAGCACGGGGCAACCGTTCCTCGGGCCGTCCGCCATGCCACTGCCGCCACCTCGTTGTTATGGTCGCTCGTTCGGGAGGGAGAGAGCAAGGTAGGTGTTTCGTTTGGATATTCGAGTATGACTCTCGACTAACCAAACTGCCTAGGTTGAACGATTGGAGCGCGAGGTGAAGGAGGCGAAGGCAGACGTCCTTCGTCTGTCAGCGGAGGGTCTTCTGATGAAGGAGACTCTGGCCGCCTTCCAGCAGGGAACGAACGAGGCGTTGGAGGCGATGGTCGCTAACCATCAAGAGTTGATCGCCGGGCTGAAGGTCAGGGACAACAACATCAAGGGGGCGCTGGCCAGGAGGGATGAAAAGGTAATGCCGCTTTCATCATTGCTTTAGAATGATGGAAGCTGACATTTCCTAGACGGAAGAACTCGAAGACGTGGTAGCGGTGTTGACGGCGCAGGTCGCGTCCTTGCAGGATAAGACCTGCAACTGCAAGGAGGGTCCGAAGTTGGTCGGTCAGGGGACTGCCGACGTTCCGTTTGAGCTGGAGTACGCCGACGAGGTGGTACTCCCTTCGCCTAACCCATCATCCTATGCGACGCCTCCGATCGAGAACGCGGTTCCCGTTCCAACTCCGGCTCCGGCTTCCACGTTGGCCGAGTCCGACAAGGAGAACTGTCGGCGCTGCCCGTTGCAGCCGATCAGTCAGCTGGTCAAGATCGAGGATGAGGTCATGGAAGTAGACCGGGCCGAAGATGTTCCGAGGGCCATAGAGGTACGTCCGGTGATCAAGGGTCAGCGTTGTAAACGCTCTACACGCCGCCTTGCTCATCGCATGGCTCCTTCGGCTAACCCATACCCGCGTCCAGTTGAGTCGGATGGTGACCAGTCTGGTCGAGATAGGGGACGAGAGTTCCGCTATCGAGTCCACCGTCCCTACCGACAGGTCGAGTCGGAGATCCAGCTTCGCCACCAGCTACGACTCGCAAGAGAGGATCCCACCCAGGGGTGTGACGAGGGAGACGGAGGGTCGCTCGCCGACTACATCGATAGTGCTGTCGAGCAGTCACCCGGTGATGGAGATGTGGGATCAGGTGTTCCAGAGTTCGGTGACATCTGGAAGGCTGATCGGTCCGCTCGAAGGCATCTCTTCCTATCGGCTTGAACTAGTCGTTCAGCTGAGTGCCGAAGATGGTGACGCCATGTTCGGGGAGGTCCTTGCGAGGAGGGGCCAGCACTACGATCTCCGGGATGGACGCTTGATGACCATGAGGCCTGCCGTAGATAGAGTCGACTTTTGAGGACGTTGTATAAGCATTGTATAGCCAGTTGTTCCGTATTGCCGTGAATGTATGCGCGTTTGTGTGTTTTGAATGATTGGTGTGAAGGATAAGGAATGTGAAGCATTCGAAACATAAGAAGTGGTAAGAAGAGTTCGAAGAAAGAGTGTGTTATAAAAAGTTTAAAAATACCATGTTCCTGACACCCCACCCGTACCTTCCCCGTAAAGGTCCAAAGCTTCATATCCTGTCTCATTAAGCGAGGACTCTGTGGTCCCCCCATGGAACCGGCATTTCCTGCACTCCCACTTCCGCCCTTTGACCCGATTCTCCTATCTGCCATTCCGTCGCTTCCGATCGATCCAAAGAAGACTATCATTACTCTTGAGACTAGTACAGAGTCGTTTAAGACGACCATGGCTACCCTCATCTCGTATGAACGTTGTCATTTCACCGGATACTTCTCGAAGATCTCGACGGAAGCGCGAAAGAAGCAACATTCAGAAGCAAGCTCTGTCTATTCGCAGTCGAGTGGGATTGAGGAAAATTTGGACTCCATCGATTCGATTTTTGTGAATCAACCAACAATAACCGCGTCTTTCTTTTCACCCCCAGATGCCCATACATGGTGTTTCCGCTGCCGTATCATGGCGGGAGTCTCTCTAATCACAGACATTGTGGTCACATGATTCAGCACCTTTTGAGTGTTTCCACGATGTCCTGAGCTGGGAAGTAGTGGTTACATTGTTCAGTACATTCTGAAAGAACTCAACTTGTTCTTGCCCAGCAAAGTGTCAGTACATTGGACATGGAACTACAGTGTATTCAAAAAGTACCTGGTCAGTAAGTGGGGGCCTGTCCCCAGTGTGAGGACTGATATTAGAGTCGAAAGTTGTGCGAATAGATGGCGGGTCACCGGTGACTAGAGTGAAGACTGCCTCGAGGTAGTTGCGAGGCCGGGAAGCGTCCGGAACTCAATAGAGTCGAACAGCCAATAGGAAGGAATCGGTGAACAGCGGATTAAACATTGTGACATCTCCTTGGGACTTTAAAAGCCAACCGTCCTTAGTTGCCAACAGAACTATTTCTCATCCTCTACTAGGTGAACAGGGGTTCTACTGGGGGACCTCCGTGAGGATAGAGGATCAGAGCCCAGAGAGTTCCTGAGAAGGCGGGTCCTAGGTTGTACAATGTCAAGGAACTCCCAGCAGCAACTAGGGAACAGTTGCGAAGAAAGTGTGAAGGTGGAGAGACCAGAAGAGAGCTAGAGACAAAGCAAGAAGAACAGAGAGATCGCGAGAGTTCCAAAAGAGTTCCAAAAGAGCTCCGAGAGTTCTGAGAGTTCTGAAGGGAAGATTCGATGAGGGTAGCAGAGAACATGAGGGGAAGACACTGAGGAAAGCAAGAAGACACTGGGGATGACGAGGGGACTAGAGCAAAGCTTCAGACTAGGAGGAGGGGAACATCGCTGACTGGACTTCAATAGGATGGAGCGCAATGATCTCCAGAGTAGCTAATACAGGATATATACTCAAGGTCTGCTCTGAGAAGGATCCAGAGAAGAAAGGAGGAAAACTGCAAAATAGGGACCCACGATGCAATGGTGAAGTCATAGGGGAAGAGGAGAAAAGGGGAAAGTCGTCATAAAGGGGGGAACTAAGCAAAGAGGAAAGCATTCTGGAGAAGAGGAAGTTCCGGCGAAGAGGAGATCGTAAAGAGGAGGAAGTTCCAGCAAAGAGGAAGCCCGGCAAAGAGGAAGCTCCAGCAAAGAGAAGCTCTGGCGAAGAGGAAGTTCGTGAAGAAGAGGAAGAAGTTCTGAAGGTTGTGAAGGAGAGGAAAAGCGAAGAGGAGGAATGAGGACTGAGGACAGCAAACATCAGAATCCCACATCCCCAGAACTGGAGGCACTACACCGATCGAGGAAATGACAGTCGACAGGGTAGAGGATGTTCAGCAGGCTGTTGAGGTACGTCCGACTCAAACTGGGCAGCGTTGTAAACACTCCCGGTTTAGTTGAGTGGGTTGTATGACAGCCTCAAATCCTTACCCTCTTCCAGTTGGGTCGGATGGCGACGAGTCTGGTGGAGACGAGGGAAGACGGTTCTGATACAGTGTCAGATCTGCAATCAATGAGGCGATGAGGAGTTTGGGAGCGTTGGATTGCCTCATTGGGCCCCACAAAGGAGTCTCTTCATATTGGCTTGAACTTGCTGTTCAGCTGAGTGCAGAAGAAGGAGACCGATGTTCTTTGCCTTGATGGTGGTACGTGATTGTTTGTCGAGTCCGGAGTGGGAGGCAGATGGTGAGGAGGTTGTAGACGTCTGAAAGGGTTCCTGGAAAACATCAGGTCAACCAGGATTTGATTCCCATTTCATTGTACAACTATGTCTTGTCTTGTGTTCTGTGTGCCTTGAATTGATTACGCTTTTTGATTTTCTTGGTGGTCCAACAAGATGAACGGATAAACGAGTGTAGTGGGATGGATGAGATAGGGAAAGAGTTCAAAAATACCATGTTCCTGACAGGAAGTCACCATGTGGAATTTGTTAAAAATAAATGATTCCTGCCTTACTGAATTGTGTGATAGTCACATAGCAACATGTGACATCACAATGTGACAACGTGCAACGTCACAACGTGCAACGTCGCGACCGGCGAGGGGGCGAAAAAGCGTGCAGGCCCCCCGGGCCGGCGGGCGTGGGAAAGGCCTGGACCGGGTCGCGCCGGGGTCCGGACGGCGGGCCGGGCCGAGGCCCGGCGGCCGACGGTCGGGGCCCCGGGGCGGATTCTGCGACGGGCGCCAGATAGTGGTACACTATCGGCTCGGAATATATGCTATTTTGGCTGCTTGTGGCACGTGAAAGTGCCACATATAGTTGGCCGTGGGTGAAAACTGGAATTCGAAGGTCGATACCAACTCTCTTGACGGATTGGCCTTGGGCCTTGTTGATAGTTAGTGCAAATGCGAGGTTGACTGGGAATTGGCAACGCCTCAACGCGAATGCGAAGCCAGTCTGACCTTCTGTCGGCATTAGCGTAATTCGGGGAATGAAGGCATGTTCTCCGTGATGTTCTCCTCCGATCAATTTGACCTCTAGCACCCTTCTCGATGTCCGAACCACAACCATCCGTGTTCCGTTGCAGAGACCTTGGGCAGGACATAAGTTCCGTAGGAGGATGATCGGGCAGCCGGACTTCAGCCGAAGCTCGCCTGGTGGTAAACCGGGTGGGTGCAGTGTGCAAAGGAATTCAGGTGGAAATGTGTGATGACTTGATGAACCGTCGTCTACACCTGCCTCGTCAACAACAGTATCTGCACTCAGAAAAACCTCCTCGCCAGACATTAAATCAAGGATGCGTCTGTTCAGGTCCCCGACATCACTATTTCGGGGTGCAAGGATGATCCGTTCCAAAAAGTAATCTCCAGGGGGATGTGGGTCTGATCTGATGCCAGGGTAGACTTGACTCATGAATGCTTCAAGGTCCGGAGCAACCATTTCCCGTGGAAGGTGAATTGTTTCGTCAACGGCCCGCCCTCGTCCATGTCCGATGTCAAGGAGCCAAGAAGAGAAGGCTTGTGCATTGGGATCACTTGCCACGCGCATGTTCTGTGTCAGTTTTAGGACTTCGATGTCTGTCCAGAGTGCCGACCGCAGCAGCGATGCAGACACAATGTCTTCTCGGGTTCCCTTGTAGACGACGGGGAGAATTTGTTGGAAGTCACCGCCAAAGACCACAGTGATTCCGCCAAACTTCTGATCGGGTTTGCCAAGGATGTCCCTACACGCACGGTCCACCGCCTCGGCAGCGTATCGATGCTGCATAGTGATCTTGTCCCAGATGATGAGTCTTGTTGCTCGAATCAGTGATGCAAGTCTTCCCTCCTTAGGAATTGGGCAGGTTGACTCCGGGTTAAGTGATATTGGAATCTTGAACATTGAGTGGGCTGTGCGGCCACCACAAAGGAGAAGGGCGGCAATGCCAGAGGATGCCACACACAACGCGATCCATGCGTTGCCACGTACTGTATTGCAGACAGTATTGTAGATGAAAGTCTTCCCTGTTCCACCTGGACCGTTCAGGAAAAAAGTGCGGCCAGCTTGTGATTCAACAGACGAAATGATTTGGTCGTATGCGTGGCGTTGCTTGGCATTGAGCTGTGCGATTCGTTCCTCAGCCATGGTGCGTTCGTGGTGGCAATTGTAATTGAGTTGTTCACCAATAAGAGGGTTCTCTGCTTCATTGTCCCAGGCATGGTTTGGAAGTGGCATGTCTGGAAAGTCTTGGAGGCGTTTTCGAAGCGTCTTGAGTAGGATCTGCTCAATGAGCCAAAGACCGTAGTCGAAAATCTCGGCTTCTTGAGGATCGTGGCGTCCAGTGCACTGTAGTCGATAGCGCAGGTCATCGCAGATGTGGCGGCGAAAGTCGTTCCACAGTAGTTCAGGTTTGGTGGGGCAACAAAAGCCAAGGAGGGTTGCGAAGAGATTTCGAAGTTGTGCTCCAGTTTGCATAGCTGATGCCTCCAAAAGACACTGTCGCCACTCTCCATCATCTTCGAGTAGCCCCCTAGCAATACAGGCATCGCGAAACATTGGATAACAGGTGTTGTTGAATGTGCGCAAGTCTTCATATGATTTTGGACCTTTTGCAACTGCCAGAAGTGTCCGAAGATAGAATCGTTCGTCGTTGGTGTTGGGAGGGACAAAGTACATTCGCCCAAGGGCAAAGCCTTTTTTTCGGATGGTCCACTTCTTCTCCTTTTCGTTGTAGACAAAGCGTTGGGGAAACTCCTGATAGGTCAGATGTTTTGCGATGGCCGCTAGGGCTGGATTTGAGTTGGCGTTGAAGAATGCTGTCAGGGTGGTTTTCTCCTCTGGAGCACGGGCAAGAAGACTTTCCCGAGGCTCCTCTGGGTCAAACGTCACAAAGTGGTTGCCGGGGAGGTGGATTTGCAGGCGAACAATGTTGGGAACCTGCTTGTGGATATGAAAGTGGAAAATTCGCCAGACTGCTTCTGAGGCGCCAATAAAACGTGAGTCAATGTGGTGTTGAATTTCGTCATTTTCAGAGAGCTGAGAATTTATTAGTTTGCGGATGCAAGTGAAAGTTTGAAACAACCTACTTGAAGTGTTGCCCGATCAGACCCCTTGTGAATATATTTGTTCACATACTTGAGTGTGGCGAAGGAAATTAAACACTCGACATTGATGTGGCAGTCAAATTTGGCAGAGAGGTATGGGTTATATGGGACAATCCACCGGTTGTCCACCAAGCGCCCACCAACATCATAAGCATGGCCGTCGTCAGGACGGTAGTACTGGGGGTAACCTTCATTGTCGATACATGTGTGGGATTGAAAAGGTT
This sequence comes from Thelephora terrestris, assembly GCA_015956445.1. Lineage (NCBI taxonomy): Eukaryota > Fungi > Basidiomycota > Agaricomycetes > Thelephorales > Thelephoraceae > Thelephora > Thelephora terrestris. The sequence continues at coordinate 897,564 of WIUZ02000016.1, read as the reverse complement.
TCGGGAAGTACTTCTTGCACTTTCCATCTTCAAGACATCGGCTGTTACAGGTATGAACCATACACCTCTTCACTGTATCGAAAAGTTTTGGCTCGGTGTCGGGGTTTGGCCAACGCGCCCAAATCGCAGTGTCGATGTCATCAGGTGTGAGGATCTTCTGTCCGTCTTCGAGAAAAATCAAGATGTGCATATGAGGCAAACCACGCTTCTGGAACTCGATTGTATATACGTAGGCAACAGCCCGTCCAAAGATACCCTTCTTGAAGAGGTCCTCAATTATGGCTTTCTTCTTCATAGTGAAAACCCTTGCGCACAGATCCGGCCGGTCCGCAGCCGTTTGCCCAGGAAGCAGCTCTCGAGTAATTTCTGGCCAAGTCGGGTTACAAGTCATGGTGATGAAGAGGTCAATGCTTCGGTAGTAACGAGCCAATGCGAGTGAATCTTGAAAACACTGTCTCATGTATCGAGGGCCACCGGTATATGAGGATGGGAGGATAAATCGTTGACCGACGTTGTTGAGATCTGTGTCGTTTGCAAGGGCATCTGTAAGGCCAGAATATAGTGTTGCTCGTATGTCTTGTTGGTGGTAGCGAATGTAGTTGAGGCGGTTTTGATCAGCTGCAGCCCACATGTCAACCAGGTACTGTTGGAAGAGACGGCTGGCAAGGAGTAAGAGTGAGAATTCTTCTGGTCGGTGTTGAATACGGTATGCAACATAATCGGTTTGCGAGAGACGGCCTCCGTTCGTGGGGGACATTTGGAGATCATAGTGATACCCATCCTCTCCGTAAATAAAGAGGAAGGGATACTGCAGACATTCATACATGGCAGACCCATCACTGATGCGCCACAGAGGGCCGTCTTGAAGGTGAAGGACAATATCGCGGCGGCCATACGACTGAGTTCCGTCCCCTGGTACAATGATAGCAACCTCATCAGATGCTGGGAGATTGTATCGACGTGGATCGCGGTTTCGGTTGGTAGTGAGATTTATGGAAACGTCTCGACAGTGCGTTTGTTCGAAGACTTTTGCTGCATTTTTAAATGTTGTGGCCCAGCGATGGTGTTCGAGGATAAGGTCCTGTAGGCGTTGCATAGTGTGCGAATCAAGACCGGAGTTTCGGTTCATCCGGTGTTCAAGGGCGATGTGGGAGTCATAAATATATAGTTGAGCATATACAGGACTTTCTCCATCTCGTGGTAACAGAGAGCCAAGTTGATGGTGGAGTTCTCCATGAATGCGGAATGTGGGTGGTCCACCTCCTCCAGCGTTTACAGTGTTATCAACCTTGACTCCTAGAGAGGTAAACGCGAGGGCGGCATTGTACTGACGAATGTTGTCAAGGAACCGTTGGGCTTCTGGCGTCGACTCGATGAAGAAGTATAGAAGTTGCGGAGGTGGGGGGGCAATGGCTGGAAGTCGGATATTTGCGTTGCCGCAACACATTGAAAACAGGGGGTGAGAGTCACTGCTTCCCGAAGCTGTTGAACGCTCCATGAGCCAGTGCAAGGCACCGCACTCCGTACAGGCCTTATCCATCCGTCCAAGGTCATGTCTTTTGGAAGGTTCTCGGTATGGTTGCCTTGCAATTGGCAAATTCGTCGAGCCCTGTAGGAGAGCGGAGTTGGCAGCCTGGGTTGGTGGGGGCGTTGGCGGGAGCAAGTGGAGTGCTCGAAAATTGCCCTGCATATTCAATGGTCAATACTCAATGACAATTACTACGCAACAGGTACTCACTGGAGCCTGTGAACGTTCGCGCTCAAGTTGTTCCCTCTCACGTCGTCGACGTTGGCCTGCAGAGCGGTTCGTGGCAATCAACTGAATTCTGGTTGGAGTTTCTGTCTGGCCTGGTGTTGGCAAAGGCGGGTGTAGTGTTCGAAGATGTCCCTGTGTGTTTAATCGTCAACAACGAATTAGGAGCAATGGCAAGACATGTGTAACACTCACCAGGGTCTGTGGGTGCTCTCTTCCAAGTTGTTCCCTCTCGTGTCGTTGACGTTGGCCTGCAGAGCGATTTGCAATGATCTCCTGAGCTCTAGCTGGAGTTCCCGTCTGCCCTGATGTTGATGGAGGTGGGTCGAGTGCCTGAGAATCTCCCTACGTGTTTACTGGTCAACATTAAGTTAGGGGCAATACTTGTATTGCACTCACCGGCCCTTGTAAGCGCTCACGCTCAAGCCGTTCCCTCTCGCGTCGTCGGTGTTGGCCTGCAGCACGGTTTGCAGCAATCTCCTCAGTTCTAGTTGGAGTTTCTGTCTGCCCCGGTGTTGGCAGAGGCGGGAGGAGTGTTTGTGAAGGTCCCTGTGTGTTGATCGTCAAGGTGAAGTTAAGAGTCATGTGTCTTACACTCACCAGTCCCTGTGAGTGCTCGCGTTCGAGCCGCTCCCTCTCGCGTCGTTGGCGTTGGCCTGCAGCACGGTTTGCAGCAATCAACTGGGTTCTAGTTGTAGTTTCTGTCCGCCTCGGCGTTGACAGTGGCAGGCGGAGTGTTTGCGGATCCCCCTGTTCACTTGTTCATCAACATCAAGTTAGGAGCAATGGAAGCACATCTATCATACTCACCGGTATCTGTGGGCCCTCGCGTTCGAGCTGTTCCCTATCGTGTTGTTGGCATTGGCCTGTGGAGTGATTTGCAGTGGCCCGCAGAGGGCTAGCTGGAGTTCCTGTCTGCTCAGAAGTCGATGGAAGCGGGGTGGATGTTTGAGGATTTTCCTGTGCGGTTATTAGTCAGCATCAAGTTGGGAGTATTACATGGATCACACTCACTGGCCTCTGTAGGTGCTCACGTTCGAGTCGTTCTCTCTCACGTCGTCGGCGTTGACCTGCAGAACGGTTCGTGGAAATTGCATGAGTTCTGGTTGAAGTTTCTGGTGGTGCTGGTGTCGGTGGGGCGTGTTGACTTTGAGGGCGAACACTTGTCACAAACAGACCGAAATTCTGAAAGTGATGTTGTGTTTATCACAGACCAGTACATGGCAAGAAAGACGCACACCGGTTGTGTCTTGTCGACTGGGTTCCGTGAATAAGTTGTCTTCAGTCGTCCCGGTCTCGTTATTCTGGCGGGAGTGATGATATGGTTAGTGCGTTCACGCCTGAAACCGTTGGGGGCACCTACTGGTATGCGGCGTCGTCTCACGGTGTCTTCGAGCTCTCGTGCGTGTCGTGATGCATGTCTGCGGGAACTCCGAGGCGTTAATGGCACCCCGTTGGGCATCAACCTGCAGCAGAGCCGACAATGAAGTTGCTGTAGATGTGGTAGTTCCGTGGATAGCTACCTCTATGGTTCCAAGAATGTCAAGGGCTCTACCGCTCTTGACATAATCCCAGGTAGGTATCCACGAGGATATTCAGTGTCGATTGTTGCCAAGTACGAGGCACGCTTGAGGCGAAGCGAAGAATGCTTCTGGTTCGACGGAACGGGTGAACAGCACTTCCTTGATTAGATATTTCGAATGAAATATCTTCACTTACCTCTATGACCGTAAGAAGCGTGAAGCTTCGACGGGCATACGAACAGGCATTGTAGCTGCCAAGCGGATGCGAATATTCCATGAATATCCGGGGCCAATGACCGTCGGACATCCCAATAGGAACAGATGTTTACCGACACAGCGGGCCACGCTTCCGAGGCTTCGGTGTTTCCGTCGTGCGCGGGCCGCGTTCTTGAACATTCGGTATGACCGTTGGAACCAACCCTGTCACACAGGTCAGATCGTCAGGCGTTGTGTAAGAGTAAGGACCGTCCACCCGAGGGGATCGCTTACAAAAACGTCGACCCGTGACGGGTCCATGTTTTTGCCGAGATGCGAAGACCTCGGCAAGAGCTCGACAGAATTTGAAAAAAAAACCAAATCCCTCGCGTATTTCGGTTTTTTTTTCAAATTGTTGACAGCGGGGGGTGGCGCGCTGTGGCGCGGTGCGGTACAGCGTCGAGAAGCGTGGACCGTCGTACTTGTATGTAACTTGAAATGGAGGGTACGGATGAAGCTCGCGGTGCACGAACAAAGTTGATGACACGATGTACTGTGATTTTCACAACGGCATAGATGAAGCCAGCCCACACTATGAAACATTATTGAAGTCTGATTAGGCGTTCTTGCGACCCTTGTTCAACTTAGAAGCTCACAGATGTATCGGTGGGTGAATATGCCACCACCATTGCCAGAGCAAATAGTGTCCCTTGAAAAATCAACCGGTGCCAGCCCGAAGACGTTGTTGGAGCGGACAGCAAACAGAATGAACGAAGGAAGAAGCGGGGCCCTGTACACGCCTCGGAGCCCCACATAGAAGAAAAATGTTTGAGGGTAGCGGCCGCACAACAGTGGTTGAAAGCGGAGCCACAAGGCACGGCTGAAGCATTCAGAGCCGCGTGGAACCACGTTTATTTGACAATTGTGGCGGCCAATCAGGACACGACTTTGTCTTGAGTCGTCGCGTGAAGTTTGTTGAGCCAATCAGGACGCAAGTTTGCTGAAGTTGTCTGGCAAATCAGAGCGTGAGAGAATTCAGATTTCCCTTTTGTTTTTGAATTTTTTGATGATTGATTTTTTGATTATGCACGCTTATTTGCTAAATAAGCACAGAAAATCATGGATTAAGTTCCTTGCCACCTTTTCCGATGAATGTGGTTCTTCACAGCCTTGCCATCGAGGTAGAACACAAATTGCTGCTTATCCATGGGAGTGCGATTGGTGGGAGGGAGGGGGGGATTGCGTGTTAGAAGGGTGCTCTGGAATGAGGGGAAGGTGGATATGCAGAAACTCACCAGTCGCAGTGAACGGCTTATATCCTCCTCCTCGCTGGACGTATGCGTGGATATTCACAGGAAAGTCTAAACCAAAGGTCCATGGCAAACGGTCCATCGTCTTCCGCGGGAAGCTGCTCGCAGACGCCCTGATTCGGTGGTTCAGAGTGTGTAACGAAACCACAATAGTACGGTAGGTGAGAAGACCATGCTTGCGTTCGAATCCACCACCCGAGATGAGCCGTACAGAGGAAATCATTACGCCCCCTCTATGCGAGGGTAGTTCGTCCTCATGTGCGGAGTGAGTTTGAAGAGCACACGTCCGCATGGAATCTGCAACTCACCCAGCTCCGAACTCGGAATATTGTGCGTAGTGGTTTGCCATGGTTCTCTCAGGACGACCCGCACTGCCACGCCACATCGACCAGAAGGGTGTTGTTCTGTGAGCCCGGGTGCCCTTTGTCGTGATTGGAGAGAGAAGTTGAGGACATCGGAAGTTTGAAGAATCGAGGAGAGTCCGTGTGCCGCGCTGCTGAGCGCCCTGGTTTGGCGCGAAGGAGGAGGAAAGGAAAGATCGGTTCGGTGTTCCTGCGCGTTCCCCTTTCGCGCTCCCAGTCTATTTCTGAAACCGAATTGGGGAACTGGACGTGTCCGCTGCTTTACGCACAGGACGTGCTCAGTTGCACGGTCGAGTTACCAGAAGGACGTTCCGTTCCTACGACGAACAACACCGGCATTCAACCCAATTTCAAGAAAACCTGCATCCAACCCTCGACCTCTGCGACTGGAACTTGACCCTCGTGCTCCTGTCGCCAGCTCTCCTAGGATGTTCCGCATACCCCTGACCAGTCTCGGCGAACAACGCAAACACAGACATTCACACTTGCCCGTCGTGCGGTTCTCTTCAATTCATTGCATGGTCGAACACGACTTCTAATCTCTGCACCTTCTTAGAGCCGTGCGCCGGAGCTACGCCAATGTGGCGACACTCAAGCATGTAGAACAAGCCTCTTTGTTCCTACAAATGTGCGCATCCTAGCGAACAAGTTTCAATCCACTTGGCCAGGATTGAACGCACAGGGACGGTGATGTGGGTCAGATTGCGCGGATCCCCAACGTCCTCGATTTACATGCGATTTTAGCCGCCTTTTTCAAGATGATGTTCATCCACTGTCATAGCATTGATGCCCATCACCTTGTTGACCTCAGCCCACATGTACTTAGGCAGGCCACAGACACCCCTACTGGAACCCAACCTCGCTGCGTCGTTGAGTACCACATCCATCGGCGCTTGGGTTCTTTCGGTATTACCCGCGAACAACGCCTGCGCAAGGAGTGTTTGATCAACCCTCAGGCTCGCTGTGCTGGCAGGAATCAATTTGAACCCCGCGAACGTGGAACATGGACTTTCTCGATGACGATGTGGCCCATCGGAATTTTCCGGTGTGGCTTGTGGCTCGATCAAAGTGTTAAAGTCCAAGTTGTCGCTCGTCACCGCGGGGAATATGCGCACGAGAAATCGTAATCATGTCGGCGAGCAGTATGACCCGCGACCGGAATCAGGGTGCCGCAGGCTGGGCGCGTTGGCTTGTTCAATCACGCAGCCCTGGTTGAGAAGCTTTCCTCGAACCAGCTACCCTCCGTTCTATTCAGTACCTTCGTCTACTTTGCGTTTAACTACAGCAGCGTGTCCAGCAAAAATCGAATCTCATTTGTCATCGATTGAAGCGTCGGGTATGACGATATCAGTCGTCGTACAAATTTTGAGGAGAGTCGGCTGGGCAAGGCTCGGGCTCTGGCGCGCGCGGATCACCGGATTCCCCCGTGGTTTGATCCGAATACTGAACCTCTCCCTGAGCGACCATGGACGGTGTCAGTTACCGGATGTCATTACTGCCAGTCACGGCGTCGGGCACAGGGCGGGCATTTGAAACTTCGCCCGGATGCTACCCCACCCTTGTCGTTCCTTCAACTCCTCTTCGCGGCTTCGTTTGCCTTCGCACAAAACTGGACGGTCACGCCCCTCATCCCTCCTGTGAACCCACTTGCTGTCAGGGGACCATACCCTCAGTCATGGATGGATCAGGGAGTGACAAATGGCTCGTTGAACTCTGGATGGCAGTCCTATCGTGATGGCTCGGTGAGTCGTTCACTTGAACTCTTTCGGTAGACCCTGGACGCTGACTAGTGGGCGCATCCGGTCAGAAACTTACATGGACAGGGTTTTTCAGAGTGGACGGCCAGCTATTCGATTGGATGGGAGACCGTCAGAATTACACCCCGGCGGTCCAAAAAAAAACAGTTGTATGTACCTCTCCACTCTTAGGTCTTGTCTGGGACGAAACGTTCATCACTTCAAGTCCACTTCGACGAAGACAGTTATTGCTATGACTTGCGGGAGGTTAGACTTGACCGCCACCTGTCTGAGCCTGAGCCCGATCGAGGTTTGTGCCCTATCAACCACCCGAATCCGTGCCAGGTTATGTTCTGACGAGAGCCCAGCCGACGGATCTAGTCGATCTCTTACCTTGGCGTCAAGGTTGCCTCCAACGACGGGAACCCACGTCAAGTCGAGCTCTTCACAGATATCGACGGAGAATGGCTCGCCCAGTCACACCTGACAAACTTGTCCAATGGAGTACCACGGTGGGAGACGTTGTCACCCATCAGTTTTCGCCCCAGAACCAGACCCAATTTGGCGAGGTAAACAGCAGGTTGAGATATGGAAGCGTCGTTTACTCCACGGAGCAGGTGCGTCGTTACACTCTAGCGCAGAGTCCTACCAGCCTTTTTCAACACGTTTCAGGACCCCGGATTGACGTACCAAGCTGGCGCAGCTGGTGTCGTCAAGCCTGCATTCCTTTGCCACCGATCATGAGCCTTGTGTCACCCAACTTTGTCTTCACGACGCTCCACCACTGGACGTTCGTGTCCACATCACCACCCCACCCCGGTTTCGCATGTGGCGTTCGGGCCGTGCAGAATGATTCGAATGAATACCCATAGTAGCTTTTCATTCGATGATGTGGCGTCAGATCCTCTCCGCGATAAATAACCAGCCACAGTCGTGTCAATCCGCCATCACAAGCAAGCACGTTCCAAAAAGTCAATGTTCCACTCACTTTTCCAAAAGTTTCGCGTCAGAGATGTGCTCCTCCAGATAGAGGGTCGCGTTTACGCACATCACGTTCAGATGCCATCCTTGGCGCTCCTCCTCGTCTTTTGAGTCGATCTCTTCCGTCGTTGACGAGAAGCAGAACTCTCCGCGTCCGTGGGTTTTTCCACATTACTCAATTATCTCTTACTCAAAAGTTTCCTTTTACAGTTCATGGATGCGGACAGCGGTGTCGCTTCCGATTTGGTCTCTTAACTCCGAGCGCTCAACTCTACTGACTTGAGGCACGAACTGTATAGCGAGAAGTCCCTGACGAAGAGCGAGGAGGCCTTCTTCGACAAGGTCAAAAAGGATAAGTTAATGGGCGCCGCCCAGTATCAGGTCCTCTCGGCGTGGTTAAGTCTGGGGAACACCCTCCAGTTTTGATTACTCCCCACCATCCTGTAAGAAATTCTTATCTCATTCGTCTTTCCCGACTCTGACTGGATCGAAGTTTTATGCGTTGCTTTCTACCCCTCCTACAACACCATTGCTTCCGCGAGCGACGATTCCATCGTGAAGATCTGGGACTGGGAAACAGTTTGAGGGAACGCTCCAAGGCCACGCACGGTCTGTGAACCACGTCGACTTTGATAGCAGGGGCAATGTCTTGGATTTTTTCTTGCCTCTGACTTACGACATGATAAAGTCACATGTTCCTCAGATTTACTCATCAAAGTATGGGACACACAAAACGACCGGAGGGAGGCCAAGAAGATGGCGGGACGTGACCACACCGTGTCGTCTGCGCGCCTTGTGCCGGGCAACCGCTTTATTGTCTCTGCGCGGAGGGACAGGGCCATACGAGTATTTAATGTTTCGTCGATGTTTGTCGTTTGCCCGGTAACCACGACTGCGTTTTGAGCCGAGGAGCTACGGCTTCTCTGTCACGTATTTCAAAAAAAAACGAAATACGCGAGGATCTTTGTTTTTTTTGCAAATTCCCATCTGAAGTGACGTCTTCTTCTCTGGTATTCTTTGTCATTATTTCACAAGTCGGTTTCTTGTTACAACAAAAGATAATTCATTCTTTGCAAGGAGATAAGGTGTTTCAGCGCTTGATAGGAAGTCACATCCCTCCTTGTCACACTTTTTCAAACACTGACCCTTCACTGATCCTCATGACAACGATGAGGTACATAAACCTTCTTGACACCCCTGGATTCTGCCCACTGTGTCGCTCAAAGGTGCATGGCACACTGGGAGACCACCTGGAGGCCAAGGAGGCAGTTGGTTTTGAGTCAGAGCAGGGTAAGAGTGTACACTTCAACAAATGGTATTTGATTGCTGAGCCAAATGCAGGCCTTGAAATATTTGAATACGTCCGTGCTCAAAAGCCTGGTGGATCGAGTGGCTACCGGTCAGGGGGTAAACTCCTGACAAAGTACTCACTAATGAAGGCGTTTGATGGCAAGGTGAGTGGGTGAACAGCAATCTGGGTTTCTGAAATTGACCATGGTTTCTGTCATAGTGGAAACTTATATTTGCTTATCCAGAGAAGCCTGGAGCTACGGAGTTTGGTACCAAAGAAGAGACAGACACCCTTTCAACAGGCTCAACCCCAACCCCAACTCCATCACGTCAAATCCAGCAGGTTCTCATAGAACCATCTTTGTCTTTCGAGATCCCAGAAATCAACATGGAGCCAACCACGCCCAATCAGGTGTCACAGGTTGCTGAAGAACCTGTTGCAGCCAGCACAACGCTGCACATTGCCAGCCAACCACATCCAGCAAGTGAGTAACCCTCCCAAGGGTAATTTTGTGTCACTCTGACTACAGCAAGCTATCAGATCACACAAGTGCTTGCCAGGGACCCAGTCCTCCAGAGCTCTATTCAGATATGGCAGTTGACCCGGAGAGGGAATCCATTGAACATGTTGAGGACATCTGCGACAATGATTTTGGCAGCAATAGTAAGCATTACAGCTCCATTTACAGTGGCATGCATCTGTGCTCAAGGGCTTGGTCCAGTAGTAATCGACCTAGGGGATACACATCCTTACTCCCAAGAAAGCACAAGCCATCCTGAGGCAGAACTGATTCAACCTCACCCACTAGATCTGTTCGGTTTGGCTTTCAATTCAGACATAGGAGTCCTCATCTGCACCCTGTGCCAAGTTGGGCTTCCCCCAATGGAGTGGAGAGGTCACCTGGAAACCAAGCACAATGAGGTGTTTGATCTCCTCCGAAAGAAATTCAAGAATGACATACACCAGCTTCCGGAACTCATCTCTTCCCTGGGTCTTGGAGACCCTGATGTGGTACGTGGACGACAGGCAGGGCAGGCTCCTGTCAGGGGAATCAAGATCGAGCGTGGGTTCTACTGTCCAATAGAGGCCGGTGGATCCCCATGCCATGAAGTGGTGGGAACCTTGAATTCCTTTGCGACTCACCTCAGCAGAGCACACAAGGACGCCAACTGGAAGCCTTCAGTAGAGGAAAGGAGGACCTACACCTGTGACTACCAGACCATCTTCCAAGGGGTTCACAGGAGGTACTTCAGGGTTTTTGCAGGGCTTTCACCGGGATCTGCTTCCGAGGCATACAAGGCACTCATTCACCACTCCAAGCAACCCATTTTGCATCCTGAACAGGCTGACGATCTTGAATCAAGGGAGATGTCTAGCCTCCTAAAGGTTACCCACTGGGATGCCTTTGTTGGCCCTTTCCGGAACAACCCAGCAGAGGTCATCGATCTGATAGCCTTTCCCTCATATGGCGCCACTGGGGACCAACTGTTACATGCAATACATCCGATCTCTGTGGCATGGGCCAGCAAAATCAAAAAAATCTGGGCATCTTCCTCACCATCCATGCGCCGGCTGCTTGCAACAGCGTGAGTGTTCCTGTTTGTCTTTTCATTGAAACAACCTTTCTAAACTTCTATCAGGGATGACGCATATTGGCAGTGGGTAGAGTCTGACGGTGCCGAGAATAACTACACGCGAACCCTCACGCGATTTGTTGCCGGATGCATTCGAACCCACCAGCACCCTGGGGCAAGCTGCCAGCTTCCCCTCACCACCGAACAGCAAAATTTGACACAGGAGCTCTGCCAGAGAATCAACAGAGCACAGAGGCCCCAGGATGTTACAGACGATCTTGTGGAAGGACTCCAGTCTCTCTTCTTCGCTTGTGTCACCAGACGATCCCCCGACGCTGAGGACAAACAGTTCCAATGTCCTGTGCAGTGCTTCATTGCCGCATACAGCTACAACCCTGATGATACTTTCAAACCTCCTTCCTCCATGACTTCTCTCCTAGCAAATTGGCAATTCTTGCTTCGAGCCACAGCCATGTACCAGGCTTGCCTTGTCTCCAGGCAAGAGACCTGTACAATGTTAAGGTATGCCAGTTTGACTAACTCAATTGTGGATTCTTCTCAAAATTCATGACAGCTGGCTCAAATCACATTGCCCTGATCACCTTGAAGACGAAACAGTGTCTGTCTTTGATGATGTGCAGCAGTTGCAGCAATTTGTGTCAACCTTGGCCTACAACCAGATCATAGCCTGTAAGCGAAGCCTCATGCGCCACCCTAAGCGGTGACACCGGTCCGTAGTAGTTTAGCCACAATATTTATATTTCGTTCGAAACAGCAGGTCATATACTAAATACCCAAAAGGTCTCATATTACATAGCCTAGCAGACAGTATATAAGGTGTCTAGGGTAAATTGAAAACAAGGACACTTTGACCAGTTTGCACTTGTGTGTTTACCTCTAAGTCTTGACTCGACTCGCGTGATTCGGAACTTTCCGAAATCACTCCCGAGTCCTGATTCCAGCTTGAGGGTTCACAATTTTTTGAACTAAGAAGGATTGTTGAACCAGAGGTCTGTGCCTGGCAATGGGTCAACTGGCTCCACCACTTCGAGCGAGAGCCGATGCCAGAGAGCGCTGAATAAGTGACCCAAAGGGACGGTGTCACATCAGTGATCCGATCGATCGGTATGATGCACGCATGCCTTAAGCTGCCGCACAGACCCACAGGGTTCAGCTATCTTTTCTCCATGGGTCATGGACCATACATCGTGAAAATTCTCCATGGGTCATGGGCCATGCAACGTTGTACAACACGTTCTACAACTCATGGCCCATGGAGAAAAGATACCATTGTACAACCCATGACCCATGGGTAATGGAATAGTATCCATTGCCCATGCCCCATGGGTTGTACAATGGTATCTGTTGCCCATGCCCCATGGGTTGTACAACACTATCCCTTCCCCATGCCTCATGGGCTGTACAATGCTATCCTTTCCCCATGGGGCATGGGTTGTACAACACTATCCATTTCCCATGCCCCATGGGTTGTACAACACTATCCTTTCCCCATGGGTCATGGGTTGTACAATGCTATCCATTCTCCATGGGGCATGGGTTGTACAACACTATCTATTTCCCATGCCCCATGGGTTGTACAATGCTATCCAATTCCCATGCCCCATGGGTTGTACAACAGCATCTTGTGCCCATGGGGCATCAGTTGCAGAATGGTGTCCTTTCTCCATGTCCCATGGATTATATCACTATTCCAGGAAAGGAGATACTTTATGAATCAACCATTAGCTGTGTGAATTTGAAAAAATTAGACTCTGTTTGTATGCATGATAGACCATATATCAGTTTGTGGCTCTAACCTAATGGAAACTAAACTTAACCTGATAATAGCCACAATCTAATCCTCAATCTAACCTGAGCCAATGTAAACTTGACCCATGAACCTAAGCCTAACCTAATCCTAAACCTGGTCTAATCCCAAATCTAACCCTAACCTGACCTGACCTAACCTAACCTAACCTTATCTGACCTGAACCTCCACCTAAACTAACCTATACCTATACTAACCTATACCTAACCTAACTTGGTATGGGCAAACCAAACCTACCTATCATGACCTGTTTCAGCCTAATGTCATGTATGCCAGCCAAGACTAACTTCACCCAGTTGCAAACATATGACTTGGGTCACAGGACCATAAAGCAAACTGCAGTCCCCTCACTCTGTGCCCAACCATCCCATAAGCCCACAGACGCACATATATCATCAGCAACCCAGCATCATGCTTATCACCCATGTTCAACCACAAACCACTCTCAACCTTTGTTCTGTGCCATCTCACAGACAAACCACAACTCAAGTTCATCCACCTCCTTGGGGCCACAAGCAAGTGGCCTACAAACATATGGTTTATAGACTTATAACATATTCCACACAAGGATTAATATGGGTGGGTGAGCTAGAGTTATGGTTAGGCTTTTGTCAGGAACATGGTATTTTTAAACTTTTTATAACACGCTCTTTCTTCGAACTCTTCTTATCACTTCTTATGTTTTGAATGCTTCACCTTCCTTATCCTTCACTCCATCATTCAAAACACACAAACGCGCGTACCATTCCCAGCGAATCGTAACAACATGGCTATATACGGTGCTATCCAAGTCCATCAAAAGTCAACTCTATCGACGGCAGGCCTAAAGGTCATCAACTGTCCATCCCAGAGATCGTAGTGCTGGCCCCTCCTTGCAAGGACCTCTCCGAACATGGCGTCACCTGTTGAGCAGGTAGAGTATAATACTATACTACTACATGGATACTCTAATCCTTACCTGAAGGGGAGAGGTTTATAGTTGCTAGTGGGGGAGAGAGAGAGAGAAGCGATTGATTGATCTATCTACACATGTGGGGTATATATATCTATCTACTCTATTAGCGTCACATCTGTATAGTGTGACTGATGCAGGGTCCGTGCGGCGGCTTAAGGCACGCGCGCGTCATACCGATCAATCGGATCACTGATGTGATACCGTCCCTTCGGGTCGCTTATTGAGCGCTCTCCGGCATTGGCTCTCGCTCGAAGCGGTGGAGCCGGTTGACCCGTTGCCGGGCATAGACCTCCGGTTCAACATCACCATCCTCGGCACTCAGCTGAACGATTAGTTCAAGCCGATAGGAAGAGATGCCTTCGAGCGGACCGATCAGCCTTCCAGATGTCACCGAACTGCGGAACACCTGGTCCCACATCTCCATCACCGGGTGACTGCTCGGCAGCACTATCGATGTAGTCGACGAGCGACCCTCCATCTCCCTCGTCAGACCCCTGGGTGGGATCCTGTCTTGCGAGTCGAAGCTGGTGGCAAAGCTGGATCTCCGACTCGACCTGTCGGTAGGGACGGTGGACCCGGTAGCGGAATTCTCGTCCCTCATTTCGACCAGACTGGTCACCATCCGACTCAACTGGACGCGGGTATGGGTTAGCCGAAGGAGCCATGCGATGAGCAACACGGCGTCGAGAGTGTTTGCAACGCTGCCCTGTCGTCACCGGACGTACCTCAATGGCCCTCGGAACATCCTCGGCCCGGTCAACCTCCATGACCTCATCTTCAATCTTGACCAGCTGACTGATCAGTTGCAATGGGCAACGCCGACAGTTCTCCTTGTCGGACTCGGCCAACGTAGAAGCCGGAGCCGGAGTCGGAACGGGAACCGCATTCTCTACCGGAGGCGTAGCATAAGAAGACGGATTAGGCGATGGGAGTACCACCTCGTCGGCATACTCCAGCTCGAACGGGACGTTGGGAGTTCCCTGACCAACCAACACAGGACCTTCCTTACAGTTGCAAGTCTTGTCCTGTAAGGACGCAACCTGCGCTGTCAACACGGCCACTACGTCCTCGAGCTGTTCAGTCTAGAAGAAGTCTTTCAGTCATTGCATAAACCTGCAAAGGCTGAAAGCACCTTTTCATCCCTCCTGGCCAGCGCCCCCTTGATGTTGTTGTCCCTGACTTTCAGCCCGGCGATCAACTCTTGATGGTTAGCAACCATCGCCTCCAACGCCTCGTTTGTCCCTTGCTGGAAGGCGGCCAGAGTCTCCTTCATCAGAAGACCCTCCGCCGACAGACGAAGGACGTCTGCCTTCGCCTCCTTCACCTCGCGCTCCAAACGTTCAACCTAGGCAGTTTGATTAGTCGAGAGTCATACTCGAATATTCAAACAGAGAACCTACCCGGCTCTCCCCCTCCCGAACGAGCGACCACAACAGCGTGGTGGAAGCAGTGGCATGGCGGACGGCCCGAGGAACGGTTGCCCCGTGCTCCAACAGGTCCTTGTCAGGGCCACTCTACCCCAACAACTACCAGTGCACTGAGCCGACTCCGCAGAGTACTCACTAGTCCAACTAGCTTGTGAGAGAACGATCACGTCTCTATTCTTCCGGTAGGTTGTCCGAGGTCACTACAAGTCAGGTCGAAATCCTAAGAAGAAACCCAACCTAAACCGTACTTCATTCGGTTTAACACGCAAGGGTTTATCTTCACAACAGGATTGATGACTCCACCAGGTGATCGACTGGACGCTCGAGGTGTTCTAATGTGAACGCTGGGGTTCTATAGTTACGAGGCGCAGCCGATGCGCAGAGCGGGAGGGAGAGCAGATGGGGTGTCTTGGATCAAACAAGAAACTCTGACTTGTCCTTAACTGCAACTGGGCTGAGAAGGGCAGAGGATTTCCTGAGGTAACAAAACTAAGGTACTACGATACAGCCACAGTTGCTACTTATACTAAAGGAGTGGCCATGATGTCAATACCCTAATATACCCTTATCAAGTCCGAACAAAGGGAGATAAGGAGTGTGAGAACGCTAAGTAAGGGAAGCGAACACGAATGATGCGTGGGAGAATAAAGGACAAAGGGCCTTACTAGCGTGTGAAGGATTGCATAAAAGATAACAAATGTCCGCATGAAACATAGGGGTAAAGATAACACTAGTCCTAAAAGAAAGAGGGGCATGGGGTCATGAAAGTTTGTACCTGGGGATCACACCCAAGGGCTAGGTGAGAATCTTCTTGGATGCTTCCTTTGGAGAGGCCAAAGATAGAGACCATGCAGCATCCCTTGTTGTCTGTAGGCGGTAACAGCATCACGGACTAGTGGCAACCTTATCGTGCGTCCGAACATGAGGAGCGAGGGCCTAGACTCATGGGACATAAGGGATTACAGATTCGCCGGCGTTTCACGCTAACGGCTACTCCACATGCGCTGGGCTAACCAGAAGAATCCTAGGGCGATGCTTCCGAATAGCGGCGAGTCCTTCCTCCGGTTAGGAGACTGTGATGTGACTGTCCATGTGTGTGATCAGGGTCCAGGGTTGATCGTAATCGTAAAGTCATGAGGGGTCGTAAAAGGGGTTCGTGATGTCATAAAGGGGTCATCAGGGTCTTGAGACCTATTTTTAGTGCACGCGCGTTCTAGGCGTTCCGGAACGAAGTTCTTCCAAGGCCGTCCCGCGGGCCAAGGTGTCAGCTTGATGTAGTAAGCCAACGATGATGGTACAGGGGCGGAAGTTGATGTGACCCGGACCAATGAGGTTCGTCGAGGTAGGTCACGTGAAGGATCACCGATCTAGGCTATAAGAAGGACGTCTTCTTGGAGCCATCCTTGATCAGCAACACCAGCAACTTCCCCATCATCATACCAAAACATGTCTTTCCCCAACAACCATACCTACAAAGTCGCCAACGGCATCTCCACCATCTCCCGTATCGACCGTCGTGTCGCCGCCCGCAAGTCCTACGCCTGTGCAGCAGGAACTCCCTATACCACGGATGACCAGGTATGGGGGAGATTTAGAGCTTCGTGTGTTCGCACTAACGCCTTCCTCTAGGTAGAGGTCCGTTCTTTCGGCGTTGATGTCAAACTAACGGCTTCTAGATCTTGGAGGTCGTCAACAAGGTGGACGCCGAACGTCTCAGGGAGACGATCCCTCATTTGATGGGATTGACCTGGGATGACGAGCTCTGGGTCCGTACGATGATCGCCGAGAAGGTGGCCTTTCGGATGAGGGGTAGGTTCGGAGAGTTGGAGCATCCGATCAAAAAGGAGCTCTGGTACACCCTGCAAAGGGGGATCTATGATCAGGACCTGTTGGAGCATGGGGCAACCGTTCCTCGAGCTGTCCGTCAGGCTACTGCCGCCACGTCGTTGTTGTGGTCGCTCGCTCGGGAGGGGGAGAGCAAAGTAGGTTCTCTGTTTGAATATTCGAGTATGACTCTCGACTAATCAAACTGCCTAGGTTGAACGTTTGGAGCGCGAGGTGAAGGAGGCGAAGGCAGACGTCCTTCGTCTATCAGCGGAGGGTCTTCAAATGAAGGAGACCTTGGCTGCCTTCCAGCAAGGGACGAACGAGGCGTTGGAGGCAATGGTCGCCAACCATCAAGAGTTGGTCGCCGGGCTGAAGGTCAGGGACAACAACATCAAGGGGGCGTTGGCCAGGAGGGATGAAAAGGTAATGCCGCTTTCATCATTTGTTTTAGAATGATGGAAGCTGACATTTCCTAGACCGAACAGCTCGAGGACGTGGTGGCGGTGTTGACGGCGCAGGTCGCGTCCTTGCAGGATAAGACCTGCAACTGCAAGGAGGGTCCCAAGTTGGTTGGTGAGGGGACTGCCGACGTGCCGTTTGAGTTGGAGTACGCCGACGAGGTGGTACTCCCATCGCCTAATCCGTCGTCCTACGCGACACCTCCGGTAGAGAACGCGGTTCCCGTTCCGACTCCGGCTCCGGCTTCTACGTTGGCCGAGTCCGACAAGGAGAACTGTCGGCGTTGCCCTTTGCAGCTCAGTCAGCTGGTCAAGATCGAGGATGAGGTCATGGAAGTCGACCGGGCCGAAGATGTTCCGAGGGCCATCGAGGTACGTCCGGTGACAACAGGGCAGCGTTGTAAACGCTCTCGACGCCGTGTTGCTCATCGCATGGCTCCGTCGGCTAACCCATATCCGTGTCCAGTTGAGTCGGATGGTGACCAGTCTGGTCGAGATAGGGGACGAGAGTTCCGCTATCGGGTCAACCGTCCCTACCGACAGGTCGAGTCGGAGATCCAGCTTCGCCACGAGCTTCGACTCGCAAGAGAGGATCCCACCCAGGGGTGTGACGAGGGAGACGGAGGGTCGCTCTTCGACTACGTCGATAGTGCTGCAGAGCAGTCACCCGGTGATGGAGATGTGGGACCAGGTGTTCCAGAGTTCGGTGACATCTGGGAGGCTGATCGGTCCGCTCGAAGGAGTCTCTTCCTATCGGCTTGAACTAGTCGTTCAGCTGAGTGCCGAAGATGGTGACGCCATGTTCGGGGAGGTCCTCGCGAGGAGGGGCCAGCACTACGATCTCCGGGATGGACGCTTGATGACCATGAGGCCTGCCGTAGATAGAGTCGACTTTTGATGGGACGTTGATAGCACTTGTATAGCCAGTTGTTCCGTATTGCCGTGAATGTATGCGCGTTTGTGTGTTTTGAATGATGGGTGTGAAGGATAAGGAATGTGAAGCATTCAAAACATAAGAAGTGGTAAGAAGAGTTCGAAGAAAGAGCGTGTTATAAAAAGTTTAAAAATACCATGTTCCTGACAGTCCTGATCGTAGATCCCCCTCTGCAGGGTGTACCAGAGCTCCTTCTTGATCGGGTGCTCCAACTCCCCGAACCTACTCCGCATCTGGAAGATCACCTTCTCGGCAATCATAGACCGGACCCAGAGCTCATCGTCCCAGGTCAACCCCATCAAATGTGGGATCGTCTCCCTGAGACGTTCTGCGTCCACCTTCTTGACGACCTCCAAGATCTAAAAGTCATTAGCTCAACGCTTAAAGCCGATGCTGTACGACCTGTACCTAGAGGGAAAGTTAGTGCTACACAAAAAGCTCTAGACCTCCCCCATACCTGGTCATCCGTGGTATAGGGAGTCCCTGCCTCACTGGCATAGGTCTTGCGGTTGGCGGCACGACGGTCGATACGGGAGATGGTGGAGATACTGTTGGCGACTTTGTAGGTGTAGTTGTTTGGGAAGGACATGTTTTGATGATGGGGAAGTTGCTGGTGTTGCTGATCAAGGATGGCTCCAAGAAGACGTCCTTCTTATAGCCTAGATCGGTGATCCTTCACGTGACCTACCTCGACGAACCTCATTGGTCCGGGTCACATCAACTTCCGCCCCTGTACCATTATCGTTGGCTTACTACATCAAGCTGACACCTTGGCCCGCGGGACGGCCTTGGAAGAACTTCGTTCCGGAACGCCTAGAACGCGCGCGCACTAAAAATAGGTCTCAAGACCCTGATGACCCCTTTATGACATCACGAACCCCTTTTTACGACCCCTCATGACTTTACGATTACGATCAACCCTGGACCCTGATCACACACATGGACAGTCACATCACAGTCTCCTAACCGGAGGAAGGAATCGCCGTTATTTGGAAGGAGTGCCTTAGACTCCTTTTGATTAACTCAGCGAATGTGGAAGTAACCGTTAGCGTGAAACACCGGTGAAGCTGTAATCCCTCATGTCCCATGAGTCTAGGCCCGTGCTCCTCATGTTCGGACGTACGTTGAGGTTGCCACTAGTCCGTGATGCTGTTACCGTCTACAGACAACAAGGGATGTTGTATGGTCTCTATCTTTGGCCTCTCCAAAGGAAGCATCCAAGAAGATTCTCACCTGACCCTTGGGTGTGATCCCCAGGTACAAACTTTCATGACCCCATGCCCCTTTTTCTTTTAGGACTAGTGTTATCTTTACCCCTATGTTTCATGCGGACATTTGTTATCTTTTATGCAATCCTTCACACGCTAGTAAGGCCCTTTGTCCTTTATTCTCCCATGCGTCATATTTGTTCGCTTCCCTTACTTAGCGTTCTCACACTCCTTATCTCCCTTTGTTCGGACTTGATAAGGGTGTATTAGGGTATTGACATCATGGCCACTCCTTTAGTATAAGTAGCAACTGTGGCTGTATCATAGTACCTTAGTTTTGTTACCTCAGGAAATCCTCTGCCCTTCTCAGCCCAGTTGCAGTTAAGGACAAGTCAGAGTTTCTTGTTTGATCCAAGACATCCCCCATCTGCTCTCCCTCCCGCTCTGCGCGTCGGCTGCGCCTCATAACTATAGAACCTCAGCGTTCACCTTATAGAACACCTCGAGTTTCCAGTCGATCAACTGGTGGAGTCATCAATCCTGTCGTAGGGATAAACCTTTGCGTGTTAAACCGAACGAAGTACGGTTTAGGTTGGGTTTCTCTTTAGGATTTCGACCTGACTTGTAGTGACCTCGGACAACCTACCGGAAGAATAGAGACGTGATCGTTCTCTCACAAGCTAGTTGGACTAGTGAGTACTCTGCGGAGTCGGCTCAGTGCACTGGTAGTTGTTGGGGTAGAGTGGCCCTGACAATCTTGTTCGATCGAGCTCTTCCTCCTCGGGGCTGCATGCTTTGTTGAGCCTCGTATTCTTTGCGAGCGATGTCCTTAATCTCGGCTGGCAAGGTAGGTAGCTTCATTTTTCGATTTATGTTGACCGTTGACGATATTATGTTGGAGTACGGCTGAGGTAGGGAGCGGATGATCGCATCGACGTAATCCTCGTCGGGAATGAGGATGCTGCGGCTGGCGAGTTGCTGGTAGATGGATTCCATATCTTCGAGGTGGGCAATGACATTGTCCTTCAGTAGTCCTTATTAGATGTAGATGCACATTACCACGGTATCTCGTATTTGTGCAATCTAGCATGCGGTAGTTTGTGCAATGCTATAGGCATTGCAATTGGGCCTGCAGGTTGTGCAATGCCGACGATATGGTACTACTGGGTGACTGGGTCAGCTTATATAAGCCAGTCATGTGATTTTCCCAAAAAGGAAATTTTTATGGCTGACATAAGCAGGTCATGTGACTGAAAAAAGTGGATGTTGCTTATATAATCAGATCATGTGACCGACCAAAAAAGGAAAGTTTTGATGGCTGACATAATCAGGTCATGTGACTGAAAAAAGTGGGTGTTGCTTATGTAATCAGGTCATGTGACCGACCAAAAAAGGAAAGTTTTGATGGCTTACATAAGCGTCTCAAAAATGCTTTTGGAGGGGTCTTTCCTAAAAAGGAAATTCCTTTTTAGGAAATATTTGATGGATTACCAAAAAAGGAAATTTTGATGGCTTACATAAGCAACTCAGAAATGCATTTGGCAAAAATTACCAAAAAAAGAAATTTCCTTTTTAGGAAATACTTTCCAAAAAAGGAAATTTTGATGGCTTACATAAGCAACTCAGAAATGCTTTTGAAAAAAATTCCAAAAAAGGAAATTTCCTAAAAAGGAAATTATATGCTAGAAAACTCGGAAAAATGCCAGAAAAATCCTAAAAAATACCGAAAAAATTCCCACGGGTCTGGAAAGTGCTCAAAATTGCAAATAAATACCAGAAATTCCAGAATATGTATAAATATTTTATAAAAATTATTCTGATTTTTTTTGTTCATTAAATAGCTTGTAATTTTGATATTAATGTATTTTCTGCTCCAAAAAATTAATAAAAGTTGATAATTACAAATATATTCATAGTCTTCATTATATCATAAAATACAGACCTGTTTGTGGTCATAAACTACCCCTATAACTGGTCCTAGACCTAACCTAACCTAACCCTAACTCTAACCCTAAACCTAAACTTCAACCTGCCCTAAACCTAAACCTAAACCTAACC
The DNA here is from genome assembly GCA_015956445.1 of Thelephora terrestris. Classification (NCBI taxonomy): domain Eukaryota; kingdom Fungi; phylum Basidiomycota; class Agaricomycetes; order Thelephorales; family Thelephoraceae; genus Thelephora; species Thelephora terrestris. The sequence continues at coordinate 876,144 of WIUZ02000016.1, read as the reverse complement.
TAACCTAAACCTAACCTAACCTAAACCTAACCTAACCTAAACCTAACCTAACCTAAACCTAACCTAGTACAAAACCTAAACCTAAACCTAACCTGCCCTACACCTAACCTGGCCTAGTTTGGCCTTATCTTATCTTATCTTATCTTATCTTATCTTATCATGTCTTACCTAGCCTAAACCTAACCTAACCCAGCCTAGCCTAACCTGACATAGTCCACTTAACCTAGTCCACCACAGATCACCCAACCTAACCTGACCTAAAGTGGTCCACCTGACCCAGCCTGATGCAACTTGACTTGATCTTATCTAATCAGCTGTCATCTTATCTGCCCCTGATCTAAATACCTTAGCTGACCAACGTTTAACCCAACCTCACCCAGCTCACCAGCACATGACTGGGCCACAGGAACACACTATGAGCTGTACCATCCCATACCCTGTATCCAACTGTCACTCAAGCACAACAACTGTGGTGGACCTACAAGCCCACAGACCCACAACTTTAGACTGCTCACTCAGTGGAGACATCTGTTATCCAACCTCACCCATGTACTGCTCTCATCCTGTGTTCTGTGCCGGACCCCAACTTCACCACAACTCAAGATCAGCCGGGTGGCTGAACCTACAAGCCAGATTGATATAGACCACCAGTTGTGCATCCCTGGATTGGTAGGCCTGAGAGCACATGGTCCAGCCAGGTGGCTGATCTTGAGTTGTGGTGAAGTTGGGGTCCGGCACAGAACACAGGATGAGAGCAGTACATGGGTGAGGTTGGATAACAGATGTCTCCACTGAGTGAGCAGTCTAAAGTTGTGGGTCTGTGGGCTTGTAGGTCCACCACAGTTGTTGTGCTTGAGTGACAGTTGGATACAGGGTATGGGATGGTACAGCTCATAGTGTGTTCCTGTGGCCCAGTCATGTGCTGGTGAGCTGGGTGAGGTTGGGTTAAACGTTGGTCAGCTAAGGTATTTAGATCAGGGGCAGATAAGATGACAGCTGATTAGATAAGATCAAGTCAAGTTGCATCAGGCTGGGTCAGGTGGACCACTTTAGGTCAGGTTAGGTTGGGTGATCTGTGGTGGACTAGGTTAAGTGGACTATGTCAGGTTAGGCTAGGCTGGGTTAGGTTAGGTTTAGGCTAGGTAAGACATGATAAGATAAGATAAGATAAGATAAGATAAGATAAGGCCAAACTAGGCCAGGTTAGGTGTAGGGCAGGTTAGGTTTAGGTTTAGGTTTTGTACTAGGTTAGGTTTAGGTTAGGTTAGGTTTAGGTTAGGTTAGGTTTAGGTTAGGTTAGGTTTAGGTTTAGGTTTAGGGCAGGTTGAAGTTTAGGTTTAGGGTTAGAGTTAGGGTTAGGTTAGGTTAGGTCTAGGACCAGTTATAGGGGTAGTTTATGACCACAAACAGGTCTGTATTTTATGATATAATGAAGACTATGAATATATTTGTAATTATCAACTTTTATTAATTTTTTGGAGCAGAAAATACATTAATATCAAAATTACAAGCTATTTAATGAACAAAAAAAATCAGAATAATTTTTATAAAATATTTATACATATTCTGGAATTTCTGGTATTTATTTGCAATTTTGAGCACTTTCCAGACCCGTGGGAATTTTTTCGGTATTTTTTAGGATTTTTCTGGCATTTTTCCGAGTTTTCTAGCATATAATTTCCTTTTTAGGAAATTTCCTTTTTTGGAATTTTTTTCAAAAGCATTTCTGAGTTGCTTATGTAAGCCATCAAAATTTCCTTTTTTGGAAAGTATTTCCTAAAAAGGAAATTTCTTTTTTTGGTAATTTTTGCCAAATGCATTTCTGAGTTGCTTATGTAAGCCATCAAAATTTCCTTTTTTGGTAATCCATCAAATATTTCCTAAAAAGGAATTTCCTTTTTAGGAAAGACCCCTCCAAAAGCATTTTTGAGACGCTTATGTAAGCCATCAAAACTTTCCTTTTTTGGTCGGTCACATGACCTGATTACATAAGCAACACCCACTTTTTTCAGTCACATGACCTGATTATGTCAGCCATCAAAACTTTCCTTTTTTGGTCGGTCACATGATCTGATTATATAAGCAACATCCACTTTTTTCAGTCACATGACCTGCTTATGTCAGCCATAAAAATTTCCTTTTTGGGAAAATCACATGACTGGCTTATATAAGCTGACCCAGTCACCCAGTAGTACCATATCGTCGGCATTGCACAACCTGCAGGCCCAATTGCAATGCCTATAGCATTGCACAAACTACCGCATGCTAGATTGCACAAATACGAGATACCGTGGTAATGTGCATCTACATCTAATAAGGACTACTGTGTCCTTCTCGTTGCAGACCATCTGGTAGAGGTGACCCTTCAGGTTTGACTTTTGGTGCTCGGTGAGTGCCTCGAATCTCGTTTCAAGGGCTTTCCACATGCCGCAGAAGTGCTTATCCTTTGATATGTCAATGTAGACAGAGGTGGGGAGTACCTTTGCTAAAGCAGCTATCGCTTTCGTGTTGTCCTTTCTGCAGGACTTCATTTCTTCCTTCCACCGGCTCTCTCCTTCCTCCCAAACGTCCATACGCTTCTGGAGGTCACTCTCGTCTTCTCCATCCTTCTTGGATAGCTTCGGTTCGACGTCTTCATACGTCTCGGCAGGGTAGTTCTCGGGTTTGTAAAGTCGTTCAAGGACATGGCCATCCATGAAATTCGCGAACAGGATCTTGAACAGATGCCAGTTGGTGCCGTCGGGGTCAAGTTTGGGGACAGTGGAGAGGATAGAAAAGTTAGAATTCGAGTCTGACATGGTAAGTGCACTCCTCGAGTGTCGGAAAGAGGTAGGTGGTGCAGAGGGGTCGTCTAGCAATAACGAGGGTCGTTGGGGTCAGCGAAAGTAGGTCGTCTAGGTCGTTTGACTCGATGAGCAAGAGAGTTACAACGCCGGGCTCATAACCTAACAGCGTGCGCAAGATAAGATGGGTAAAAACAGATAGTTAATTCGAGATAAATAGCTAGCTTTATATACAGTTGGGTGGTGTACGCGTAAGCTACATATATCAAAGAAGTGAAAGTGACAAAGAGAACTGGATGCAAGGCAAAAGACAGTGAAACATATCAAAGCGCCACACACAACCTCAAAGAGTTGGGCCGATCCTCACGGCTCATAGCCGGGCCTTTGGCACGGGATCTGCATTTTCCAACATACAGGAATGCAGTGCAAAGTGCATACCCCTTGGGGGACCTCCACCTGTATTTAGCCATAGGCTGGCTATCACTTGAACACACCTACTAAGCTGGACCTACCAGTTGGTAGACCTGCAAGCCAATAGGTCCATGGACTATATTCCATAAGCTGTGCCTGCCACCCAACCATATTCACCTCTCTTGTACCAGATAGTAACTTGATGACAAATAAAGCCAATCCACCTGGCTGAACCTATGACCCAGTGGACTCATTAATTCATAAGTCTATAGGTCTGTGGGCCTGTGATGTGGAGGAACACACCCAGCTGGATTCTGGGTCTGGTCAGGTAGGTAAATTTGAGTTGTTGCTGAGTTTTGGCCTGGGCAAGAGATGTTTTGTGAATGTGGTTGGTGGTAATTGAGTGGCAGGATCTTTTATGGAATACCAGTCCAAGGACCTTTTAGCTTGCAGGTCTATCAACTGGTAGGTCCAGCTTAGTAGGTGTGTTCAAGTGATAGCCAGCTTATGGCTAAATACAGGTGGAGGTCCCCCAAGGGGTATGCACTTTGCACTGCATTCCTGTATGTTGGAAAATGCAGATCCCGTGCCAAAGGCCCGGCTATGAGCCGTGAGGATCGGCCCAACTCTTTGAGGTTGTGTGTGGCGCTTTGATATGTTTCACTGTCTTTTGCCTTGCATCCAGTTCTCTTTGTCACTTTCACTTCTTTGATATATGTAGCTTACGCGTACACCACCCAACTGTAAGTAAATTCAAAGTTTACGTGTTTTCTGGTTTACTTTACGTGTACCTGCGATTTACTGAAAGAAAACTTGCAGTTTACTGATAAAGACACGTCCTGGTAAAATTTCGAGTTTTTTTCCAAATTAGCCAATCAGGTACATTGTCAGTAAACTGGTTAGGTTTTTTTCTGCTTTACTGAGTCCAGTAAACCCAATCAAATCGTCACGTGTTTTTCCAGTTTACCTGACGTGTATTTCCAATTTACTGAAAGAAAACTTGCAGTTTACCGACAATGACATGTCCAGGTAAATTTTCGGTTATTTTTAAACTTGACCAATCAGGGACGTTGACAGTAAACCAGTTTGGTTTTTTTCCAGTTTACTGAGTCCAGTAAATCATGATTAAATCACTCAGCAAATTAAAAACATACTGATTGGGCAAGTGGCCCAGTAAAGTAAATTGTGAATTTTTCCGAGGTTTACCTAATGAGGAAACTGTGGTCACATGACCCAGTAAACTGTAAACATACTGAGCACATACTGAACCCAGTAAATTGCAGGTAAATTGGCTCAGTAAATTGTGAATTTGCTTTGCACTTGCCAGGCAAGTATTTCACTAGGTTCTTTTCCATTTACTTGTGATTTACTCACAGTTTACTGACTCAGTAAACCAACCCTTGCCCCCAGTGAGAAACAGTGTGTGATGACGCACGCCAAAGGGATCGCGGGAATGGTTCAATGATCGGGACGTCAAGTGGGTGTGACACCCCTGTGACCGATCAAGGGGTCATCGGCTCGTGTAGGGGGGGGGGGGTTCGTTGAGATAGACGGGGTAGGAGCTGAGACTGGAGCTTGAGTCGAAGCTCGCGCAAATAGACGGCGGGTCACCGTGCTGACATTCCCTCCTGTCCATGTAACATACCTCGTGGTGCTGCACAAATATCGCACAGTCTGTCGAGCTGCAGAGAGGACCGTACACTTGGTTCCCAAAGTCTGTGTACACAGAAAGGCGCAAGTGGGTTACGACTGTCAGGAGTGGAAGAACAAGAACGTCCCGGCCTCAAAGCTTCCTCGATCGGGCTGAATCCATCAGTCCCCACCCAGTGGCCACACCCACCCCGAACCTGCAGGTTGTACACAACCGAGTATCAGCTGTAACACCGTCCAGGCCTTGAGGTCACCACACGACAAAACCAGGATGCCGGAAGGTATCGCAATCCCGTCATCCTCTTGTTTGACAGCAGCTGCAGCTGAGAAATTATAATTCTTGTGTCAGTAAGCAAGGGAAGAAATATAATTGTGCTGTTGCACCTTGACTATTATATTTGTGGTGTTTGGCTGCGCAAAGAAATACATTTGTTGCTGTTCCCAAGCATCTGGGCCATCAGCCCATCACAGATGTCGATCAAAACCAGTCCCAAGGGTCAATTCCCACGGTTGGTTTACACCCTAATCCAGCAACCCATCCACTCCCTTGGTGTCAGGCCGACGCGACCTCTACAGTTCAATAGCACTCTTGCTATCCAAACCTTTCGCACGTAAGGGTTAAACACACAGTAATCGTCTTATTGCAAACCCAAGGATATCGGAAGTCTCTTCACAGACTAGAGATGGAGAGAAAGAGAAAGAAGGAGACAAGGGTCTTCAAACACTCTTGCTCTAAGCACACAGCAGTAGAGGTCACGGAGAGTCTGATGATAACAAATCTAAGGAGTACAGGCTAAACTACTCTGAGTATATATACTACTTAGATTTGTGATGTGACAGTGACATGTAACTACTCTAAAGATACAAACACAGACAAACATGGTCCGTGCACAGCACTGCATGGTCTGTGCATTACGTGGTGACTAATGCTACAAATTATCAGCTGATAAACGAAAGTGTGGCGGCCAATAGCAATTTGAGAGCATTACAAAGCAGTTACAAAGCATGACGTATCCTGAGAATGTTCGGAAGGAATGTGGGTATGGCTGACTAACAGCCAATAGCAAAAGGGGAGCATATGACTAAAGATAGGGGCATATGATGTCATGTGGGTCATGCGCAGTAAACAATAGAAAGGATGACTCAACTCCTGAGTCGTGGAAGGGGCGTGGCATTTGGTATATAACCAAAGGGGGTTGGATGACTGGGTCTCTCAACAAACCCACCTTTGTTACATACAGCCAACATGCCTCGTGCCAACATCCGCTCTACCTCTCGTCGTGCTTCCGTTTCTCCTGTTATGGAGAATGACTTCAACATCGACCATTTCTCCCATGCTCGTCGTGATCGGTCCCGTCCTTATCCCACTCTTGGGAATGTCATGGATTGTTCCGCTACCGCCGACCCTAATGAGGGTTTTACCGACTTAGGTTCGGGATGCCGGTTGACATATTTGGCGTGTCTACTGACGTTCCGTTTTAGGTTTTAGGGATTTTATCCAAGCTTCTCGCAGGGTGTCTCGGCGCAAGTTGGTGCGCATCAAGACCAACCCTTATGTGGAAGAACTCCTGACTCGTGGGGTCGAGTTTGTTACGGAAACAAATGAGACCTATAACTCTATCCTCGAGGCCAGCGTTATTCATACGAGTAACGTTGGTACTATGTTGATGGACGAGTTGGCCTATGTTCAGGCCCAAGTCGATAGTAGGAAGGAGGACATCGCAGCGCTTGAAGAATGGAAGGGGACCGCCCAGGATATTATGCAAGGACAGGAAGACGTGATCGTTCGACAGGGTGCCGATATCGACATGTTGAAGGGAGAGTTCGTTACTCTCAAGGATTTGATCCGGGGTCTAATTACTAAGACTGGAGAATTGGAGGACGATAAGGTACGGGGGCAGGGATCAAAGATAATTGATTTCTTCTAACCCTGTTCCTTTAGGTCCTTCTTACTCGTCGTGTCTCCGAGTTAACCGGGGAGGTCCGGGATCTCCAGAGGAGGTGTAACGAACCGGAGGTTCGAGTTGAGGAAGAGGAATTGGAAGTTCCGGAGCGGGCCGAGTCTCCGCCTGCTCGTCTCTTGGTTCAGTACAAGAACAGGTTGATTCCGATTGACGATGAGGTAGTGGAGATTCGGGAAGAGGAGTTCTACCGGAATGTTGGGGTTGTCCGTAGGGACACTCCTCATCCAGTTAGGAGGTTGACTCCTCTTATCACCGTGACGGACACCACTCAGCCGAGGGGACGATGGCCGGTCCAGGACTTTGATCCGTACGCCGAGTTTGTTCCTGACTCAGAACCGAATTCTGATACGGAGGATCTTCCTAATTACGATGATTTGTCCGATGTAGATCCGAACGAGATTAGGGAGCAGAACTGGGCGAACGAGGAGTTGGTGAGGTCAGCCTTGGAGACGGTACAAAGGATTCGTAGAGATATTGATTAAATAACTCTTTTGTACTGTGGCTCTTTGGCATCAATCTTCTATCTTGTCTATTTGTGCGTGATCCATGAGTCGTAAAACATAATGGTTTTCGTAAGTCCAATCCAAGGGTCAGATTAATAAGCCGGTTGACTTCTGCGAGAGGTCAGCGCGCGACGCTTATCAATACATCCCTTGTTGTCGGTAGCCTGAATATCTACTAGTCGTCCAGGGGCAACGGAGGGCCAGGTAGGGGGGATCTTCGTATGAAGGTCCGCCGGTACATGTTCATGTATTATACCTCAGGTCTTCTGGGGTATTTTGACTAGTAGCACGTTCCACGTATTGGACTTTGAGTCGTTAAGCATAGGGCATACTGCATAATAAACAGTTTACCGCCGTGTTTAGGGCAAGGCACCAACTAACATAGTGGTGATGAGTCGTTAAATAAAAGGAAATAAAAGGGGGTAAACGGTGAAATCATCACACCTGGTCTGAAAAGAAACACTCGTTGCTCACGGTACGCTTTACTTGACCACATATCCTCCTGGGATATTATATTTGGATGTTGTAAGTCTAATTTACCGCCCTTCCCGGCTTGCTTTGGCCACACGTACAGAACCTCACCCGGTGGTTGGGTACACCAAAATTATCTATTGTGTGGCTCCTAGAGCACTTGACATTCCGTGAATCTGGGGGAATGTTAGGTGTGTATGCACCTTTTGTTAACCACTGTTCCCGCCCAGATTGACGCATTTCCTCAGCATCTGCCTTGTGGAGTGATACGCAAAAACTTCCAATTTGTGTGGGATCCTGTGCACTCAGTCTTTCGCCCTTCTAGCACGACATCTGGCACCTATCTATCTCCTCGATCCCGCTGTTCCATTGAAATCGGTGCAGGTCTTGCGAACCCAACCCAGTAGGGAAGCGTCCGGAATTTGCCTATTCCACGACCCCCCCTATGATTGACCGCCCGCCGTTCTAGATATATCTTGGGTGTGTATAAACCTCCAAAGTTCTGTTGGTCTCATCCAATTTCATCCAATTTCGATGATCCTCACCTCACCACCTGGCACCCAAAAATTGCCTATTGCTCATCCCCTCGTATACTCACCCTCTTCTCCTCTTGGGGTAATTTTAGGCATTCAGTCTTCTCTCAGATATTATTATTTCGTGCGAATCAGCGTGGGTTTGGAGAACTTCAATTGGTGGGTGAGTATCCAAAATTTGCCCATTGCACGGCTTCCCCTATGCTTAACCACCCATCCTTTGGGGGGTGTATTAGGTACATATAAACCTCCAAATCACCACTACTTTTACCCACTTCAGTGCAGTTTTTAGGACCCTCACCTGCCACCCCAGCACCCCAAACTTACATATTGCACAACCCCCTGTGCACCCTACCCTTTGCACTTCTGTTTTTTTATTAGAAGCATCTTCCTCTCCCAGATGCCATCATCTCCTTTGAATCAGCGCGGGTTTAGAGAACTTCACCCGGTGGGCGAGTATTAGAAATTCATCCGTTGTGCGGCTTTCCCTGTGTTTGATCATTCATCGTTTTGGCAGCGTATTGACGGAGTGTAGATCTTCCTGTTCTCACTGACTCCGCCCAATTTAGCACTGTTTTCACAAACTTCGCCTCGTCGCCCAGGACCCAAAAATTGCGCATTGCGCAGCTTCCTGTACGTTTGATCCTCCGCCCTTCTATCACTACCTTAGGTGCATACTCTCACACCAGGCCTCGCTGTTTCACTCGAATCAGCGTAAGTTTGGGGAACTTACCCGGTGGGTGAGCATCTGAAAATTTCCCATTGCGTGGCTTCCCTTGCGCTTAACCATCCGTCCTTTGGGGAGCTCCTCATGAACATATTGGTGTACCTAATCCCACCAGTTTTGTGCAGAACAATGCGCTTTTGGTGATCCTCACCTCATCACTGAGTACCTGAAAAGTACGCATGGCGATGTCCCTTGTACATTAATCCTTTAATCCTGTTGCCCTAATATTACGCACTTACCCCTCTCTCATATGCCAGGGTTTCGTCTCAATCAGCCCAATTTTGGGGAAGCTGACCTGATGGCCAAGCACCCGAATATCGCCTGTAGCACGTCTCCCCCCATACTTGACCCTTCGCCCTTTGGGGGTTATCTTAGGTATGGCAATACCTCCAAAACCCCACAGCCCCGCCTACATAATCCAATTTTGGGGAAGCTGACCCGATTGCCAGGTACCCAAATATCGCCTGTAGCGCATCTCCCCTTGTACTTGACCCTTCACCCTTTGGGGATTATCTTAGCTATGTCAATACCTCCAAAACCCCGCAGCCCCGCTCTACGTAATCCAATTTTGACAACTCCATCCTGCCACCTGGCACCTGAAACCACGCGCCGTGTATCCCCCCAAACACTCAGCCCTTCATTCTTCCAGTACTTGTGGTCTTATGTACATAACCCGTGCCTCCCAACATACCATTTGCATGGCTCAGCGGCAGATTTGACTTGCGTGACATAAGGTCCAGGCGCCTATGACATGGGCTGATACCCGCACTTAAACACATCTGAACAAAGACTTTGATTGACGGCTACGTAGCAGTGGGATATACAGTGGGACAGAAGCAGAAGACAACATGATGTAAGTAAGGTTGGTGAGGTGGCCCACGGCTGAAGAAGCAAACAAGAGTGCAGGGGCGGAGTCAAACATCAGGTATGTCTAACTCCATCGCGTCCGAATCAAGATCGACAGGGTAGGTGGGTTCGGTCAGATGCTCTTGCAGTAACTCGAGGCCTTCCCAAATGCCCAGAAAGTGGTTGTGGATACCGTTGAAGATGTCAGCCTGCCAACACACATAAGCGCGGAGACCCTCAAGCTGGTATTGACAGGTGGCGAGTGAGAAAATGAGCACCCTCCTCCATCCACCGGGCTTGCCTTGCATAGGTCCTTGACCACTCAAGACGGAACTCTGGTTGTGGTAACTGTCAGTGAACAACCCACGCTGTTGGAAGAAGGAACTAACCTTCACCATACTCACTCAGCCCATCCTGGTCGACAGAATCGCCTTTGAGTGAACCCCTCCAGATCCAGGAGACTGTTCAATTTCCTTGGGGCATGACACCGCCATTGAGGAGAGACCTGGCCTGGAGTTCTTCTGCACATTCCCGAGTTGGAGCTTTGGGTAATCCCACCTCGGACATACCACGCACATCTTCACCTTTGAGCTCCAAGAGCTCTGAGCACCAGTCAGATCCCTCACGCCGGTCCAGGGCTCCAAGCATTGCAAAAGCGTGGCGGTATTTGGTGGAGGATACCTCAATCTTGTTATTGATGCGGGTGAGGAGGTTCCGAGCACGCGTGTTTGGGGCCTGGTGGCGGACGTTGACGTACTTGTATTTGAGGAGGCACACCCGAGCACTGAGCCTTGTGCGCAATTGAACAAGGGCATCATGACATTGGGCAATCTGCAGATCAATTTCCATCGAAATCAATCATTTTGAACAACTGGCCAAGATCTTGGGAGGCAACGAAGATGGGAGATAGAGGGGGGTGTTGTGGACAAGGCAAGGATCCATGCTAATTGCAGGGTGCTGACTGAGTAGGGGTGCAACCTCAGGCTGGTATCGTGCCTGCAGTCAACGAAACTTTGCCAAACGACGATGAAAGAAGGTTCAAAGTTTGACGACTGAGGTGGGTGGTGGGTTGGAGGTTGTTGTGGCGAGTGTGGCCTGTAACTTATGCCTATAATGCTGTTAGCTCTGCAGGCCCAACATAGTGGGAACACCTACTGTTGCTCTTCAAGGTCCAACCCATACAACAAGAACTTAGTCTCGGTGAAGTCATCATCAGAATCAGGCACAGGGGAGTTGAGCTCAACCCTCTCCTCCTCCAGAGTCAGGTGCCTACGGATCTCTGATTCTGAGGGACCTGACGAAAGATTAAAAGACAGCGGCGATGAGCGTGCAGTAGGCGTACTGGAAGAAGGGTTGAAATAAGGGTTGGGCTGTACTCGATCAAGCTCCCATGCACAGATTCTACCAGTCCACAGGGCAAGAGTCTCATTGGGGACATCGGTAGAAAGAGCAGCAAACTCATCAATGTGAGTGACTGACTGCGTGCGGGCATTGATATACTTCTTCGCAAGCAGCGTGCCTGAAACAGGGTCAGATAATTGTAGGAGAGTGGAAAGATAAGGGAGCCTCACCAAGACGTGTTTGATAATCTAGCAGAGATAGATGAGAACGTTGTCCTCAGCAGAGATCAAGATAACAGCTAATGTATTCAGTACCTAGCAGAGATAGATGAGAACGTTGCTAGGGACCTGGTAAGTACAGAGAAAGAATAATACAGAAGGAAAGAACGTACTCCTCAGCAGAGATCAAGATAACAGCTGAGGAGACGAAAAAACGGGCAAGCGAACCGTTAAGGAAATTGTGGCTGACGAACAAATAGGGACAAATAAGAGAAGGTAAACTACGAGAACGCAATATTTCAACAAGATGTACCAGTTTGGACCAATTCCAGTATCCAAACTTGTTATCCATAGCGTCACCCCAATACCCAGGCCCCTGATCTTTTGTAGACCCTCCTCCCTGGAGGCCAAACCACGTCCTCTCCGGACCCTTCATATCGCTGTGCCCAACGCCCGGTTCATAGTTTAGTGAAAAGGTGATTTGGCAGCTCTCCTTGTGAGCCGCCAAATGGAACTTGTGGACGACACGGGCCATGATTTGACTATCCAAGCAATCTGCGTTTGCGAGGGGAAATTCCTCAAGGCAGTTCCGAAGATTCTTGCTCCATTGACACATGATATCGTAGGAAGCGACCTTCTTTGTCTCAGGGCTGTGGGAGGTGCTTCGAACGACCACGTAGTCTGTATTGGCATACCTGTTCATAGAATTAGCAAAGCGAAGGAATAGATGAGAAGAAATTACTAACCGTTTGCCCTTCTGGAGGGGACCTGCCCCTTCTGGGAGGATGAACTCATACCGGCATGTTGTGCACACTATTCCAGACATTGCGTAGCCCTTCGTGTACTTGCTGTTGGCATGGTCAAGGGTGGCGAGACCACTGCACGTGCTCATCTGTTTCAACATAAGATCAGCCAAGTCAGGATGGCAAAGGACGGAATGAACAAACCTCCTGCTGGTTGGTAAAGCGACGGAGGTACTCGCTATATGGACCCCACGAAACGAGGTATGAAAACCCTGGACCCAGCTCTGGATCCCTTTCGTAGTTAGAAATCTGCCTTCTCTTGAACCAGAAGCAGGCGTCGATGCCAAATGTCTGGTAGTCACTGGGGGAAAGGGGTGGTGTTCCAGTCCAGTACATTGCAAGTTCATCGCAAGGAAATGGACGATGTACCTGGCAAAAACCAACCCAGTACATTGCAAAAACATTCTGAATTTTCCGGGCCAATTTCCTTGCAGTGTTCCGGGACAGAAAATGGTCAGTACATTCACAGTGTTCCAGTGATGTTCCCATTAGGTAATCCATGGGTACATTCAGAATCTTCCCAAAGAAAGTAACCTCGATGTCAACAATTGGCGCATTTACAATGTTCCTGGTCAGGAAAATTCAAAATGCACCCAAACAGTGTTTTTGCAGTGTTCTGGGGTGGTACATCCAGAATGTACTGGTGCCGTCAACTGCAATGTACCAAGTTCAGCAAAGGTCAGGAACACTGCAAGGAAACTGGAAAAACTGGGAACATTTTGAATGAACTTGTGATGTTCCCAGTTTTTCCAGTTTCCTTGCAGTGTTCCTGACCTTTGCTGAACTTGGTACATTGCAGTTGACGGCACCAGTACATTCTGGATGTACCACCCCAGAACACTGCAAAAACACTGTTTGGGTGCATTTTGAATTTTCCTGACCAGGAACATTGTAAATGCGCCAATTGTTGACATCGAGGTTACTTTCTTTGGGAAGATTCTGAATGTACCCATGGATTACCTAATGGGAACATCACTGGAACACTGTGAATGTACTGACCATTTTCTGTCCCGGAACACTGCAAGGAAATTGGCCCGGAAAATTCAGAATGTTTTTGCAATGTACTGGGTTGGTTTTTGCCAGGTACATCGTCCATTTCCTTGCGATGAACTTGCAATGTTCTGGACCAGAACACCACCCCTTGCTCCCAGTGAGTACAGATACCTGCAACGGATTGAGTGAGTGGGAGGGGGTTCGTGCAGTGCATCTACATACTCGGAGTCTTTTGCAGCAGACTTCCAGTTGGGTGGAAGATTGACAGAGGGGATAGGGCATGCAGGGCAGGAAACAGCAAGCTCTCCGGGTGATGTACCCTTGATACCAGCTCCGTCATAGGATTGGCCACCACGGTTTGTCATCTTGATATGACGCCACATACGTAGCGCCCGGAGAAATTCTTTGTACTGAACCTTCAAGCACGTTAACTTGCTGCAATTTGAACTCAAATGAGACTCACATTGACGTCATTAGTACCAGTGGCATCGGTGTACTTTTCTACAGCGGGGTAGTAATCATAGAGAGAAAGCTTCGACTGAAGACTCAGCAATTGAGCGGACTTGAGTAGTGAGAAGGTGCAAGTGGTTTGCGGTGTCGCGACATTGAAACTCCCAGTCTCCGATTCCTTCCTATTGGTCGTTCGACCCCATTGAGTTCCGGACTCTTCTTGGCCTCGCGACTGCCTCGAGGCAACCTTCACCCTGATCACCGGACCGCCTCTATTCACTGGGGGCAAGGTGTCAGGGTTGTGGGCCTGCTTACTGTTTGTGGGGCGCTAGAGGATTAGCGGGCGGGTGAGGGGTGTCGGGTCGAGGCTTGAAAGGGGTTCCAGGGGTAGAGGTGAGAGGAGGAGGGATATCAAGAGAGAGAGGTGACTCTGTCTGATAAGGGTGGACTGGCGAATGGTAGTCTTGACAAAATTGGTGTAATTGCTGTACGAACGGATCAAAGTCTTGGTCGCTAAGACGTTCGAAGTTGATGAGGTATTCTATAACCGAATAAGGTAATTCAGTTGGTACTTCCCACCAAAGAACGATGATAGCAGGGGAATGGGTGTGGATGTTAGTGGTAAGATGAATACGGGGATTAGGGAAGTAAAAGGCTGGACTTATACTGAAGTAGACAGTCGCTAGGACGCTCTCAGTAAAGTCGGAGTTCCAGAGGAACTGATGATCTGCTCCTAAGAGGAAAGGAGGAGTGGTAACTCCGGCGTCGAGGGCTGCGAAGGGGCGATAGTAAGGGAAATGGGTGAGTAAACCGGCTGTTCGGTTTACTTGGAGACTTCTGATAAGTTTATACTCCCAGATAGATCTCCTGGCGTCAGGGACGATAGGGCGTTGGACTGGACTGTTAGAAGGGAAGGGATTTGGGGCGCTGAACATACACTGGCAGGAGAATTCCTGCTAGAATGAGTCAGAAGTAGCAAGGCGTGAGGAGGATTCCTCAGCTTACTTTGTTTATTCAGGTTATGGGTAGAGGAGTACAGAAGAGATTGAGAATGGGGAAAGAAAGGAGCGAACGCTCTTCCTTATATACCCAGTCCTCTACAGGAGTCATAATTCTACAACGAGCCAAACAGGGGTCAACATGGTCTGTGCGTACTTTAGGGTAGGGTAAATGAGTCAGAGAAGTGAGACTTAGAACAACCGGTATCGAGTACGAAGTAGGGGAACAATAGCGGATGAGTCATTTCAGGGTCTGATGGGGATTTCTCTTGATCGATGGGGATTTCCCATGATCGGTGGGGATTTCTCGTGTTTCATGGTAGCAATAGAAGCGCAATGGGGATTTCTCATGATCGGTGGGGATTTCTCGTGTTTCATGGTAGCAATAGAAGCGCAATGGGGATTTCTCATGATCGGTGGGGATTTCTCGGGGTTTGATGGGATCGCGATTGGGGTTAAGGGTTTGTTTATCCTAATTAGGACTTAAATGGATGACGATTCATTGTCTTCCCCTTTTGGTTTCCTATTGAGTCGGTTGTATATAATCCAGGGGGATTATTGGTCCTTTCCTCTCATCGTCTCTTCTCCTTTCCCACAATCACCACTACTACTCTCTCCTCTCAAACATCTTTGTTTACTATGTCTGCCTTCGTTGCCAACAACGCCGTGCTCAACGCTGCCGCCACCCCCTTTGACTTTACCCCGTCCTTCGAGACGGATGCTCCCTACAACGTGGAGCAACACTTGTACGACTCCCCCGCCAACATCGCCCATGACAATCAGGTAGCGGTGGACTTCTTGACCGCCCACAATGCTCCTGCCGACTTCTGGGAACAAGCTGGTTTCGAGGATCCCAGGGCTTCTAGGCCTCAACCGGAAGCTAGGCATCCTGGAGCCGTTCTTCTATTGGATAGGATGGAGAGGGAGAGGGAAGATAGGATTGTGAAGTTGGAGAAGCGAGTGGATCTCATGTACGTCATCATGAACAGTTTGAACGAGGATTTCTCTCACTTTGCTTTGGAACATTGGGGACCTTTCCAGGCGGCTCTCTTCAGACATTTCGGACACCAATGTCACGGAGCCTATTGCACCGATCCCCCTTCTAAGTCCCCAGTCGTCCCTTCGCCACCGCCAGGATCAGGGCGTTCCTCTCCCTCCGTCCCCTCCCTGGAGTCCTGTCCCAGTTCGTCAGATGGTGGAGAGATCCCAGAGGAAGAAGACCCGCAAGAATCCGATGACTCGTTCTGGTCAACGTTGTCGTCCCTCCGACAAGTCACGGCAAGTACGGATGAAGTTGAAGGTGGAAGTGGCGGGTCTCCAAGACCGGTATGGGTTCGCATTAGTGAGCGGGGCCTTGTCGGACGTGAAGCGAGAGATGTATGAGAGCTTGTCTCATGACGTGTTAGGGTGCAGGGAGTGTTGGCAGGACCCGGTAACTCGGGTGTATTCTTACTGTCCTCAGAGCATTCATAACCCTCATCACTTCGCTCATCGTTGCGCGTATCCTCAGGCCTGTTCTTGTGACGTAGATCCTTTTGTTCTGGTTTAGTTTTGTAATATCTAGTGGTTGTCTTTGTACTTTTATTACCTCGAATAAGACCAATGTCTTGAATTATCTGCGTGATCTTAGATAATATGTCACGTGTTCGTGACACAAGGGGTCAAATACCCGGTGGGTACATGCTGAACACATTGTGATCACAGTCAATAAGTGATCACAATGTGCCCAGTGGGGGAAATTTAAATACATTCAAAATGTGCCCAGTAGGCACATTTTGATTGTGATCACAATGTACCCATCAATGTGATCTCAATGTGCCCACTGGGGACATTTTGATTTCGATCACAATGTACACATCAATGTGAGCTCAATGTGCCTGCTGTGCACATTTTGATTGTGATCACAATGTTCCCATCAATGTGTTCTCAATGTACCCAGCTCATTACATTATAGTTTCTTTCACAATGTTGTCCACAATGTGTCCAGCATGTGGCTGAGCCACTCATTCAAAATTCTTTCAAAGATTACCCAGTGATGTGTCCATAATGTCCCCAGGGGGTTCTTTTTAAAGTAATCACAATGTAATCTCAATGTTGTTTGATTTCACCATGAACTTTCAAAGAAATCACTATGTGTATGGCTGTGCACATTCTAGACACATCACTGGATACTTTGTGAAAGAATTTTGAATGAGTGGCTCAGCCACATGCTGGACACATTGTGGACAACATTGTGAAAGAAACTATAATGTAATGAGCTGGGTACATTGAGAACACATTGATGGGAACATTGTGATCACAATCAAAATGTGCACAGCAGGCACATTGAGCTCACATTGATGTGTACATTGTGATCGCAATCAAAATGTCCCCAGTGGGCACATTGAGATCACATTGATGGGTACATTGGACTCACATGGCTGGGCACATTTTGAATGTATTTAAATTTCCCCCACTGGGCACATTGTGATCACTTGTTGACTGTGATCACAATGTGTTCAGCATGTACCCACCAGGTATTTGACCCCCTGCCCCCAGTGATTGTTCCTCGGACGTTCTTCCCCGCTTCGCATCTCCTCTCGGGAACCCTGTTTCGAATCCTCGTGTTCTGCCATCTGCCACCCGCTATCTGACCCTCCAGAACTCTGATATCCCCGACGCCTCGTTCCCCTCGCCTTTCATCCTCGTTTTGACCCTCGTTCTAGCCCTTCGCCATCGCTATCTATTGTTATTGATTCCTCCCGCCATCGATTTCCGGTTATCCCATTGTTCTAAGCTCTCGTCCCCGCGATTCCTTATTGATCGGAACTTCCCGGTCGATCGATCAGTTCCATTCCCCATGCCGTTCCGTTCTCCAGGCATTCACCTCCATTGCTATCTTTCGCTCTCGATTCCCGTTCCCCTGCGTCTTCTCCTGTATGACGCGGCTCCCTCTCGTGCCGTCGTCACCCCTTCGTCATCGTCCCTGTAGTTACTCAGCCTTTGTCGATGTTCCCCCCTAGTAGTTACCCCTCTTACCAAGTTCCTCTTAGTTTCGCTTTTCCGTTCCCCTTCTCTCTCACAGACTATCTCGACACTGCTTATTTAGGAGATTCTTTGGTTTCCTTTATATACTGTGTCTTAGATAGCCTGGAATGCATCGACTCAGATCCCCCAGTTCAGTTCCAGTCCGAGTTCTCCAGTTCCCCGGTTCGCTCTCCAGTTCTCAAGTCAAAGTTCTCGGCTTCTCTGTGTCTTATTGCTGCTCCTACCAAAGCATACCTCTGCTACTCTACGACTTCGCGGTGATTCTCCATCGCAACTCTCCGCAACCTCGGTCCCTATCCCTCTCTGCTTTGTCTCGGGTCTCGCGCTTTACTCTAGTCGTCGCGGTCTTCCCCGGCAATTCTCCAGACATCTTCAGGCATCTCTGAACAGATCTTCTGTTCCGGTGGTCGTACAGAACTCAACACTCAACCGGTACCCACCTCAACTGCTTGTCCACTCTTTCTAGGGTATCCGACTACCCGGAGTGTTCAGCTAGTTCAGTGGGTCGAGTGATGTGACAGGGAAGAGCTGTTGACGAAGGAGTTGTTGAATTCTGGTTCCATGGATCACGGCCTCGGAACACTGACAAAATGCAAGGGAAACAAGATGGATGCCATTGGTGTGGACGATGGTGAAAATCTTAGTACTGGCGTGAGGGTTTGTACACGGGTCGGAAGGATGGTGACCAAGTTGAAGGATGTGACCGGCATCCCAGAGAGAGGATTTCTTGAGGTATGAACCGTTCCATTTCTGCTCGAGAACGTTCAGAATTGCGTAGAATGACCCACACAATATCATGGACTTACCTCTATCACATGGAATGGATTGAAGGAATGGGTGCTATTCATGCAGCGAGGGCAAAGAAATTGGACAGCGATGCAATTGAGGCAATGATACACGCTAGATCTCTTTGTGGCAGAGCTCGCATTGGTCATCCGTGCGTACCCCCCTGCCCTCGAGTCAGATGAGTCCGTCGAGGAAAACCTCACGTTCATTCTCCCTCCATTGCTAGAGTGGGTTATCCTGGTGAAAATGAGCCTCCGGATGTAGAAACAGACAATGCACATACCCGTGTAATGTAGTGCTCTTGTGACACCTCGTCGTCGTCATCTCCATCTTCCGAATGCTCCTTGCCGAAGTTCAACGTGTCTGCACTGAAAATGGTGGGAAGCACCAGGAGTTGGCAAGCGGGTTTGATGGTGGTGGTGACGCGAGTTCCGTCGCTAGCTGCATGCTGGGAGATGGCCTGGGGCTTCTGTTTGAGAAGGGCAGGGTCAATCTTCGTGAGTAGCTTGCTCTTCGCTTTGCGCTTGCCCATCCGAATGACCGTCCGACATGAGCTGGCAAATGATCACGTGGTCGATCGTTCGTCGATATCACTCAGATTTGCAGTAATTCGACAGTTAAGTGTTGGTTGATCACCTGGTCAGTGCCAGATCTCAATGAGACTGGGAGCAATTCCAATGGAGATTCAGGATATGGACTTGAATGTGAGTCGCCTGTCCGTGACAAGGGTGTGTCTGAATTTTGTCATGTAAACACGATTATAATATTTGCATTGTTCAAAGTTAGTGCCGAGATGGCCATGGTACAATGTTTGCAACTGGATGCAAAGACTGTACTGAGATATACTAGAAAATAGTGCCATTTATATTTACAGTGTTATCTATTTTATCAATCGTTGATCACACACACACCCGACTCAGTGTTAGGTTGAGCAGGGTCCTGTGAAAAAATAGGTGCATCAGCTTCGAGTCAGAGACCAGCGAGTACCCCTCACTGGTGACTATCGCACCCAAGGCTTCAGCATGGCCACCTTGTAAATAGGTCGGATGGGACGCAAGGTTTGACACTGAATAGATCCATTTGTTGACATTAAGGCCAATTCCAGTCACTTCGTTCGGTTCAGAGGTTGGGCTGGATGAATCCTGGTCTGAGATTCAGATTCATCCACTGGGCCATGTTCGGCACCATCTGCATCTGGGATGGCAGCTATGTCTACTGAGCAGGGAAGGCCACCCAAACTCATACCAAGACCGGAAGTGTTGTTGACAACACCCACTGCATCTCTGAGTAAGAATGATAAACACGGGTTGACTGTTCTACTGACAATGGGACACCGTTCAGTAGGAAACAACAATCAGCCCCAGTGTGTCCCTAAGTAGTTTAAATTGTTTACGATTATTGAATGTTTCGCAGCTCGATAATGCTGCCACTTTCCATTCCTTTACCCAGTTTTTGATGAAGTACCAAACACTGAGTTATCCACCCTCAATAACGATTGAACCGAGTTCGCCCAAGTTGTCTGCTGCACCGCACAAGCACCAATTGATAAATAGTCATATAGCCTCTCTTACCTGTCTTGTTTCACTTGATACCTGTTTATTAAAGGTCGTACATCAGGAAAAGTCGTGATCACTTCTGAGCGCTAGTTTTTTCTCAATGATTTCCCCTGCCAAATTTGGGCGCTTAGGGGCTTTGTACTTCTGTGAAGTGACCACTGGACTTCTGGAAGGTGTCAAAAGTGCCAGGAAGTGACGGGAAGTGCTGGAAGTGCACTTTCAAAGTGATCGGAGTGTTTCCTGAAGTATGTGGACTGCGCATCCTACTAATTGTGAGACCCTTATCTCCGAGCAAGCTACGTACATAATGCATATGTTGTACGAGGTTTTACCGTAAGAGTTTACCACGAAATTATATCCCTACACCTGCACAGGTTTCAGCTACTTTTTCCCCATGGGTCATGGGCCATACGGCGTGACAAAATCCCATGACCCATGGGCCATACATTGCCGTATGACAGGTACAAATCCCCATGACCCATGTACTGTATGATGGTGTGTGGGCCCCATGACCCATGGGTTGTACAGTGCTGTATGACAGTATGGCCTGTCCATGACCCATGGGTTGTACGATGCCGTACGGTGGTATGCCCTTCCCATGACCCATGGGCCATACGGTGGTGCTGAACAGCCATCCACCCTGCCCATGACCCATGGGGTGTACGGTGCCGTGCGGGGGTTTGCCCTACCCATGACCCATGGATTGTACGGTGCCGTGCGGGGGTTTGCCCTACCCATGACCCATGGATTGTACGGCACCATACAGTGGTATGCCCTACCCATGATCCATGGAGCGTACAGTGCCGTACAACAGTATGCCCTGCCCATGACCCATGAAGCGTACGGTGCCATATGGTGGTATGCCCTACCCATGACCCATGGAGCGTACGGTGCTGTACAGTGGAATGCCTTGCCCATGACCCATGGGTTGTACAGTGCTGTACGGTGGATTACCTTGAAAAGAATATTTAATGGATTACCTAATAAGGAACTATATATGGATTACCTAAAAAAAATATTTGATGAATTACCTAAAAAGGAAATATTTGATGGATCTCCCCAAAAAAGAAAAATTTGAAGGATTACCTAAAAAGAAAAATTTGCTTGACTGCCTAAAAGAGAAATAGTTGATGGATTACCTAAAAAGGAAATATCTGATTGATTCTGGAAAACAGCAACATCCTAACCTAACCTCAAGGCACTGCCAGATCAGGAATCCATTCACCTCTTGCATTATTTTTCTGTTTGTAGTCCTGACTAACCCAAAGTGGTTAAGCTAACATCATCCAATCTAACCTAACCTAACTCAATTCAACCTAACCTAACCTAACCTAACCTAACCTAACCTGAAATAGCCAATCTAACCCATTTCAACCTAACCTAACCTGCAGTGGTCTATCCAACCTGACTATAGCTTTGCCTAAGCTGACCCATGACAAACAAGTCCTAACTTAAACTTGACCTTGCCTAGCACACCAACATGTAACATGGGTTACAGGAATGCAGTGCAAAGTGCATACCCCTTGGGGGACCTCCACCTGTATTTAGCCATAAGCTGGCTATCACTTGAACACACCTACTAAGCTGGACCTACCAGTTGGTGGACCTGCAAGCCAAAAGGTCCTTGGACTGGTATTCCATAAAAGATCCTGCCACTCAATTACCACCAACCACATTCACAAAACATCTCTTGCCCAGGCCAAAACTCAGCAACAACTCAAATTTACCTACCTGACCAGACCCAGAATCCAGCTGGGTGTGTTCCTCCACATCACAGGCCCACAGACCTATAGACTTATGAATTAATGAGTCCACTGGGTCATAGGTTCAGCCAGGTGGATTGGCTTTATTTGTCATCAAGTTACTATCTGGTACAAGAGAGGTGAATATGGTTGGGTGGCAGGCACAGCTTATGGAATATAGTCCATGGACCTGTTGGCTTGCAGGTCTACCAACTGGTAGGTCCAGCTTAGTAGGTGTGTTCAAGTGATAGCCAGCCTATGGCTAAATACAGGTGGAGGTCCCCCAAGGGGTATGCACTTTGCACTGCATTCCTGTAACCCATGTTACATGTTGGTGTGCTAGGCAAGGTCAAGTTTAAGTTAGGACTTGTTTGTCATGGGTCAGCTTAGGCAAAGCTATAGTCAGGTTGGATAGACCACTGCAGGTTAGGTTAGGTTAGGTTAGGTTAGATTGGATGGTGTTAGCTTAACCACTTTGGGTTAGTCAGGACTACAAACAGAAAAATAATGCAAGAGGTGAATGGATTCCTGATCTGGCAGTGCCTTGAGGTTAGGTTAGGATGTTGCTGTTTTCCAGAATCAATCAGATATTTCCTTTGTAGGTAATCCATCAACTATTTCTCTTTTAGGCAGTCAAGCAAATTTTTCTTTTTAGGTAATCCTTCAATATTTCTTTTTTGGGAAGATCCATCAAATATTTCCTTTTTAGGTAATTCATCAAATATTTCTTTTTTAGGTAATCCATCATATAGTTCCTTATTAGGTAATCCATTAAATATTCTTTTCAAGGTAATCCACCGTACAGCACTGTACAACCCATGGGTCATGGGCAAGGCATTCCACTGTACAGCACCGTACGCTCCATGGGTCATGGGAAGGGCATACCACCGTACGGCACCGTACAACCCATGGGTCATGGGGCCCACACACCATCGTACGGTCCATGGATCATGGGGATTGGTACCTGTCATACGGCAATGTATGGCCCATGGGTCATGGGATTTTGTCACACCGTACGGTCCATGGGTCATGGGAAAAAAGTAGCTAAATGGGCTCCGTCTGGAGCGTTTACAACGCTGCCCCTTAATCACCAGACTTACCTCAACGACCCTCGGAGTATCTTCGGCCCAATCAACGACCATGTCCTCGACCGGCACCAACCGACTGATCGGCTGCAACGGGCAGCGCTCACAGTTCTCCTTATCAGAGTTGGCCAAGGTAGAAGCCGGAGCCGGAGTCGGGATGGGAGCCTCGTTCTCTACCGGAGGCGTAGCGTAGGACAACGGGTTAGGCGATGGGAGTACCACCTCGTCGGCGTACTCCAACTCAAACGGAACATCGGCCGTACCCTGTCCAACTAAGACGGGACCTTCCTTGCAATTGCAGGTCTTATCCCGAAGGGATTTGACCTGCGCGGTCAACACAGATACCAGGTCCTCGAGTTCATCGACCTAAGAGAACATTAGTCCCTCTCTCTCACAAAAGAGAGTGTACTTCACATCTCTCACCCAAGAGCTCTCCTTGTCGATCTTCTTGGAATGCCTGTCCAAGCAGTTATCCCGCCTATCGAAGGCCCCCGTCATGTTGTCGTCCCAAATGCCCAAACCTGCAACCAAGTCTTGATGGTTGGCGACCATCGCCTCCAATGCTTCGTGTTGAGCAGGTAGAGTATAATACTATACTACTACATGGGTACTCTAAGTCTTACCTGAAGGGGGGAGGCTTATAGTTGCTAGTGGGGGAGAGAGAGAGAGAAGTGATTGATTGATCTATCTACACATGTGGGGTATATATATCTATCTACTCTATTGGCGTCACAACTATACAGCGTGACTGATGCAGGGTCCGTGCGGTGGCTTAAGGCACGCGCGCGTCATACTGATCGATCGGATCACCGATGTGATACCGTCCCTTCGGGTCGCTTATTGAGCGCTCTCCAGCATTGGCTCTTGCTCAAAGTGGTGGAGCCGGTTGACCCGTTGCCGGGCACAGACCTCTGGTTCAACACTTTGTTGGTCTTCCTCTGGAACTTCGCCATGGTCTCCTTCATCAAGAGACCCTCTGCAGACAAACGAAGCACATCTGCCTTTGCTTCCTTCACTTTGCACTCCAACTGTTCAACCTAGGCAGTTTGGTTAACGAGAGTCATACTCGAATATCCAAACGGAAAACCTACCCGGCTTTCCCCCTCCCGAACGAGCGACCACAACAGTGTGGTGGAAGTGGTGGCATGGCGGACGGCCCGAGGAACAGTTGCCCCGTGCTCCAACAGATCCTGATTGTAGATCCCTCGCACGAGGGTGTACCAGAGCTCCTTCTTGATGGGATGCTCCAGCTCCCCGAACCTACCCCTCATTTGATGGATCGTCTTCTCAGCGATCATGGACCGGACCCAGCACTCATCATCCCAGGTCAACCCCATCAAATGTGGGATCGTCTCCCTGAGACGTTTGGCGTCCACCTGCTGGACTATGTTCAAGATCTGGGGAAAGAGTTAGAATGAACAAGAAGTTCAAACTCTCCCCCATACCTCTTCATCAGTGGTGTATGGAACCCCTGTCTCATTGGTGTAGGTCTTGCGGTTGGCGGCACGGCGGTCGATATGGGAGATGGTGGAGATCCCTTGGGTGACTTTGTAGGTATGGTTGTTGGGGAAAGACATGTTGGTAAGATGATGGGAAAGTTGCTGGTGTTGCTGATCAAGGATGGCTCCAAGAAGACGTCCTTCCTATAGCCTAGATCGGTGATCCTTCACATGACCTGTTGAACCGGAGGTCTGTGCCCGGCAACGGGTCAACCGGCTCCACCACTTTGAGCAAGAGCCAATGCTGGAGAGCGCTCAATAAGCGACCCGAAGGGACGGTATCACATCGGTGATCCGATCGATCAGTATGACGCGCGCGTGCCTTAAGCCACCGCACGGACCCTGCATCAGTCACGCTGTATAGTTGTGACGCCAATAGAGTAGATAGATATATATACCCCACATGTGTAGATAGATCAATCAATCGCTTCTCTCTCTCTCTCCCCCATCTCCTACTATAAGATCTTCCCCTCAGGTAAGGACTAGGGTATACCATGTAGTAGTATAAAATATACTCTACCTGCTCAACATGACCTACCTTGACGCACTTCATTGGTCCGGTCACATCAACTTCCGCCATTGTACCATCATTGTTGGCTTACTACATCAAGCTGACACCTCGGCCCGCAGGACGGCCTTGGAAGAACTTCGTTCCGGAACACCTAGAACACGCGCGCACTAAAAACAGGTCTCATGACCTTGACGACCCCTTTACAAAACCCTTTATGAACCTGATGACTCATTTATGACATCACAATAATGACCAACCCTGGACCCTGATCACACACATGGACAGTCACATCACAGTCTCCTAACCGGAGGAAGGAATCGCCGTTATTCAGAAGGAGTGCCTTGGGATCCTTTTGGTTAGCTCAGCGAATGTGGAAGTAGCCGTTAGCGTGAGAAGCCGGCGAAGCTGTAATCCCTCATGTCCCATGAGTCTAGGCCCGACCTCCTCATGTTTGGACATACGTTGAGGTTGCCACTAGTCCGTGATGCTGTTACTGCCTACAGACAACAAGGGATGATGCATGGTCTCCTATCTTTAGCCACTCTAAAAGAAGCATTCAAGAAGGTTTCCACCTGACCCTTGGGTGTGATCCCCAGGTACAAACTTTCATGACCCCATGCCCCTTTTTCTTTTAAGACTAGTGTTATCTTTACCCCTATGTTTCATGCGGACATTTGTTATCCTTTATGCAATCCTTCACACGCTAGTAAGGCCCTTTGTCCTTTATTCTCCCATGCGTCATAATTGCTCCCTTCCCTTACTTAGCATTCACACACTCCTTATCTCCCTTTGTTCTGGCTTGATAAGGGTATATTAGGGTTACTGACATCATGGCCACTCCTTTAGTATAAGTAGCAACTGTGGCTGTATGGTAGTACCTTAGTTTTGTTACCTCAGGAAATCCTCTGCCCTTCTCAGCCCAGTTGCAGTTAAGGTCAAGTCAGAGTTTTCTGTTTGAACACAAGACACCACCATCTGCTCTCCCTCCCATTCTGCGCATCAACTGCCCCTTGTAACTATAGAACCCCAGCGTTCACCTTATAGAACACCTCAAGTGTCCAGTCGATCACTTGGTGGAGTCATCATCAATCCTGTTGTAGGGATAAACCCTTGTTGGATAAACGGAGTGAAGCATGGTTTAGGTTGGGTTTCCCTTTAGGATTTCGGCCTGACTTGTAGTGACCTCGGACAACCTACCAGAAGAATAAGAGACGTGACCGTTCTCTCACAGCTAGTTGGACTAGTGAGTACTCTGCGGAGTCAGCTCAGTGCACTGGTAGTTGTTGGGGTAGAGTGGCCCTGACAAGGATCGCGATTCCAGATGCCATCCGAAATACGGTCACAACACCGGTTTCTGTGGCACTCCCTCCATTGCTGACGAGGATGCCATAGGAGGGCTACTTCACTCATAGATTCCATAGCTATGTACCTAGGGACATGTTTTTGTAGGGATGATGTATCCACCTGCTAGCTCAGCCCACTGGCTGATTTACCCTTGCCACTTTTGAACCATGGAGACCCTTCACTTGATGGTGGTTAAGGATCAAGCCCCCCCCTGAATACATGGGGAACTATTGCACCAAGGGTTCTGAGTCAGGCGAGACAGCCAAGTGGAAGAGTGGGAATTTCCTGACCTGCCTTCCAGATGTAGGGATGTAATTGCCAGGATGAAGTTTAGGCCCCTAGAATTTCACTCTAACTTAAACATTTTTAATGTCATTGTTAATTTTGAAATTCATGTTTTTTTCACTTTGGATGTGAACTAGGGCATTAGTAAGTTCCACGCTTTATTGTGCTGGACAAAAAGCTTCTGTGCTGTTCAAACGAGGTGCTGTCATTGCTTAAGATGCTAATGAATGCTGATCTTTCTGATTTCAGCACAGTCAGTAGATTTGCAAATTTGCTGATGAACTCAACTCAACCCTATGAAAGTCTACATTACAGTGAATTCCTCATCATCTCAACCAAAAAAAGACAGTGTATATATGTATCAATGGATAGCATGTGCCCAGTGATTTTTGGAGTCTTTCCAAGGTCTAATATGTCTATCTGTAGCCAGAACCAGACTGCCACGAAGCCCTGTCATTGTTAGGTTGAAATGGGGAATACAGTCAGATGCAAAACCAGTCATATCACCATGTTCCAACTCCAAAATCACTCCAAGACTGTAAAGACCCAAACCACCACCACCCCACTTCCCAAATGGGATTACAACACAGAATCCATCATCTGTGGGATCAACATGACCTTCTGTCTGGGAACCCATATTGAGAATGAGTTTTGTGAAGGGGTATACAGGAGCAAAAAGTGGTTCATCAGGAAGGTCTTCAAAGACCTCAGTCAGAGACTCAAATCGCTCTGGAAGGTGTTGTTCAACCTGTGAACAAATTATAAATGTAGTAAGGTGGGTGAAGGGAGAGTTAGATTACCTGATCAGACACCCATCCAAGGACATCATGAAGTCCAGCAGTTAGCTGTGAGAAAATAAGTCCCCCATCATCTGTGATTGCTTTGCTGAGGAAAGGCACTCTGTGCCTTGCAATAGAAGATTCTTCTTGGGTGGATCGAATGAGATCATTAGGATGTATCTCTTCAGGTGCACCCATTCCCTTAGGCATATCATAAATTGCATGGACAATAATACCTGGAGAATACTCACATGCTCTGCATATCGATTCCAGAAGCAAAAGTATTTGGTCTTCATTGCACCCCTGCCATGCTCCAAATGCACAAAGTCATTTGGGTAACAGGCTTGAACAACTTCTGTGATTTTGGTCCGATATTCTTCTGGCATAGACCTGATCACCATGAATATCAATTCTCCCTGTGCACCTATAACACAAAATGATTTTCTGAGGAGTGACATTAAAACAGATAATGTCAATGTATTACAAAACTGAAACTAACCTATCATTGAATTCGGGGCCTATGGTCTTATAGAGCCAATTCTCTTGTTTTCCTTTAGGAGGGAGTTTCTTCAACTATTTATAGGTAGTCAGAAACCCACTCAAGATCTCCCTTTGAAACTCACCAAATCAGAAAGTTCTTCAACAGTATTGATTTTTTCACAAGATGCAGCCTTCTCCCGTTGTTTTTCTGTCCAAGCTGAGCGACCCTCCTGGTTTGTAGGTATGGGATTTTTGAATTCTTCAGGGTCCAGGTCACAATAGATGAAGGTGATATTCCCATCAGTGAGTTGCAGTAATCTCTGTTGAAAGTCCTCATCAATTGGTTCTGGGGAGAGTGTTCCCAGAGGGCAATCGATAGTGGGGCTACAGGTTTTCAATTCAAACCAACGCTCCACCGAACGTTCTGGAAGCACCATGGACCTACAAAGTCATAACATCAGCTTTTTTAAGACATCCTTTTCATAAGTTATCTCACCGGAATTTGATGGAATCAAACAATAAATCAGATTGTTCCAAATTCATTGATGACACAACCTGGGAGATTCCAAGACTTGCACACTTTGAGGCACTTGCAAGGGTATGAATTTTGAAGTTGATGGCAGAATGCATTGATTTGAGAGATTTGAGTATATACCCCATTGCTATCAGGAGAGAGGGATCCACTAAAATTCATTAGCTACAAGGGTGTGACAGAACAAGCTAAGGCTCACAGTCTGGTTTCCTGAACAACAATGACACCTGAGTGAGTTCAGCAATAGTCATATTCGTCACTTGTTTCTTCAAAGCTGCAAAGCAAATCAAGGGAAGAATATGGAGGGTAGCTGTAAATGGGTTATTCACCAGGAACAGCATTGTACAAATGAATTTTCATGCCTCCAGCAACCAGACGACACAACTTTCTCCCATTCCCATGTAGAGTTTCAAACTTTTTTTGGTCAAAAACACCATCCCCATAACCAGAGAGTTTTTTAGCCCAGACTTGGTGTGGTTGTTGCCCTGCACTTCATGTTATAGTCAGACAAACATGAAATGGGATATTTAAAGTGATAAACAAACCTTTCACAACGTAGGGCTACCTGAACCTCAATCACAGATCGCCAGAACATGCTTATGTTGCTGTTTTCAGTGTGGTGGGCATATTCAGCGGCCAGTGAAACCAGTGTGCCAGTGTTAGGTGATGGGGGTTTGACAGAGGTAAATTCATGAATTCTTTGTTGAACATCCACTTTTTCGCAGTATCTGGCCAAATCCTGAATGAAGTTTCGTGGCTTAGTCCCAAGGGTTACTGTAGATGTAATCCTGGACCAGGTGGGCCCACTATCTGCTCCCTTCTGTTTTGATAGATGACTGTGAGTTTCAACATCAAGCTCAGCATCGGAACCTGAGGGGCCAAATGTATGAGCCACTGAATCAACATGAACCCTCAGTCGAGCGTCTGTCCCACGTATTGTGTGGGCATGTTTGTCACCTGGACGAGCAGCTGGCAACCTCACATCTAGACTTCTTTTTTGGCGACTCTCCTGTGCTAGGAGTAAGGGGCCTGGGGAGGGTGAATCACCCACTTGAGATGAAAAGGGGGAGGGGGGGTTGTATTCCAGATGCTGGATGAATATCTGTTAATAAATTAAGCAAGCAATTGGTAGGAAACAAACCTTATAATAGGCAATCATCTCATGGAGTTGTTTGCTCTGGTTTGGACTCAAATTTTGGCTAGCAGTCCAATAGAACTGGCTAATGGCAGGGTATTGAGAGGGGTTGTGTTCCAGAACTAGCCACATCTCATACAACACTGTTGGAAAAGTGTCTTCCTGCACAGCAGCAACAAGTGGATTGGACATGATGAGTGGAGGGGTGTAGACAAGAAAGGAGTTGAGGAAGATTGGCTCTCAGCAGTAGGATGAGAGTGTGTTGATCAATGGGGCTGGAATGATGTTCAAAAGATATTTGAGCAGATATTCCACATAACTGATGGTTGGCAAATCAGTTCACCTACCCACAATGCCAGGTCTACAAGAAGTTGATTGAGACACCAGGAGCAGGTTGAGATGTCAAAACCAGGTCAAGATCTCAGAGATCAGAAGCAGGATGAGACATATGTCCGGGAGGCTCGGAAATTTTCCCTTACATATTTTTCTCAAGCACAAGAAGAGCACTGGCCAGTGTGTCTGACGTGACAAGCAAAGAATGACCAAAGGAGATTTTTGGTCGCCTTTTTTGTTGAGATCAGTTCAAATCAGTTCGATGTGGGCAGACCCTGAGAAGGGAAGGGAAAAGGAACCTCGATCACGCATTTTATTGTGTAAGTTATCAGGCCACCTCAGCGGCAAACTTGAACTTCGATGGTCTCTCTCAACTCTCCCTCCACTTCATATGCGATGCGATGGTCGAAGAAGACCTCGCTTCAGATGGGAATTTGCAAAAAAAACAACAATCCTCGCGTATTTCGTTTTTTTTCAAATACGTGACAGAGAAGCCATAGCTCCTCGGCTCAAAACGCAGTCATGGTTACCGAACGAACGACAAACATCGACGAAACATTAAATACTCGTATGGTCCTGTCCCTCCACACAGAGACAATGAAGCGATCGCCCGGCACAAGGCGCGCAGACGACACGGTGTGGTCACGTCCCGCCATCGTCTTGGCCTCCCTCCGGTCGTTTTGAGTGTCCCATACTTTGATGAGTAAATCTGAGGAACATGTGACTCTATCACGTCGTAAGTCATAGGCAAGAAAAATCTAAGACATTGCCCCTGCTATCAAAGTCGACGTGGTTCACAGAGCGTTCCCTCAAACTGTTTCCCAGTCCCAGATCTTCACGATGGAATCGTCGCTCGCGGAAGCAATGGTGTTGTAGGAGGGGTAGAAAGCAACGCGTAAAACTTCGATCCAGTCAGAGTCGGGAAAGACGAATGAGATAAGAATCTCTCACAGGATGGTCGGGAGTAATCGAAACTGGAGGGTGTTCCCCAGACTTAACCACGCCGAGAGGTCCTGATACTGGGCGGCGCCCATTGACTTATCCTTTTTGACCTTGTCGAAGAAGGCCTCCTCGCTCTTCGTCAGGGGCTTCTCGCTATACAGTTCGTGCCTCGAGTCGGTAGAGTTGAGCACTCGGAGTTAAGAAACCAGATCGGAAGCGACACCGCTGTCCGCATCCGTGAACTGTAAAAGGAAACTTTTGAGTAAGAGATAATTAAGTAATGTGGAAAAACCCACGGACGCGGAGAGTTCTGCTTCTCGTCAACGACGGAAGAGATCTACTCAAAAGACGAGGAGGAGCGCCAAGGATGGCATCTGAACGTGATGTGCGTAAACGCGACCCTCTATCTGGAGGAGCACATCTCTGACGCGAAACTTTTGGAAAAGTGAGTGGAACATTGACTTTTTGGAACGTGCTTGCTTGTGATGGCGGATTGACACGACTGTGGCTGGTTATTTATCGCGGAGAGGATCTGACGCCACATCATCGAATGAAAAGCTACTATGGGTATTCATTCGAATCATTCTGCACGGCCCGAACGCCACATGCGAAACCGGGGTGGGGTGGTGATGTGGACACGAACGTCCAGTGGTGGAGCGTCGTGAAGACAAAGTTGGGTGACACAAGGCTCATGATCGGTGGCAAAGGAATGCAGGCTTGACGACACCAGCCGCGCCAGCTTGATACGTCAATCCGGGGTCCTGAAACGTGTTGAAAAAGGCTGGTAGGACTCTGCGCTAGAGTGTAACGACGCACCTGCTCCGTGGAGTAAACGACGCTTCCATATCTCAACCTGCCGTTTACCTCGCCAAATTGGGTCTGGTTCTGGGGCAAAAACTGATGGGTGACAACGTCTCCCACCGTGGTACTCCATTGGACAAGTTGGTCAGGTTGGGCGAGCCATTCTCCGTCGATATCTGTGAAGAGCTCGACTTGACGTGGGTTCCCGTCGTTGGAGGCAACCTTGACGCCAAGGTAAGAGATCGACTAGATCCGTCGGCTGGGCTCTCGTCAGAACATAACCTGGCACGGATTCGGGTGGTTGATAGGGCACAAACCTCGATCGGGCTCAGGCTCAGAAAGGTGGCGGTCAAGTCTAACCTCCCGCAAGTCATAGCAATAACTGTCTTCGTCGAAGTGAACTTGAGGTGATGAACGTTTCGTCCCAGACAAGACCTGAGAGTGGAGAGGTACATACAATTGTTTTTTTTTGGACCGCCGGGGTGTAATTCTGACGGTCTCCCATCCAATCGAATAGCTGGCCGTCCACTCTGAAAAACCCTGTCCATGTAAGTTTCTGACCGGATGCGCCCACTAGTCAGCGTCCAGGGTCTACCGAAAGAGTTCAAGTGAACGACTCACCGAGCCATCACGATAGGACTGCCATCCAGAGTTCAACGAGCCATTTGTCACTCCCTGATCCATCCATGACTGAGGGTATGGTCCCCTGACAGCAAGTGGGTTCACAGGAGGGATGAGGGGCATGACCGTCCAGTTTTGTGCGAAGGCAAACGAAGCCGCGAAGAGGAGTTGAAGGAACGACATCCGGTAACTGACACCGTCCATGGTCGCTCAGGGAGAGGTTCAGTATTCGGGTCAAAACACGGGGGAATCCGGTGATCCGCGCGCGCCAGAGCCCGAGCCTTGCCCAGCCGACTCTCCTCAAAATTTGTACGACGACTGATATCGTCATACCCGACGCTTCAATCGATGACAAATGAGATTCGATTTTTACTGGAAACGCTGCTGTAGTTAAACGCAAAGTAGACGAAGGTACTGAATAGAACGGAGGGTAGCTGGTTCGAGGAAAGCTTCTTAACCAGGGCTGCGTGATTGAACAAGCCAACGCGCCCAGCCTGCGGCACCCTGATTCCGGTCGCGGGTCATACTGCTCGCCGACATGATTACGATTTCTCGTGCGCATATTCCCCGCGGTGACGAGCGACAACTTGGACTTTAACACTTTGATCGAGCCACAAGCCACACCGGAAAATTCCGATGGGCCACATCGTCG
Source organism: Thelephora terrestris (assembly GCA_015956445.1). Classification (NCBI taxonomy): domain Eukaryota; kingdom Fungi; phylum Basidiomycota; class Agaricomycetes; order Thelephorales; family Thelephoraceae; genus Thelephora; species Thelephora terrestris. The sequence continues at coordinate 843,343 of WIUZ02000016.1, read as the reverse complement.
TCGAGAAAGTCCATGTTCCGCGTTCGAGGGGTTCAAATTGATTCCTGCCAGCACAGCGAGCCTGGGGGTTGATCAAACACTCCTTGCGCAGGCGTTGTTTGCGGGTAATACCGAAAGAACCCAAGCGCCGACGGATGTGGTACTCAACGACGCAGCGAGGTTGGGTTCCAGTAGGGGTGTCTGTGGCCTGCCTAAGTACATGTGGGCTGAGGTCAACCAGGTGATGGGCATCAATGCTATGACAGTGGATGAACGTCATCTTGAAAAAGGCGGCTAAAATCGCATGTAAATCGAGGACGTTGGTGGATCCGCGCAATCTGACGGGGAACTGACAACTGGAATAGTCGCGGCCGTAACGTGCCGTCGATTCCTTCCTTAGGTCCGTCAGTCGAGCAATTCTCCTGGTAGGAGGTCGATGTGGCGTCTGTGAATATCGAAGGGAAGTAGGTCCCAGTGGGACGGGTCCAGGTGTTGACGGTTGGTGTTCGTCTTGCCCTGCGGCGGACGTCCTTCAGCGAAATTGACAGACGAGTCAGCAGGGCTTCTTACATGAAATAACTGGCTAGTGTCCTAAGCAAGTTTGAGGGACAAGCAGCAAGCGCGTAAGGAAACGCACAGAGCAAGTCCCTAGGTGTTATTGTTGGTGATCTGATCTTTGTTGTCCTCTTCCGCGTATCTTCATCGTTCGTTCTCGTTCGGATAGGTTCGCTCCTCATCTGGATTACCCATTATAATCTATCACGCTGCTTTGCCTTCTTACCAACAATATCCACCCCATCAAACCTCTGAGTAGAGTTAAGCCGAGTTGTAACTGTGGAGGGATCAATGCCACCGGGACATGATCCAATAACCACTGAAGGGCCGACGTGATCATGGCTAGAAACGAAGGAAGTCATTCCCCGGGATGTGGCATGGCCAAGGAAGAAGTACCTGCGCGCTTGGCGGCCTCCAGTTGCTTGTTATTCAACACCTCGAGAACAGGTGGAGGGAAATAGCTGGAAGGAAGGATCAGTTGTTCGCAAAATCGGATGCGCTCACATCCTGTAACCCCGCCACATCGTTTGTAGGGAGATATTGATTGGAGAGGGAACCCACGAGCTTCTCATTCTTCTTCAAGTTCTGTTCCGCCTTAGCTTTGGCCTCCGCCTTCTTCTTCTCCTCTTTGGTCTTCTGCTCTGCGCGCCTCTCCTCCTCCGTCTTGGACCACGGCCATCGGAAGATGCTCCTTGACTCTGTCCCAGGAGCTCGGAAGATGCTCCTTGACTCTGTCCCAGGAGCGTCGCTGGGTCTTCCTTCTCCATCACCGGGAGCCTCAGCGGAATCTTCATCAGCCGTCTGCAAGGAGCCTGCACCCCTGTCCCCAACACTGGAGTCCTGGTGCATCTCGCTCAACCCCTGACCATCATCCGCTTCACTCTCTTCGTCGACATCATCGACGGTGTAGATCTGGCGCAGGGGACTCCGGTAACTCTCGGCTACCGCCCGACCCGCTTCGTTGTAGGGCACGTATTCGGTCTCGGCGATCTCGACGAGCGAATCCCGCTGCGCAATCAAAGGAGAACAAAGCATCAAGCTCGATCCGTCGTCCGCTACCTCCATTCCACGGCTATCCTGCTCCTCGTTACTATCCGGGGGAAGTTCACGGTTCCTCGACATCGGGGATTGGAGCCTCTCTAAGACTGAGAAAACAGAAGGTTGGCTGAGACCAGGGGACTTCGTGAGTCTGGCTGAATGTAGGAAGGAAAGGACTCTCGAGTCGGCCATAGGACTGAGTAGGTTAGACGGGCCCTGCACTGGAGGTTGCGGGAGACTTCTTCTATCATGGGGTGTCGTTGGGGATTCGAGAGCCATTGGTTGATACATTGCAGTATGGGTGGAAGCGATGATGGAATAAAGATGTGGGTGTTGGGTATTCCCCCTCGCTGAGGGGGTCGAACTGGAAGAGCCTTCGGGTGGTGTTGTCAGAGTTGCTGGCATCGACGAAACAGCATCGAGTTCCTCTGCAGCAGTCGAAGGGGATCTGGACAAAGTTGGGGACCGACTTGCGTGCTCGGTAGTTACGTGTGGCTCTGGTGCCGACCATCTCGAAGGCGAGACTTCATCAAATCCAGAGGTCCTAGTCCTCGCGTGCCTCCAGAATCGTTGCAAAGGTGTAGGAGACGCGACGCCTTCCGTGTCATCCTGGTCTTTGGTTTGCGGCTGTTCGTCGTCAACGGGCAAATCTGATCGCGGTGGTTCCGGTTCTGGCTCGGGAGCAGAAGGTATCGTGGAGGGTTTTGTGTCTGGTGTACTGAAGGCCCGAAGGCCCGAAGGGGGTGTCGCAACCCAACAAAGCGGGTGTTGAGGTTGATGGGGGTTGGGGATCGGATGGCTGATCGTTCTCCTTCGAGAACATCGCTGTTGTCCTCGGTATAACAAAAGTTCGATGAGGTAGAGGGTAGCGTTTTACGAGGCACACACGACCGTTTATTACTCTTCTTATTTCGGCTTGCAATGAGAGGTGGTTGGGATGGTTTCCGGCCAATCCTTCGCTTCTTCGTATCCTCCTTTCATAAGACTTCCGGGCGTAGGACGACACAAAGAGGCTCTCCTGTGACCGCTGAGGCTATCGAAGACCCGAACCCGCTTAGCTTCCCCGTTGAAGTCCCGCGTCGAAAGGCTCTCGAACGCAAGGGTCCCTCCTGAATGGAAAACTCTATTTCCAGGCTCCGGAACGAGGCTCGCTTTCCCAGTGAGACGGAACTGGTCCATCGAATCTTCGATCCACCAGTTGATCTGTACCGTATCATTCGCTGGGGTACGAATATCTGTGGTTGCGAGAATGGTCGGGAAGTGCCCGTTTCCGTCGGGCGAGATCAATGCTCTGACGATGCATGAGCGGACTTGGGGAACAGCCTCAGCTATCGTAGCTAGTTGCATGACTAGAGACAGGGACGTTTTTGAGTCGCAAGTTTAGGTTGAAATTTTGTGTAATGTTGTGAAGTACCGTTTGCATTTTTGTGTTCTCCAAAGAGCTTTGAGAGGGCGGTAAACCAGCGTGGAGGAGGCGGAGACATGATTGGGAGGAATATATGCTTTTTCTTCATGAAGTTCAGACTTTACTAGGTCCACATTAGCGTTTGGGATCGAGAATACCGTGGCGCGCGGAACTCACGATCACTATGGCCAGACAGAGCGGTTTTCCCGCCCCTTCGTACCGGAACGAGTCAGCTAGAGTAGGAAGTGCGTGGAGGACCAAGGTGTCGGATGATTGTGGCGAACAGTGCTTCAATACAACCGCCTGCAGGACCTCGCGCCGCCAGTGGACCGTCGACCGGTATGAAGTAGGATTTGAGTGCTTCTGGCAAGAGACATCGTAGTGGAGGGACTTGAGTTGGAACGTAGAAGACGAGCGGAAGGAGTGGGGGTCCGCATGCTCGAGGGTGGGGGGACAATCACGATTTACTAAAGTAGGGATGAACGAGTGCTCGTTTAGCTAAGGGAGAAATCATTAGGGGTGCGATGAATGTGACAGGGGCGAAATTTGTACCTGAAATGCGCTTAGAGGTATCATACACGAGCAATTGCTTGACCAAATCGACGCCCTGAGCTTCCAAAGATGGGAATTGTGAGGCGAGATCGGCCCCCGGCCACTGAGGAAAGGTTGGTTTGTAGTCTGGCAGTTGGCTCACGCCTGGCCATCTCTCTTCGTTCGGTGTCCCCATAATCCTGGATGAGTGGAATTGAGGTGAACGATGTGAGTGGGCTACGATGTGAGATACCGACCTGAAAATCCTGAAGATCTGATCGATTTCTGAATCTCCCGGAAACAGTGGGTTACCCCTGTTGACCATCTCTGCGAAGATGCATCCAACGGACCACATATCTATTGCCGTTCCATAGTGTCGAGAACCAAGCAGTACTTCAGGTGCCCGATACCAGAGGTCACGACCTATGGCATTTCGGTAGGTTGGCTGAGTCGTGAGGCCTAGCGCGTCGACGTACCTCGTGGGTGTACGTTCACATGGGAATGCCGAATGCCCGCGCAAGTCCAAAATCGGCCAACTTTAGGTTGTCAGTTTTATCGATCAGTAGGTTCTGAGGTTTGAGGTCTCTGTGTGGGATTCGGTGGGAATGACAATATAAAAGGCCAGCGGTAAGTTGCTTTGTGAATTTCTGCGGGAAAGTGGGCGTGAGTTATGAACAGTGGCACGTGACCATGAATGAATGGGGCATTGTCCTCGTGTGGAACACGCGCGGACGCGATGGTGAACAAAGGGATATATTGAGAACGCGCAACTATTGCCCGTGAATGAAGAGGAAGGTTCAACTTGCTGACCTTTGTGATCGCGAGCGATATGGGTTTTCCGGAGTGGTTACCATGCTCCACGTAGCGCTTTAAGTCGACGTCGAGGAATTCAAATACCAGATACAGTTTGTTGTCAGCATGGACGATGTCTAGTAGTCTGTGGCGATCCAAAAGTCAAGTCGCACGCGCGGCAGGGGTGGCAGGGAGATCGCACCTAACGACGTTCTCATCCTTGAGCTCCTTGAGCAAGCTGATTTCTCGGATTGCGGTGCTCGAAACACCCTCATCTTCTGCTTCCAGCCTAATCTTCTTGAGGGCAACGATTTCGTTTGAGGTTACATCCCGAGCCTTGTACACGACGCCGTAAGTTCCTGGGAAAGTGATGGGGTCATCAGACGTTGAGTGGCCAGGGTTGCGAACTCAAGACACCTTCGCCTGAGGTAGGATATGGGTCAATGAGAATAAAGAGAAGTTTGACTGAACACTGACCGACTTTCTCGATCTTTGCGTATCTACATCCGGGGGAGATGAGAAGTTCGTTTCATAGAGAACGAGTGAGGTCCAACGCACCGGTCCATATAAATTCTGAGGTCTTGAAGGCTTTGGTCGGTTGTGGGCGGGTGTGTCTGGTGGTTGGGAAGAGAGAGAGGACAGATGGCCGCTGGTGGCGTTTTAAAGTCGAAAGGTCAATTTGCTTTTGGGACAAAATGCGTTGTCTGCCGGTAGGGAGTGGAGATCCGACCCGGATAACAGCAACAAACACAGACTTAAATTCGCCACGACATAACCCCTCCGCTCGTTTAATCGGCTGACGAACTCCGCTCTCTACTACATATCGATTGAGGGTGTTAAATAACGGAAAATTTTATGGTAATCTCCTTTTTAAATGTCGGTTGTCACGGTCGCTAACATCCGAGTCGTGGAAGCCTGGATCGAGTGCGACGCCAAATTGTTACCTGAGTACGATGTGTCGGTCTCCGGAAACAAGGTCACCTGTTGGGTTCCCAGCCAGCCAGGTATAGACTTCACAATCAACTGGTGCGACTCCGGCTCCGGCATCGATTCACAATCCTTCATCGAACTTGGCGGGATTGTCCTTCCCGGCAAGTACATCTATGGACACGGTCAAGCCAAGAGGTCTGTGACCAGACCGAAAAACCATTCACCTTCAAACAGATTGACTGTAGTCCGTACTTCTTCATCCTCGATTCAGTTCGCCGTCACTAGCGCTTACTCTCACGCCCCGCAGATATCGATGGCATACTTTTCGTCGGAAAGGAGAGCAGTATAAGCTCCATCATGCTCAAGATCAAACCAGTTTGAAGAATCGCTGGTAGAGTCGCAAACTCCCCACTACTTGTCCCATGGCAAGTGCGCGGTAGGCGCCGGGTAGGCGATGATTGCATGTTTTTGGCTCGGCCGCAGTAATTTTGACGACGATCAAAGTGCGTTGCTTCCTATTCCACGCAACAGCGAGCTTATGGCTCGCCTTTGTCATCCAGCAATTCTTCGCAAACTAGCAGGACTACGTCGAGTTCAGGCAGAACTGCGTCGAGATCTGTTGTGTCCTGGACCGGGGAACGAAGGGGAAAGGAACTGAGTTCCTCAGCCAGCTTGTGCGAGATGCGATAAACCGGCTCGAAACGTGGGTTTAACCAACGGTGCACAGATTGGATAGCTGACTGATGTCATGCTCGCTATCTTAGAACTGTGGCGGAGATCGAGAGGAAGAGAGCAAGCGCAATGTAGCCCTTCGCCTTCTCCACGCAAAGAACGACAAGGACAAGATCGCGGGCTGGGCGTCGGATATCAACAAGATTCTCCAGATCTTTAACGTATGTTGTGTCGCTCCCCTGCTTGGTCGCTGACCATCGGTTTTCAGACTGAACTTGCAATCGATACCAATGTCGCGGTTTCTGACACGCTCACCTTCCTCTGCACCTTACCACCCGTCACGCGTCATGGCGTCCAACAACGAGCTTCCGCTCACATACCCTCCAGATATAGACTGCCTCGGGGGTTTGTTCCTCGATCCCACCTACTACGAAGCACTCAACTGCTCCATAACGGACGACACGGTGAACTTTCTGAACCTCACCGGATCGCAATACAAGAATATGAGGCAGCCCACAACTGTGCACTGTTTGAATCCCCCATCGGAAGACATCTGCCCGTTCGGTTTTTGTCCGAACCCTGATATTGATGGCCCGTTGGTCAGGTTCTCGAGTGAATCAGGTCAAACTTTCTACGAATTTTAGCTGGGTTGCTGATAGTTCGCCCCAGACTATATCACCGAATTGTGTCTCAGTAAGCCATCTGTTTCTCCGGATACCTTGTGCACGGCGGAAGGCTTACCTCCGGCTGCCAGTAATTCTCATCTTCTATTCGCCAAAGCGTGTCAAAGAGGCCTATTGGGCTCAGATGCTCATTACGTACTCCCTTATTGGGCTCAGTGGATTTCCCTCATCCGAGGAGAGCTAACCAGATATCACGCCATCGTCCTCATCTCCATCGTATGCTCGCCCGTCAACGTCTACTTCACAGGCTACTCTATCCGAGCCTTCTGGGGCACCCATCTTCTCGACGCGGTGCTCGGCAAGAAGCATTATCTGCGGCGGGCGGTGGTGTTCTTCTCCGTCGCCGTCTGGATCGCAATCCTTGTCTATGCTTACCTCCCACGCCATTACACCAAGTTTGCTCAGGACTCGTGTCGTTGGGACTCCGTAGCGGAGGCCTTCTTCCTCGGGTCTCCGCTCATTTTTCCCATCGCCTTAGCAAGTGCCAAGCTGTACGGGGACCTGGTTGCATTCCTCGCGCTTCCCGTCATCGTCATCGTCGCCTGGGTTTTCGCCATCGTGCGGAAGAGAAAGGAGATCTGGCCTCCTGGTGAACCGTACAGGCCGAGGCTCGGCAGGGTCTGGTGAGTCCATCGCCGTGGGTTCAATACTAGGAGTGTGCTGAAGCTATCCCGAAGGAGGAAAATATCAACGGATTACATGTTCCTCCTATTTTTGTCCGTTATCGCGACTCCCACAGCGTACTGGGTCGCGTATGTCGAAATCGGTGTCTCCAACCAGTGGGACTGTTAAAATATTCCACTTTCGTTCCGTCGTTCTGTAGCTACCGATCAATTAGTCACGTGTCCTTTCGAGTAGATAAGTTTTCACCCTCGTGCTCTACACGCGCGGTTCTTCTCCACGTCCTGCGAGGACCCAGTTCTTCTAGGCATTAACTTGCCTCACACAGAATTCAACAGGGACATCGACTACAGCTTGACGTTCGGTCAAGTAAGTCTCGCACGTATCTCCCAATCGGCCTGATCCTGATACGCCCATCTGAACAGCTGCTCGTCGTGTTCTTAGTCTCGGCACAAGACCGGATCCCGAAGGGATCCACCTCACGGGGACGGAGAGGTTCGATCATCGATCGAAACGGCCGGAGGCCGCCTCGAGGAGGAGAACCGGGGCTTGGGACGAGCCTAGTCGTGTTCTCGACTGTACCTCCGATGATCGAAGTAGGCCGTCTGGCCCCTAGGCTGTGGCGTTGGTTTACTAACATTCACTGGGTCCGGTACATAACCGGACGTCGAGCCTCCAGGGTCCCCGGTCCAGAAGAAATGGGGTCCCCTGCCGCCAAGTTCGTTGACGAAAAGGAAGGAACGGTCGACGACGAGTCTGGTTTCGTGGACGAACTACCTCTCCTGGGAAAAACACAGGAAGCCGACGATTCGGAAGAAATCACCGAGCATGGTCAGTCCCAAATTTTGCACCGTTATCTCTCTTTTTCTTCTACACGAATCTGCAATTTCGCCCTTGTGGGATCGAGGCTGTCCTGAAAAAGGATTCCCGCTTGCCCCTGATACGCCGTTTACACTTTCATGATACAGATACTCTATTGGATGGCCACAGTACTGCGCTGGACACCAAGTACTAACATCTGGAAAAACTCTGGCAACTAAGCGACGATATTCGATCATTAATCGGGTGCTAGCCGCGTTATTCCGAATAGTTCGAATAGCGGTCCCACTATCTGAATAGCGCTACCGTAGCTGGGCTACGGGTCGGTAGTGATCCTATAGTGCCTGAATAGCAGGTTATTACGAGCTTAATAGACTCTGAATAGCGACTCGTTCAAAGTGTCATAGGTTGCAAATAGCACGCTCATTTTTAGATATGGGATGGTTGGCAAATCAATTTATTCGGAGTGGGGGTGAATTATTCGTACGAGATTACCACTACATAGACATACGCGTTTCAAGGGATATGACCAGAGTCAAACCCGCATATTATCCGTATCCATTAAGGTGGGTCCGGTCGATGGTCCCGAGGCATCATCCGGCGACCCTTTAGATAACAACTCGTTCCTTTTCGGCTGAACTTCAGTGGTCTAGACACGAGGTTTGACAGGGGAGACCTACATCGTTCCATTGTAGATATCCGAAAGTAGTCGTGCGAGCTTGCGGCCTCCATTCTTCGATACCCTAACTCGCTCAAACGAGTTTAGGTGTCCGGTGTAACGGTCTTTTTGCTTGTCCTCAGAGAATTTCACGCGTGTCCCTTCAGCTATCTCCGTAAGTGCAACCTCAATCTGTCACGTCGTCTCAGCAGTAGACCAGACACCCGTAAGGTCAGGATGCTCACCAACGTTGCCGCCAATGCCACCATTGGTTTCGGAATCTCTTGTCCACATTCTCCGGTCGGTACCTGGCCTTCGAGAGAATTGTCGCATCTGAAGAAATATGCGAGGATGAACAACATCTCCTGGCGCTGATATGGCGCAGTGCCGTCAGGTGCACCCTAGTGAACTACGGTTGAGTATGTCAAATCGGAAGATTTGTGCGTGAGCTCACCGCTTTTGTTGTCCCAAAATGGAAAGCCTCCTGGTGCAGGAGTTTCGTCGCTATCTCTGCCTTTTCGGCGTCCGCTGAGCCCAATAACTTATAAGAAGTTTTCGCCTTCATCTTTGCTTGTGCTTTCTCTGAAGGTTTCTTCCCGGGGTGTGGACTTCCGACTAAGGCCCTTGCCACATTCAACACAGTTTGGCGATAGCCACTCCAACGGTTTCGAATCTAATGGGTAATGGTCAGTGATGGGAATGTGTGGCGGGTTGAACCGGCGATCACCATAGACAGCAGACAATAAAAATAATCGATGTCAACTCTCGCACATTCTCCCACCGCTTTGATGACGTGGCCGCAAGTCCTCGCAGAAAGCTCAAACTTGAGCCCATCCACTAGCCATTGTTCCTGTTGATCAACATCTGGGAATGAATTGATTAGGAGTAAGTTGGAATTAGCCCGTTTCACAGCCGCGCTCAGGCAGTTGTTGATTTCAGCGGTTTGGCTGGTCTGTTTGTAGGACCCGTTGTCTTCTTGAATGAGTTCAGTGAATGCTGGCCAAGCAGGGACGGGCGGTGCAAGAACCATGTTGCCGTGGTTGGGGAAGAGGCTAATTTGTGGGTGGATAATGGTCATTGCGCCAGGATCGGTCATATCCACGGGTGAGCCACCTGGCTGCTGAAACGATGGGCCTGGGGCAGGGACCTAACACACAGAACCAATCAGCGTTGACGTTCAGTCGAATGCCACAACGGTTCACCTCTCTGATGATACGGTGGGCTCGTCTTTCACCCTACCAACAGGTGAGATCTCCCACATAAGATATGGAAGGTTAACGAGCACTTACATGCACAGTCGGTTTGATCAGAGTGGTCTCGTGGTCGTTAAGATTGTTGTCGATACCGTCGTCTCCTCGGTATTTGACATCTCGGCCTGTGGTGACTCCAGCACCAGTTTGGGGGCGCTGGGTTGACGCGGGACAGTGTCACAGGTGTTTCCTCAAATCGGAGAACTTCATACCTCTTCAGCCAGCTGTATTGCGGTTGGATACTCGTCTGCCTCATCGTCGCTTGGTAATGGTGATGTGGCACCACCTTTAATCTGTGAGTCGCGTTACTCTACATGCCATAATCGTGCTCACAGACCATCAGTGGTGTGGTTGGCCGTATCTTCCTCCCCATCTTCAGAATCTGAGGAAGGAGTAGGTCGGGCTGGCGCCTTCCTTACACCGGTCTTTGATTTAGAGGGTATTCCTGCACCCGGAGCTCAACATCGCGAAGATGTGCGAAGAGGTACTGGAAACATACCTTGCTCTGCGGTTCTGGCACTAACTCTTAGTGTCGTTTCTGTAGCTTCCTTAGTCGCGTTGGCTGCAGGGTGCACGTTCTTCACGCCCAGGGCTTTTTTGGTTGACCGTTTAGTTGGCTGGTCCATGCACGGTAAGTCTTCAGCTTTTCGCTTCTGGGTCCCTGTATTCATATTAGCGAACGGCCTTCAGTATGCAATCATATGACTACCAGCTTCTGCAGTGACAGGTGCTGCCCCTCTGTTCGTTGACCTTGTTCCCATACGGCGGGTGGAAGCGGTGGACTTCGTCACACTGGGGGGATGTTGTTTAGAGGTCCGTTCTTTTGGTGGCATGGGAAAAGGGAAGAGGGTCGGCAATGAACACGGCTTCTGTTCCCAGTTTTAAGGTGTTTCCACGGACCAGGGACAGAAAGAATCAGGTATGAAAAATCTTCTAGAATTATTCACTCCGCCAATGCTGACACATTTTCCCATACCCTTTTCCTCCCCAGCATGAATCAGCCAGCAAGACGTCTATGCCCCGGGTGTGGGCGATACTTCCTCCCAGGTGGTTACACAAACCACCTGAAGCTCACCCATGACCCCCGCTGCCAATCCGTTCGGAATGCTGTTTTTCGACAGGCCTCTCATGCACCCTCTCAACTCTTGGATGATTTACCAACCCCCGAACCCTCGGTTTCCCCCTCCCCCGTTATACCTGGACCCCGCCATACCCCTGAAAACTTTGACTCAGACGTGGAGATGTTGGAAATCGAAAATCTGGACCAGGACCACACTATGACAGATCGCAGCATTACCCTGCCACCACCCAGTATGGGGCTGTCGGTCACGGTGTCGATGATCAAGACATTCTCGACGAGACGTTTGGTGTACTTCCATGCCACCAGTCATCCACCGCCCCCCTCATCATTGGCTCGGATGCAGACTCAGACTCCGATTCTGGCTCAGACACAGACTCCGATTCCGGCTCAGACACAGACTCCAATTTGTCTGATGCCGGTGGTCATGGAAGCAACCAATCAAATTCCCAGGGGCCAACCACATCGCACAGTGAGTTATTCTAGCCTCAAGCAATTTACAGCTTATGCTGATTGGTGTTGCCAGCCAACCCAGAGTCTCTGCCCAGTGGGTCAGAGAGGAGACATTTCACTGTGAAATTTGGCGGGAGAGCAGGGGAAGCGGTTAGGAAAAATGACCAGCACATGCCATATGTGCAGTATTCCCAAGGTTCTCAGGCAGAGAACATGCCAACGGAATGGGCGCCGTTCTTGACGCGCATGGATTGGGAGGTCGCTCGTTGGGCAAAATTACGAGGCCCGAGCTCAACAGCTTTATCAGAGCTTTTAGGAATTGACAGGGTATACTAACATCTATATTGACCGCTTCTGCCTTGTTCTAACGTCAATTCATTGTTTAGCTTGCGAACAAACTTGGTCTATTGTTCTCGAACACCGATGAGCTCAATCGGATCATTGACGGGAAGCTCCCGAATGGACTTCCGAAGTTTGTTCAAGAGGAGCTTACGCTTGCCGGCCAGACCTATGAATTTTATCATTGTGATATAATTCAATGCGTTCGAGCCCTCTATGGAGACCCTGAGCTTGCTGAATTTCTCACCCACGCACCGGAGAAGCTTTTTACCGGCCCGGATAAGAAGACAAGAATTTACTCTGAGATGAACACGGGGAAATGGTGGTGGACACACCAAGTATGATCTTATGTGTTTGCGGTGGACACGTGCCTAAACTAATATGATGTGATATAGATCGAACTTGAGGATGAGTTTGGTGGAGTGACAGTCATCCCACTTCTCATCTCCTCTGACAAAACTCGGGTGGTGATGTTTGGTACAAAGTCAGCATACCCGGTGTACCTTACAATCGGGAACATCCCAAAGGAGCTCCGTCGGAAACCATCACGGCGAACACACATCCTCCTCGGCTACCTACCGACGACCCCTCTACACCATATTTCAAGCACTACCTCTCGTCGCTGAATGGTTGCGAACCTCTTCCACTATTGTATGTCCCGGATCCTTGCACCGCTGGAACACCTAGTAGAAACCGGGCCAATTGAGATGTCGAGTGGTGATGGGATCATACGCTGAACGTTCCCTATATTTGCGTGCTTTGTTGGAGATTACCCAGAGCAAGTTCTTGCTTCTGGATGCAAAACCGGAGACTGTCCTCGCTGTCCTGCTAGGCGGCCGGAGCTGGGAGAGTTGAAAGATGATTATGAATACCGAGACCTCGCTCAAATTTTGGAAGCTTTGTCAACCTTCGAAGACAATCCTGCTGGCTACGGTGCCGCCTGTTCCAAAGCCGGCATAAAACCCATCGTTCATCCCTTTTGGCAAAACCTTCCCTACTCAGATATCTACCTCGGAATTACCCCCGACATTCTCCACCAACTCTATCAAGGGGTTATGAAACACCTACTTTCCTGGGTTTCAACGGCCTTCGGAGAGAAAGAACTCAACGCCCGTTGCCGATGCCTCCCCCCCAATCACAACATCTGATTGTTCTCCAAGGGAATCACATCCTTATCACGGGTAACTGGAAATGAACATGCCGATATGTGTCGCATTCTTCTCGGGCTTGTTGTGGACTTGAAACTCCCCAATGCTACCTCCCCACTTCCCCTTATTGCTGCCATCCGCTCACTTCTTGACTTCCTCTACCTCGCGCAATACCCCCTCCATACTTCCGAAACACTTCGACTTTTGCACGAATCACTCGAACGGTTTCATGCGAACAAACACGTCTTCGTCGATCTTGGTATCCGGAATGATTTTAACCTCCCAAAGCTGCACTCTCTTGTTCACTACGTCGACTCCATCAAACTCTTCGGGACAACTGACAATTATAACACAGAGTACACGGAACGCCTCCACATCGACCTGGCAAAGGACGCTTACCGGGCAACAAATCACAGGGATGAATATGCACAGATGACAGTCTGGTTGGAGCGAAAAGAAAAGATTCTTCAGCACGAAAGCTATCTCAAGTGGCGTCTTAACCCCCGATCAACAATCCTCCTCCGATCGACTGACATGGCGTACAATGGGGCCCTTACACTGACGAAGTGGCCATCGGCCTGGGCGGTCAAGTTGGGCAACGTCGTCGACCAGTATGGTGCAAAGTTTTTTCAGGAAGCCCTCCGCCGCTACATTGTCCTTGCACGACACTCTGGCCCGCCGCTCACAAGGACCCAAGTTGAACGTCAGATCCTGTATACAAACCTCCCCTTTACAACGGTGTCTGTATATTATAAACTCAAGTTTACCACCCCGGGTGACACAACTGTGGCTAAACGCATCACTTTGGATTCAATTCACGCCCGGCCTGAACGGCGGACAAAAAAGGGGAAAGTAATACCTGCCCGCTTCGACACTGTCCTCTTGAATGTCGGTCCGGGTGAGGAAACAGGTATACAAGGTACGCTCCACAAATTCTTGATGTCTATACTCCCCTCAATGCACATTTAAAGGATACCGCGTAGGTCAGGTTCGAGTGATTTTCACTCTGCCGGCTGGTGTGGATGGAGTTTCAACAAAGCCACTCGCGTATATCAAATGGTTCACCAAGTTCACAACACCTGACGCACATCACCGAATGTTCAAGCTGAACCGAAGCTTAGAAGCTGGCGAGCGGGTAGCGAGCATTGTCCCCGTGTCAATGATTCGGCGAAGCGCCCATCTGTTCCCGAAGTTTGGTCCGGTAGTGCCAGAGGAGTGGTCCTCGAATAATGTGCTCGAGAAGTGTTCCACCTTTTATCTCAACCCATTTACAGACAAGCATATGTATTTTATTCTCTAGTATACGTAAAGTAGAGATTTATGATCCTAATTGTTGTCAGCCGCTGACCATCTTGTGCGATACCGTGGAAATCCCAAGCCCCGCGCACAGGTGGGACACTGAGCCTCGTGTTTTAGGGAAACCCAGGGTCGCTCCTCTCCGACATTGCGTCCAAGCGCTCATCTGTCGTTCACGTACCTCTGGGACTGTTCTCCAGACTGGCCTTTGTTGTACAGCTGATTGAGGAAGCGTCCAAATTACGACTGATCCGACGAACAAGCTCGTATAACCGCCACTCCGGTAGGTCAAGGTTTCCGCTGTTTGGAAAATAAGCACAAACCTGACGATGAAGAAGCGGACAGAAGAAAATGTCGGTGCAAGGAGAAGAATCATGCGCCTCATCGAACCAAATTCATGGTGGCTCGCGAGGCCGAGATCCATATACTGAAGGGAACTGAGTTTATTGGTCGTCGTAGGAAGTAATGAGCACGAACGTATGGCACTCACGAAATGAAGGGGAAAGTTTCGTCAACGGCGGAGAAAGTTATCTGCCGTCAACAGAACCACTCGTTCCTCCCTGCTTCTTTGCCTGTGCCGAACCGATTGCGCAGTGGCGGTCACTCAAGTGCTTGCTGAGGACGGTGGTCAGTGATAAACAAGCGCTGACATAGTGATGACTTATAAGGCTTACACCGTTTAGGGCTACATAGCATCACTTTATCTCGCTTCGTCACTTAAGCTTTTCCAGATGAAGCTGAGCGGGAGAAAAGCTTTCATAGGATTCTGGAGATCTCAAAATCCGGACGGCAATCCCTTGTATGAATAGGCGTAGTTCAGTCACTGTATTTTTATGTTGTGCTTCCATTTTCATTTGTGTGGGTACGCGGAACCCACGTAGAATAAGGAAATAAACATATGGGTCTTCGAGGTGCACCTTACGATCGTGGCATCCACGAAATCACAGATGGGCTGTCGGCGATGGAAACCAAAGATCCTCCTTATCAGTATCGCCGAAGACGCTTGTGGTCAAGTAGATACAAAAGAGGAAATGCACCCTCTGCCATGGGGCGAATGCCTGACTATCAAGTTCAAGCTACAGGAGATATGTCGGAAAAATCCTGGAAGCATTATAATTTGACGTCGGTTATTATTTAATCTTAGCGCCTTATTAATGTAACGCCAAGGCTCAACATTTAAATATAAATTCAAAGCTGTCAATTACCCAAGTCATTGAGATTTGCGAGAGCAATTAATGAGTGACTGTCCGCAGGAATAGGTTAGACAGCAAATACATCAGCAAATGAGGCATTGTATTATTCTGTTTTATTTTCATTGTTTGAACTTGTCCGAGTTATTTGAACTTATTTAGACCTCCTTTTTTACAATCGCCGCTCGTCGAGTTCGCCCAAATAAGATGTGTGACAATCAAGAAAATAATAATCGGAGGCAATTGCAAAAACAACAGGGCGCTAATACAGGGTTTTGAAGGCGTGGTAGTCTATGTATTTATTCAGATAGAAACCCTTGAATACATCGAGCGTGTTAGTAAAGTTGATCTCCCTTGGGATGGGAGTATTGTCCTTGAAGACCGGCAATAGATGCGCGCCACGGATGATGGAGTCGAGGTGGATAACGGACATGATTCTGGAATCATCTGGGCTGTAGTCCGGTTCAAAGATCCAGAGACTGTTGTCGGGGTCCGGCTCAGTGAATGTCTTGCAAAATTCATGAACAAGGGCGCATTGGTACACTTCATCCTTAAGGGCAAACGAGAACAAGAGATGCACCCTCGCAACATTGAGACCCCTCACCCCAGCCAGGTCTGAGCCGGTGACAAGAAGGACACAATCGCGGCGGGGTGCCGTGATACCGCTCGTCTGCCACCTTGTGGTGGACCGGATGGTTTCGTGGTATAGTCCCTCAATACCGGAAATGTTGCTTGGGGCGCAGAAAACGGCTTTGGCGACAGATAAATCCTTGACGTACTCGAGGGATGGACAGGAGGAGAGGGGAGGGGTTCCGTCGAACGTGGGGTTCTCTTGGTAAAACAAAAAACGCCGGACAAGAGCCTCGAGATTTTCCTGCTTGATGTGTCGGCCAAGCTCCTGGAACGAGATCAGAGGGTATCTGCGTGCTGTGTTGTCCGTCAGCAATGTTGTTAGGCATGAACAGGAAGGTATTTTTACCTCGTTTATGTGCAAGAGTGACCTCGCTGAACACGGATGGACCATCCACCAGACCTGTCTCTTCTCCGTCCTCATCGGTGTCGAGGTCTCGGCCATGTTTATCGTTATCGTGCAGATCTGAATCCTCCGTGTCGTCATCACTAGTATCTTCAGAGAGGTCGCGAAGCTTCTCGAGCGCCTCACCGAGACAGGTGCCGTTGAGCATGCCACGGGATGAGAAGTCTACCCTTGCGGCAGCGAGTTTGTCGTTCCGACTGTTGGTGGTTAGCATTTGGCCGAGAGCTTCGTAGTGATTGGACTGGCGCCATGGCTTCTTGACAGCGCTGATATGCTTCGACTCGGTGATTGACGACGACAGCCCGTTTGGAGCTCCAAACTTTTCGATGTGGTGACGGTAATGGACAAGGGCATGTTGGCGGGGAAGCAAAAATCCGGTTGGACGTACACCGCTCTCTTGAAAAATCTTGCGGTGGTGGTGGAACTTGGCAAGATTGTGATCGAGGGCGTTGAGCGAGCTTTGAGTGATGGTGTCCAGACGTGCGATGTAACAGAACTCTAAGAAGGCTGTGATGGTCTTGATGATGTCGATGGGTACGATGCCTTCAAGTGAAGTAACGAAGACCTGGTTGGAAGTCAGTTGAAATCTTTGTCGAGTATCGACGTACTGACCTTCATGAATGCTTTGGAATCATTTCCAGTCCACTGTTGGAAATTTCGTCCTTGTTTGAATCTGTGGAGGCCGGGGAACAAGGGAGTTATTGCGATTCTGAGAGGGGGGCGAGGAACATGAACCAGGGAATTAATTAGAGATTGATTGAAGCAGACCTTCGATCAATCTCATCGAGCATTTCTGCACCCTGAGCGTGACCATTCTGTATGTTAAGGTAGGTCTCAACCCACGAAACGAGGTGGTCCTTGTAGGTCCCTTTGATCGCTTGGTGGAGGAGGTCTGGCGTAAGAAGCTCATAGATATCTGCACACGGAAATTTTGTAGTGAACGGCTGGTGTCGACAGTCAGTTTATATTCGGAGGCAGGTGGTGGAGCGCAACATACGAGGAAGTTAGGGACAATCCCATAGCCAAACCATAGGGTATCCTCATCCTCTGTTTCAGAGAGTTCCAAGAGCTGTCGGAGTGTGCGAAGCATAGCGGGTGAGCCATCAAGGTCCACGGGGTTAGCAGTGCACCTAAGGGAGGGAGTGTCGATTTTAGTCCAACGCCTGGGGTAAAAAAGGGATTACAAACGTGACGCACCATCCATATACAGTTCCAGCAGCAGTAGATTGCTCAGGGTAGTCCGCAATGTACGGGCCAAAGCCGTAGATTGCACGACGAAAATGGTGGTCGGCACATTGGACAACATCCCATTTGGTCATATAATCTTTGATGGAGTCGTTGATCATGACAAGGCTGCCATGGAAGAGACGGTGGCGGAAGTCGCGGAAGAGGCTGTTCTTTGTGTCCTCACGTGAACCTGTGGGCCGGGTCAAACTGGGATGATGAAAAATAGAATGAAACTACCTTTAGGAATCGGAAGGAATCCGATGAGGACAAGTGCATGCTTGTGTGCTCGCCGAATGCGGTTGTGGACATTCCCGACCGAAAGATAAATTGGGTGATATTCGTGTTGACCGGTCGCGACCGAAACGGTCGTTTTGTCGGTGCCGAGCATGATGGGAACGAACATGGATCCATGTGTTGTGGGATCTGTTGCAATAATATCCTGTATGTTAATTGTCAGCGGGTGGTAGGCGTGCGATGACATTGGCCTACGCATTGTTCCCATGCCCAGTCTCCACTCATAAAGTCTTTATATTGTCGTTCCCCGTCTTGAAAGTCCTGGTGGGGCGCATAGTCGATACCTGAGGTAAACTCGGGGTTTGCAAGGATGTGGTGGATGACCTTTCTCGGGTCGCGATACCATATCGGGTACTTTTTCCTCATCCACTCTGGTACCGGTCCATCTTCAGGAAGAAGCCACTGATATTGCGCAGTGTATGACCTCCACGGAATGTTTCCCAGTCCGATCGCGTCGATCTGAGAATGGAGGTCTCGATGTGAGGTGATGGGGGGGACGTCGTTATGGGGGACTAGTGTGGCGCTCCAGATATCAAGTAGGTCATTTATAATGGTCTGTGAGAGATGGGCTTTGAGATATAGAATCTCTGCGAGCTCGAATCCGGCTTGAGATGTGAATGGGGTCCAATTATCTTCTGACTTGGGTGGTTGTGGTGCTGGCGGCATCCCCGATGGGAGAAACGAGCCGCGATGGTCACAAGGGGACCCTTTTAGGAGTTTGTGAGCATAGGAATAGGTGAATAATTTGAAACATACCATTGATCACCGGATGATACTCGCGATGGAGGTTTTGAGGTGGGTTTCCAAGCCGAGGGAGTGGGCGATGGACAAAGTTGTGTTGGACCAACCCGCTGACATGCCTCCATTCTCTGGAGTACTCGTCGGCGACATTCCCTACGTCCCTTTCCCTCGGGATGCTTCGCGATGTTTCGCGATGTTTCGCGATGTTTCTATACTCTCTATACCTTCCTACCCCCCCTATGCATCCCTATACTTCCCTACATACCCATATATCTCCCTTTACCTCACTACTCCCTTCCCTATACTAACCTACTCGTCCCGATGCTTCGCGACCTTCCCGATGTTTTAGTATTCTCCCTATCTCTCGCTACCCCCCCCCCCCGACCTCCCTATATCCCTCCCAACACTACACCATTTGCGACCCCTCCCTATATCTTCTCCCGACTTCCCTATACCTTCGCGATATCTCCCTACACCATTCCCCTCGATCTCTCGATCCCTATGCTTGATCATTCCCTTTTGGTTCATTTCTCAACCACATCTCTTTCCTTGGTCGTTCCCTTCGATCCCTCGCCCTCCCTATGTCATAGACTCGTCATTAGGTCTTTTGACATCATTTGGTTCATTCCCTCTTGCTTCCTACGTTCTCAGAGCCTCCTAGATTAGTATATAAGCCTCTGTATTCGATAGACTCACCGGAGACCAATCCAGGGGACTGATTCCCATGTTTTCCTCTCCCTATCGTTCTCCTCTCGTCGTCGTCGTCTCCCTATAGTCTCCTGCGTCTTCCCTATCGTTCTCGTCGTCATACCTGCGTCCCTGCGTTCTTGTCATCATCTCTAGCGTCCTGTCATCATCCCGAAGATCCCGACCTCCCGAAGTTCTCGTCGTCGTCCCGAAGTTTTCCCTCGTCGTTCCTTTGTCTGTTTCATTGATTCCCTTCTGTTATCTTTAGTTATCTTTAGTTCCCTCTTGATATCTACTTCTCCTTACACATCCCGACGTTCCCGACGTTTCACTACATTTCCCTACAGTTCCCTACGTGTCCCTACGGAGCTAGGAGGCATCGTACGACCAAGGACCACCTTCATCGACGTTGACAGGGCACCCCATCTTCTCCCCATCGGACCTTAGCCCACATAGCCCCTGTTCACCGCGCAGAGACTTACAGACCTTGCCACATTCAGAGCAAGGAAAGAGAGAGGGACGGCCAGTTGCCATCGAGGCAGACCAGGCACGAGCGTGAGGGGAGGGGAGGTGGGAAGACTCAGGAAGAGCGACGTGGCAAGGGACCTGGTCGTGGCGTGGGACTTCGTCGAAAAACCTGAGTGCCGAGCCATTGTGCGCTGATGCCACAACTTCTCTCATCCCCCTTCCCTCCCCCTCCAGTTGTTGCACCCTATCGTCACTCTCGCCCTCCTGCCTCTCTGTTGCCTTCTTCTCTATTTCTACGTGATTTCCAAGTTACAAGAGGCAGCTCGAAGCCTGTGTCTTGGCGCTAGGTTTTCTGGCCCACCCGATGGTGTCTGCACCCGCTCTCTCAACGCCAATCGCATCGACTGCTTCGATGCCATCCACCCCGATTCCCTTTACACTGGTTGTGCTTACTCTCCCGTTACCAGCCGCATCAGTTCTCACCATGCCGACTGGTCCAGCTCTTCCGATGTCACTCGCCTCGCTTTTTTCAATGCCGCCTGATTCAAATTCTTCAACTTCGACTACACCCTTCACACCTCTCAACCAGTCAGACTGTAGGAGAAGCACTGAGATCCTACCCTCACACGCAATCACTCCCAGCACATTCCCGGCCCCCGAGGAAGGGAAGGAAGTGCCCACGGTGCTCCGATGCCAACTTCTTTGTGTCCGGGCACATGACTTCCAGTATAAATTGGACTGTGTTTTTCCACCTTGTTCCCTCTCACCCCTCTCACTTCACTCGTTTTATTTACCCCGTTCCTCATCTTGTTTGCCTCGTTCTCCATCCCATTTCCCTCGTTCTCCATCCCGTTTGCCTTGTTCTTCATCCCGCTTGCCTCGTTCTTCATCTTGTTCATCTCGCCCTTCATCTCATCCATTTAACTACTCTCGTTTCTTACTTCCCTCTTCAAGCTCATTCTCCACTATGGTTAGCACCCGCATAAAGAACAAGGACGCCCGCCCGGGTGCGCCTGTGATGACTGAGGCGGCAAAGATCAAGGCCGGTATCCCATCTGTGAAGCGTCAAAGCAAGAAACCATCAAAGGCTGAGCAAATCCATATACTCGAAGCACAAATAGCTGCCTTCGAGAACCCGGATGATGACGACACCATGCCTATTTCACAGGAGCCACTGGTAAGTCCTTTGTTATCTTTTTTTCCCCTCGCTGACCTCTTTGGTGACTTAGTTTACAAGGGACAGTAGTCCTGAGGACGTTGACAGGCTAGTCACCGGCTCTGAAGCCCCAACCGAGCTAGACTCCAAGGAGTACACGATCGTAGGTGGGAAAAGGATCCCCTCAAGCTCCTATGACCCTCGGTATGTTAATCTGAGCGTTCATTGACTACGGCCTAACGTTTCTTCTTATCCAGGGCTCTTAAGCGGACAAAAGCATACACCTCGTTCAACAACATTCATCCAACAATCCGCAACAAGCCATCCGGCCTTGTTGGAAACTGGTCTCAGGTGCTTACGAAGGCGGGTTCACCTCTCCACCGGTCGCCCAGCTCAACACTCTCGACGCCATCATCATCATCTCAGGTGCTCAGTCCATCAGTTTCAACGTCTTGGGAACAAGACACATTTCCGATGATGTCAAACATGGGTCCTGTCATCCCTGTGTGGGATGCTGCCACTCCCTTCACAAACACGGGTCCTGCCATCCCTGCGTGGGATGCCGCCACTCCTTTCATCGGTCAGACACCTTTCCCGTTCCAGTTCAACATGCAGCAATATCCCCAAGCAACCTCCACCCCTCAGACAGTAGGACCCTTCCCCCCGGCTCAGATCTACTCGTTACCAAGGAGGCACAAAGATGGAAAAGGCAAATTACAGATTCCTGGGCAGGGGGCTCTACCACACGGCATCAAAATTGAGTTCCGAAACACATTCATTTGACATATCATGAGGCTTGTTTGTTCGGACACAACACCATGGACTAACCCTCTTCTTCCTTTCTACCAGCAAGAGTTTGCCGCTATATACGCAGGCCTCCCGTACCAAATTCATGCAAACGATGCAGTCGTTCTCTTGGCAAGTATCTCAAGCAAGTCGAGCATATCCATCTTCTTATGTTTTTATTCCACAGACCAATCGTGATCTCAGTGTGCTCCGGAACCACATTGGTGCTGAAGGTTTCGACGAAGTCGTCAATTCCCTCGCTGTCCAGTTCTCCAAGCAAACATTAAACTCGAAGGCGGCAAAAGCAGCTTACATCAACACCCTCCTCAATTCCTCTCAACGTCCATTCATCTGGGAATACTTCCGCCCTGGCACCATTGAGATTCCTCGAGGCGAAGAGACATACTACAACAAGGTGAGTACTCTTCTACCCTTCATATCAAATTACCACTAATATTTCAATAACAACAGAAACGCTGGGGCCGGTTCCAATCTATCCCAGTCCTTCGTGCTTTCCTGAAGTATTACACATTTCATGGCATTCGGGCACGACTCCCATCTGAAGATGCTGGTCGACCCATTGGTGCGCTCGCACTCGCAGCTGCTGCTGTAAGTCCCCCTCCCATCCTAACTACGTCACACTCACCTTTTCTCAGGTTGAACGCGGGTACTATTTACACCGCTTTGGTGAACTTTCCTCGACCACCAACAAGTTCTCTTCTACCAACTGGATCAATGCCACCAACAGGTACCTCGGTATGATTGCGAAACTCACCAATGGTGATTGGGATGAGATATTTGTGGCTCTTTACCAGGTCCAGGAGTCCCACACCCATGAGGCCCAGGTTGAGGCAGGAGCGGACATAGAGGAAGAAGAGTATGAATCGTTGCTTCCAGATGATCCCCTGACCCCGCCCCCCAGCTAGTCCTGCGCAGCTACAGATCAATCTAGATACCCTGTTCCTAGTTGCCCTTACCTAAAAGCCAGTTGCCGAACAATTATTTCTCATTTCTGTGATCAATTACCTCCCTTGTTATCCCTACCTTAACCACATTTTAGTTTGACTTTAATCGATCTTATTTCCACCACGTAATCCGTCCGAAAAATAAGCTGTCAAACATACAGAATATGTGGCAATATTATATAAAATTCGGACCTACATTATATAACTTGGTTATTTGTGCTTATCTGAAAAATAAGCACTGTAAACCGTGAAACAAGTTCCTTGCCACGTTTGCTGATGCTATATGTATCCGCCGTAGAAGGGTGCCAGTTCCTGCATTTCGCGGTGTTCCTGACCCTCCAGAGTGGTCGGGGTCCTTCACCTTCCTTAATGGTCCACAAATATTCACCTAGATTTGAGTGTACACAGTGTACATCCCACGGACAGTCACTCAATAACGTAGTCACGATCTTCAGATGCCTCCCAAGTGGTCAAAACAATGCCCCACATCCAAAGAAGTCACTTGCGGCCAATGTGGCGAGAAATGGAATGCGAGAGGGTTTGGGAGGCATGACCTAGCATGCCGCAAGAAAAACGGGTCCCAGACGCCCTCCCCCACTATCGACACAAACAAGGGAATCATAGATCCTGATCAAAGTGGAGACGACGGTATGGTCTCATCTACGTCGTAGGTGGCATAGCACTGATCTCAACATCACAGATGAGATCCAGATTGGTGAGATCCCAGAGGATCGTGACCACAACGTGCAAGATGTCGAAGGATTGGACGTCGGATCTCCTGATCTGGCTGGCCCAAGCGAGGGTGGTAAGCACCCAGAACTAGATCTTTTTGCAGGTGTTTTAATCACCAGCGGATTGATCCAGGGCAGGTCCTCAACAATGGGGATATCTTCGTTGAATACCACCCTCTGAGTGGCCGAGAATCTCGTGTATTCGACCCTATGGAATACAAAGACATTCTGGGCGGCCCTTCGGAACCAACAGCCCCACCTGATAAGGACCCATGGCTTCCTTTTTCCTCACGAGAAGATTTTGAATTTACCGAGTTCATTCACGACGCCATGCTCAACAAGAAACAGGTCAACAGGTTGATCAAGTTGATCAGGCGCTGCCAAGAGGCACCGGGCGCGTTCACATTCCGTAACTACGACAACATGAAAGCTGCGCTGGGGAATGCCAGCGGTTTGTTCACTCCGGTGCGTGTGTGTCCATCATATGTACCGGATAAATTCTGACCTTGATTCTCAGTTTCAGCGCCATCAAATCACTCGCACCTACGATAAGAAGGAATTTACATACGAAACCCAGTGCCGCCCACTGTGGGACTGGATCATGGACCATCTGATTGATCCGGAGCTCATCAAACAATTTGAGTGGGACACCCAGAAGGTCTCCAGGTTCTGCGACGGTAAATACACTCAAATGTACACCGAACCATGGACTGGGAAGCGCTTCTGGGACGTACAGGTGAAGTCTAATTATTATTATTTATCTCAGGATTGTACTGATGCGTTACAAAGTCGGCCTTGCCGGAGGGAGCGAAAATGGTCTTCCTCGAACTTTATGTGGACAAAACCAAACTTTCGACATTCGGGACGCAGAAGGGGTACCCTGTGATGGCCAGGATTCTCAACCTTCTGGTGAAGATAAGGAACGGCAAAGAATTTGGGGGTGCTCGTGTTGTCGGATGGCTTCCCATTGTATTTTTCAAACAATTTTCTTACTCAAAACAAATCTAATTAGAGTACAGATTGACGATGACGCAAAGAATAAGGGCTCGCCGAACTGGGTCAACTTCAAGCGCGTGATTTGGCACGCCTCTTTTTACAAATTACTCGAGTCGATCGAACATCTCTCAAAGGTCGGATATTGGGTGGAGTGTGGGGATGGGGTGAAACGGCATATTTTCCCGCTAATATTAATTCTCGCTGCAGACTATGAGGAGCAGTAAGTAATTACGACTATCTATTTAGAATACAACAAATAACACGAACAATCAGGTGTGTCATGGCGCTAATCCGTGGATATCCCGGCTTGCATTGCTGCCCTCGATGCCTAATTGCCGATGTCGAACTAGACAACTTCTCTGCAGAAGTGCCCCTCCAGACGATCAAAGCTGCCAACGTCATACTCAAAGAGGCACGGAAACAAGCACTTTTGAAGGACAAGGAGGAGATATTGAAAGGGTCTGGGATGCGGGATGTCGACGTACGTCCTTGATTCCGCCAGCTTCAAATTATTTTGCCACTATTATTAACGCCTCTTGCAGAATGTTTTCTGGAAGATCAAAAATTCAGATCCATATGATGCCTTATCATTCGATCACCTCCACACCTTCCCCGGCGGGCTATTTCGACAACATCTCTGGGTGTACATCAAGGCACACACTGATGAGCTGGGTAGGGATGCATGTGCTACAGTTGACGCCATGTACTGTCTCGCTCCCTCTCACGTTCTGCTTTGGCACTCACAATTTACGACAGGGCAAATAGTATGCCTCGCTGGAGAAATTTCAATCATTTCTCAGCATACCTTTCGGTAGATTTCACGGACGGAACGAAGTGGGAACATATGTCAAAGGTATGTAATAAGACATGTATCAATATTACACGCTACTTACACATGTCGTGATCACATCAGATATGTGTCCCGGTGTTGCAAAACACACTCGGAGAGGACAATAGTTCCTGCCGCCTCCTCCGTTGTGTTCGCGCTTATGTTGAACTGGACATGTTAGCGTCCCTCGAGGTTCACTCCGACCTTACAATTGAGTACGGTCGAGAAACGGCAAAGAAAATTTTCAAACTCGCACATGTACATCGTAATTTCCCATGCTTAAAGTTAATATCATTACTGATGTTCTTCAATACGTCAGGGGTACAGAAAGGGGGATTGGAAATTTCCAAAGATGCACCTCATCAAACACCTTTTCGACGACATCCAGGCCAAGGGCGTCATGCGAAATTTTACAAGTAAGACATTTGAAAAGATGCACGGCCCCCTGGGGGACGCTCTCGAGAACATCACAAACTTCAAAGATATTGGCACACAGGTGAGTAACAATTACACGCTACGCTTATACAAGATTGAATAAAAATTTAATTAGATTCTCAGAGCCGAGCACAACAATCTGGTCCTGGGATATATTGGATCCCAGGTCCAGCGGCTTGATGAATTTTCCAAGATCGAGAAGAGGAACGCCAAAGACGCCATAGATCCTGTCACCCGAAGCACAGGGTATATTGATTGCATGGGGCAGACAACTTACCGGATATCATCCAGTATGAATTACAGCAGCGTCCTTGGGTCAAAGAAAGAGGTGAAAAGTATCAACGCATTCCTCAAGGGCAAAAGCGGGGACCCTCTGTTCACAAGCTTTTGTGTTCGCACCTCACGTGCAATCCAGGCGTTGAGTGAAGGTCCAGATACGCCGGTCGTGAATGGTTCGCATGAGGTACATTTGTTTATTTCATTTATTATATTGTGTTTCACTATCCGGGTTTACTTAAATTGTTACATACAGATCACGGAACATATGCTCCTCAAGGTGGGGTACAAGTCAGTCGTCGATTGGCAACTCCACACGGATTACCTACGATGTAACCCCGTGTTCCACGGGAACCCGTGTGACGACTTCGTGATCGTAAACTTTCTGCAGGGGCGTGGATTTGCGAAGCTTGCATGCATCTTCGTATGATGGGTTGGTGGGTGTAACTACCGCCTCGCTCTTGTCCGGCCGTTGGAAAAGAGCACCCAGCACGACGCCTCGTTGAAGAAGATTGATAAGGATTTATCAATCCGGAGGTGGCGCTTCCGACACAAGACGAGGTGCGAGGTGATACCACTAGAGTGTATCATGCATGGGGCTGTTTTATTGGAAGATTCAAGCCACTTAGACGATTATTTTGTTATCGACACAATTGATGCTGACATGTATTTACAACTCAAAAAGTACCCTATGTAATATCTACCAGAAATTCCATTTTTATCGAATTCTCAGTGAAACCGGGGAGGTCGTCTTCACCAGAAGCAAACCTTCTTGGTCAGGAATTTACGTATGCCTCAGATGTAAACCGAACATCTATTATTTTAAGTAATTGACGCGGCCAACGTGGGCAACATATGTCAAGCCTCTCCGATCAGTCAACCACGTTCTGATCTTTCCCTCAACATAAAACCCACTGTGGATGGTCAGGATCCGGTACCCCATGGAAGTGTTCTCCCTTTCCGAAGTATCTGACACTGAATCCATTAACGAGGTGGAAACTATCCGCCCTACCTCGGTAATGTTGCAAACCTTATCGGCGTCGGTTTGTCTAATGCGGCAGGATAATGGCAGGCTGCCACGTCTAACAAGGGTTTGAGGACAACAACGACCTCTGCTTGGACGAGTTCTGCCGTCACTCCACCCAAAGTAGATGCCCTCCTGTCGTTAAGTCTGACAATTTGTTCCTGTTACACACTAATTAAACTTATATCTATCCCCCTCAACAGGTGCTTCGTGATGCGCAGTTATCTGCGGGTAATGACCAGGCCCGATTGAGGGAGGAGGTTCGCAATGGGGGATCTGCCTCTGCCAAGTCGCGTACGTCAGGGAAAAAGGTAATCGACAGCGCTGTTCAGGAGGAGCTCCAAGAGGCCGGGGCAAAGATCTGTGCTCTGTGTACCCCATGGCCGAAATGGACGGTTTCTGGCGAGTACCTTCTGGGGGACCCGGTTGTAGCGACCGGCACCATCAGGGCTCACGATTCTGGCGGGGAAGAGGTTTTGTCCTATGTGCCCCATTCGGCCGTACCGGCTTTTTTGTATAAGGCCGGTCAATCTTTTGTAAGCATTCCTAACACTTCCTCCACGTCTACGTCTACTAACGTCTCAAACAACCCCAGATGAAAGCCAGGATGACATCTCTCCGCTCAACTCATATCAGTCACCTCCGAGAATCTGGGGTCTTCATCTTTGGAAAAGGTTTCAAACCAGGCTGGTTTCCGTCGAAATTCGATGGCAGGGGAGACATTCAAATGCTTCAAAAGCTCATTGGTGCAAAGTCGAGCAACGGTGGGACAAGTTATCATATTTTCCCGCCAATCCTCTTCCCTGAAGGGTCCACCAACTCTAAGGACGTCTTCTTGAATCCTGCACTGATAAATGTAAGTTTTTTTCACTGTGGCCACCGCACAATTTTCTAACTATTCTCAGGTGCTGAAGGTAATTCTATTCGGGCGTTCATCAATCAGGACTGGTGGAAGAAGCACTGGCCCCAAGCCCATTGCAGTGAAGTGGGAGCTCCACAAGATCACTGCAGGTGCAATCGCACTTGCAGCCATCATGGTAAGACTTTTCAATAGTGTACGTTATTAAAAACTTATGAATATCATACACAGGTTCGGTGTATGTTATCACCCGATCAGGATTTTGCAGAGAAGGGAAGCATCACGGGAATCAACTATCTGGCATCATTCAGGACGTATAAGCGCATGCTATCTGATTCAGATGAATCTACAGATCCCATCTACAGGAGGATCTTTGGGATCTACAATGCTTCTCTCTTTGGCACAGCACCCCCCCCAAAGAACGAGTTTATCGATGACGCTGGTGTCTATGACGCCGAGCTTGAGGAGTTCAGGCGTGGGCTGTGCCGGGAACCTACCACCGAGGGTGACACAGACGCAGAGACCGGGCAGGTCCCGCACTCTCCTTCGCCCCAGGTGCCGTCCACTCCGCCGGAACTTCACGTCTCTATATCTATGTCGTCAACCATCTCCCACGCTGCTGCAACCACGTCTCAAGTCTCCAACATCGTCATCGTCGGTAATGCCTCCCCCTCCCCTACCGAGATCGAGGAGATTTCCCAGGCCTCAAAGCCTACGAAGTCTTCTCAGAAGAAGAAGGGTGCAAAGCCGGCCAAGACAATTGCAGGTCCCTCAGATTGCAATGCTGGTGATCCCCCCGCCACCAAGAAGGTTTCTCGACGCCCAAAGCCCACTCCTGTCAACGGACCCGCCTCTCCTAGGAAGCTGAGGAATAGGTCTTAGATAGATGTACTAATCATTTGCCTGACTTTCGAACAATGTTTTTTTCTCCCCCACGCAATATATCGTTTTCTTGTCGTCTATAACCGAAAGTGATGTGCCCCCACCGGCACCGGCCCATCCCGTGTATTGCCGCCCAATCGGATACTTGTCCAAATTGGACTTTGCAAAATTTGTGATCGGACCTTCTCTACCCAGGTCTGCATCCTACGCCTACGCAGATGATTTCCCTCTTCTCCTCACTGTTATGGGACGTCGAGGTGGTCTTTCTTTCCTCTATTCAGGGGCACCAAAGTCCGTATACAGTGTTCCCACACTCTCATGTTACATCCCACTCGAAACTTCCTCCGTATCTTCTCACTCTAGTCCCAACGGAGACTCCGTCCTTTGGCCTCGGGGCACCTTCATCTCCCTCTTTGACGACCTCTTCCATGTCGTCAGCCAACTCCTTTCCTGCCCTTACTGAACCACCCCAGCTTCTCACCCTTCTATGTGCCCCCACCCCTCCCACGTCTCATTCAGACACTCCTTCCACCACTCAATGTTTCCCGCTACCCCACCAAACTACAAGGGTGACAGCGCGAAGATTGTATCCTCCGCAGGTTCCAATACCATGCCAATATCTGGCAACAACCACACAGGGTTCAGCTATCTTTTCTCCATGGGTCATGGACCATACATCGTGACAATTCTCCATGGGTCATGGGCCATGCAACGTTGTACAACCCATGACCCATGGAGAAAAGATACCATTGTACAACCCATGACCCATGGGTAATGGAATAGTATCCGTTGCCCATGCCCCATGGGTTGTACAATGGTATCTGTTGCCCATGCCCCATGGGTTGTACAACACTATCCCTTCCCCATGCCTCATGGGTTGTACAATGCTATCCTTTCCCCATGGGGCATGGGTTGTACAACGCTATCCAATTTCCATGCCCCATGGGTTGTACAACACTGTCCATTTCCCATGGGTCATGGGTTGTACAACGCTATCCATTCCCCATGGGTCATGGGTTGTACAACGCTATCCATTCCCCATGGGTCATGGGTTGTACAACACTATCCGTTCCCCATGGGTCATGGGTTGTACAACGCTATCCGTTCTCCATGGGGCATGGGTTGTACAACACTATCCATTCTCCATGGGGCATGGGTTGTACAACACTATCCAGTTCCCATGGGTCATGGGTTGTACAATCCTATCCAATTCCCATGCCCCATGGGTTGTACAACACTATCTGTTCCCCATGGGGCATGGGTTGTACAACGCTATCCATTCCCCATGCCTCATGGGTTGTACAACGCTATCCATTCCCCATGGGTCATGGGTTGTACAACACTATCCATTCTCCATGCCCCATGGGTTGTACAACGCTATCCATTTCCCATGCCCCATGGGTTGTACAACGCTATCCATTCTCCATGGGGCATGGGTTGTACAACACTATCCAATTCCCATGGGGCATGGGTTGTACAACACTATCTGATTCCCATGCCCCATGGGTTGTACAACACTATCCATTCTCCATGGTGCATGGGTTGTACAACACTATCTATTTTACATGCCCCATGGGTTGTACAATGCTATCCAATTCCCATGCCCCATTGGTTGTACATCACTATCCAATTCCCATGCACCATGGGTTGTACAACAGCATCTTGTGCCCATGGGGCATCAGTTGGAGAATGGTGTCCTTTCTCCATGTCCCATGGATTATATCACTATTCCAGGAAAGGAGATACTTTATAAATCAACCATTAGCTGTGTGAATTTGGAAAAAGTAGACTCTGTTTGTATGCATGATAGACCATATATCAGTTTGTGGCTCTAACCTAATGGAAACTAAACTTAACCTGATAATAGCCACAACCTAATCCTCAATCTAACCTGAGCCAATGTAAACTTGACCCATGAACCTAAGCCTAACCTAATCCTAAACCTGGTCTAATCCCAAATCTAACCCTAACCTGACCTGACCTAACCTAACCTAACCTAACCTAACCTAACCTAACCTATACCTAAACTAACCTATACCTATACTAACCTATACCTAACCTAACCTGGTATGGGCAAACCAAACCTACCTATCATGACCTGTTTCAGCCTAATGTCATGTATGCCAGCCAAGACTAACTTCACCCAGTTGCAAACATATGACTTGGGTCACAGGACCATAAAGCAAACTGCAGTCCCCTCACTCTGTGCCCAACCATCCCATAAGCCCACAGACGCACATATATATCATCAGCAACCCAGCATCATGCTTATCACCCATGTTCAACCACAAACCACTCTCACCCTTTGTTCTGTGCTATCTCAAAGCCTGACGATAACTCTAGCTCACCCACCCATATTAATCCTTGTGTGGAATATGTTGTAAGTCTATAAACCATATGTTTGTAGGCCACTTGCTTGTGGGCCAAAGGAGGTGGATGAACTTGAGTTGTGGTTTGTCTGTGAGATGGCACAGAACAAAGGGTGAGAGTGGTTTGTGGTTGAACATGGGTGATAAGCATGATGCTGGGTTGCTGATGATATATATGTGCGTCTGTGGGCTTATGGGATGGTTGGGCACAGAGTGAGGGGACTGCAGTTTGCTTTATGGTCCTGTGACCCAAGTCATATGTTTGCAACTGGGTGAAGTTAGTCTTGGCTGGCATACATGACATTAGGCTGAAACAGGTCATGATAGGTAGGTTTGGTTTGCCCATACCAGGTTAGGTTAGGTATAGGTTAGTATAGGTATAGGTTAGTTTAGGTATAGGTTAGGTTAGGTTAGGTTAGGTTAGGTTAGGTTAGGTCAGGTCAGGTTAGGGTTAGATTTGGGATTAGACCAGGTTTAGGATTAGGTTAGGCTTAGGTTCATGGGTCAAGTTTACATTGGCTCAGGTTAGATTGAGGATTAGGTTGTGGCTATTATCAGGTTAAGTTTAGTTTCCATTAGGTTAGAGCCACAAACTGATATATGGTCTATCATGCATACAAACAGAGTCTACTTTTTCCAAATTCACACAGCTAATGGTTGATTTATAAAGTATCTCCTTTCCTGGAATAGTGATATAATCCATGGGACATGGAGAAAGGACACCATTCTCCAACTGATGCCCCATGGGCACAAGATGCTGTTGTACAACCCATGGTGCATGGGAATTGGATAGTGATGTACAACCAATGGGGCATGGGAATTGGATAGCATTGTACAACCCATGGGGCATGTAAAATAGATAGTGTTGTACAACCCATGCACCATGGAGAATGGATAGTGTTGTACAACCCATGGGGCATGGGAATCAGATAGTGTTGTACAACCCATGGGGCATGGAGAATGGGTAGTGTTGTACAACCCATGCCCCATGGGGAAAGGATAGTGTTGTACAACCCATGTGTCAGGAACATGGTATTTTTAAACTTTTTATAACACGCTCTTTCTTCGAACTCTTCTTACCACTTCTTATGTTTTGAATGCTTCACATTCCTTATCTTTCACACCCATCATTCAAAACACACAAACGCGCATACATTCACGGCAATACGGAACAACTGGCTATACAATGCTTATACAACGTCCTCAAAAGTCGACTCTATCTACGGCAGGCCTCGTGATCATCACCCTTCCATCCCGGAGATCGTAGTGCAGGCCCCTCCTCGCAAGGACCTCCCCGAACATGGCGTCACCATCTTCGGCACTCAGCTGAACGACTAGTTCAAGCCGATAGGAAGAGACTCCTTCGAGCGGACCGATCAGCCGCCCAGATGTCACCGAACTCTGGAACACCTGGTCCCACATCTCCATCACCGGGTGACTGCTCTGCAGCACTATCGACGTAGTCGAAGAGTGACCCTCCGTCTCCCTCGTCACACCCCTGGGTGGGATCCTCTCTTGCGAGTCGAAGCTCGTGGCGAAGCTGGATCTCCGACTCGACCTGTCGGAAGGGACGGTTGACCCGATAGCGGAACTCTCGTCCCCTATCTCGACCAGACTGGTCACCATCCGACTCAACTGGACGCGGATATGGGTTAGCCGAAGGAGCCATGCGATGAGCAACACGGCGCCGAGAGCGTTTGCAACGCTGCCCTGTTGTCACCGGACGTACCTCTATGGCCCTCGGAGTATCTTCGGCCCGGTCTACTTCCATGACCTCATCCTCGATCTTGACCAGCTGACTGATCGGCTGCAACGGGCAACGCCAACAGTTCTCCTTGTCGGACTCGGCCAACGTAGAAGCCGGAGCCGGAGTCGGAACGGGAACCGAGTTCTCGATCGGAGGCGTCGCATAGGACGACGGGTTAGGCGATGGGAGTACCACCTCGTCGGCGTACTCCAGCTCGAACGGAACGTCGGCAGTCCCCTCACCAACCAACTTCGGACCCTCCTTGCAGTTGCAGGTCTTATCCTGCAAGGACGCGACCTGCGCAGTCAACACAGCCACTACGTCCTCAAGCTGTTCGGTCTAGGGAATGTCAGCTTCCATCATTCTAAACAAATGATGAAAGCGGCATTACCTTTTCATCCCTCCTGGCCAACGCCCCCTTGATGTTGTTGTCCCTGACCTTCAGCCCGGCGACCAACTCTTGATGGTTGGCGACCATAGCCTCCAACGCCTCGTTTGTCCCCTGCTGGAAGGCGGCCAGAGTCTCCTTCATCAGAAGACCCTCCGCCGACAGACGAAGGACGTCTGCCTTCGCCTCCTTCACCTCACGCTCCAAACGTTCAACCTAGGCAGTTTGATTAGTCGAGAGTCATACTCGAATATTCAAACGGAGAACCTACTTTGTTCTCCCCCTCCCGAACGAGCGACCACAACAACGAGGTGGCGGCAGTGGCATGGCGGACGGCCCGAGGAACGGTTGCCCCGTGCTCCAACAGGTCCTGATCGTAGATCCCCCTCTGCAGGGTGTACCAGAGCTCCTTTTTGATCGGATGCTCCAACTCTCCGAACCTACCCCTCATCCGGAAGGCCACCTTCTCGGCGATCATGGTGCGAACCCAGAGCTCATCGTCCCAGGTCAACCCCATCAAATGAGGGATCGTCTCCCTGAGACGTTCGGCATCCACTTCTGCGACGACCGCTAAGATCTAGAAGCCGTTAGCTGGACATCAACGCCCAAAAGAACGTAACCTCTACCTAGAGGAAGGCGTTAGTGCAAAAACACGAAGCTCTAGGTCTCCCCCATACCTGGTCATCCGTGGTATAGGGAGTCCCAGCCGCGCAGGCATAGGTCTTGCGGGCGGCAGCACGACGGTCGATACGGGAGATGGTGGAGATACCATTGGCGACTTTGTAGGTATGGTTGTTGGGGAAAGACATGTTGGTAAGATGATGGGGAAGTTGCTGGTGTTGCTGATCAAGGATGGCTCCAAAAAGACGTCCTTCTTATAGCCTAGATCGGTGATCCTTCACGTGACCTACCTCGACGAACCTCATTGGTCCGGGTCACATCAACTTCCGCCACTGTACCATCATCGTTGGCTTACTACATCAAGCTGACACCTCGGCCCGCGGGACGGCCTTGGAAGAACTTCGTTCCGGAACGCCTAGAACGCGCGCGCACTAAAAATAGGTCTCAAGACCCTGATGACCCCTTTATGACATCACGAACCCCTTTTACGACCCCTCATGACTTTACGATTACGATCAACCCTGGACCCTGATCACACACGTGGACAGTCACATCACAGTCTCCTAACCGGAGGAAGGACTCGCCGCTATTCGGAAGCATCGCCCTAGGATTCTTCTGGTTAGCCCAGCGCATGTGGAGTAGCCGTTAGCGTGAAACGCCGGCGAATCTGTAATCCCTTATGTCCCATGAGTCTAGGCCCTCGCTCCTCATGTTCGGACGCACGATAAGGTTGCCACTAGTCCGTGATGCTGTTACCGCCTACAGACAACAAGGGATGCTGCATGGTCTCTATCTTTGGCCTCTCCAAAGGAAGCATCCAAGAAGATTCTCACCTAGCCCTTGGGTGTGATCCCCAGGTACGAACTTTCATGACCCCATGCCCCTCTTTCTTTTAGGACTAGTGTTATCTTTACCCCTATGTTTCATGCGGACATTTCTTATCTTTTATGCAATCCTTCACATGCTAGTAAGGCCCTTTGTCCTTTATCTTCCCACGCGTCATTCTTGTTCGCTTCCCTTACTTAGCGTTCTCACACTCCTTATCTCCCTTTGTTCGGACTTGATAAGGGTATATTAGGGTATTGACGTCATGGCCACTCCTTTAGTATAAGTAGCAACTGTGGCTGTATCGTAGTACCTTAGTTTTGTTACCTCAGGAAATCCTCTGCCCTTCTCAGCCCAGTTGCAGTTAAGGACAAGTCAGAGTTTCTTGTTTGATCCAAGACATCCCCCATCTGCTCTCCCTCCCGCTCTGCGCGTCAACTGCGCCTCGTAACTATAGAACCTCCGCGTTCACATTAGAACACCTCGAGCGTCCAGTCGATCACCTGGTGGAGTCATCAAATCCTGTTGTAGGGATAAACCCTTGTCTGTTAAACCGAACGAAGTACGGTTTAGGTTGGGTTTCTCTTTAGGATTTCGACCTGACTTGTAGTGACCTCGGACAACCTACCGGAAGAATAGAGACGTGATCGTTCTCTCACAAGCTAGTTGGACTAGTGAGTACTCTGCGGAGTCGGCTCAGTGCACTGGTAGTTGTTGGGGTAGAGTGGCCCTGACACCATGGGGCATGGGAATCGGATAGCATTGTACAACCCATGGGGCATGGGAAATAGATAGTGTTGTACAACCCATGGGGCATGGGAAATAGATAGTGTTGTACAACCCATGGGGCATGGAGAATGGATAGTGTTGTACAACCCATGCCCCATGGAGAAAGAATAGCGTTGTACAACCCATGACCCATGGGGAACGGATAGCTTTGTACAACCCATGGGGCATGGGAATCGGATAGCATTGTACAACCCATGGGGCATGGGAAATAGATAGTGTTGTACAACCCATGACCCATGAGAAATGGATAGTGTTGTACAACCCATGCCCCATGGAGAAAGGATAGTGTTGTACAACCCATGGGGCATGGGAATTGGATAGCGTTGTACAACCCATGGGGCATGGGAATTGGATAGCGTTGTACAACCCATGCCCCATGGAGAACGGATAGCGTTGTACAACCCATGACCCATGGGGAACAGATAGCGTTGTACAACCCATGGGGCATGGGAATTGGATAGCGTTGCACAACCCATGCCCCATGGGGAAAGGATAGCATTGTACAACCCATGAGGCATGGGGAAGGGATAGTGTTGTACAACCCATGGGGCATGGGCAACGGATACTATTCCATTACCCATGGGTCATGGGTTGTACAACGTGTTGTACAACATTGCATGGCCCATGACCCATGGAGAATTGTCACGATGTATGGTCCATGACCCATGGACAAAAGATAGCTGAAGGGGCTCACAACCAAGCTTTCTCCGATCCATGCCGACCCTCCCCCCTTTGCTGATCAGTCAACTACCGCTGAAGTATTGGAGACCGGTATCAAGGTTGCCAACTTGCTTGTCCCCTATGCCCGTGGCAGAAAGATTGGCCTGTCCGGTGGTGCCAGTGTCGGGAAGACCGTATTGATTCAAGAACTCATCAACAATGTCACCAAGGCTCATGGTGGTTTCTTGATTTTCTGTGGTACGCTTCTTGGCTTCTTACGTGTCACCTCGTCGCGCTCATACTTCAATCAGGTGTTGGCAAGCGTACCCATGAGGGTAACGACTTGTATCACAAAATGATTGAGACTTGCGTCATCAACTTGGAGGGTGAATCCAAGGTCGCCCTGGTCTTCGGTCAGATGAACAAACACCCTGGTGCTCGTGCTCGTCTCGCTTTGACTGGTCTGACCATCGCCGAGTACTTCTGTGATGAGGAGGGTCAAGACGTGTTGTTGTTCATTGATAACATCTTCCGATTCACCCAGGCTGGCTCCGAGGTTTCTGCTCTGCTCAGTCGTATTCCCTCTGCCGTCGGTTATCAACCAATGCTCTCTACCGACATGGGTGGCATGTACGTGCGGCCCAATTTCTCGCATTACATTTTGCTGATCGTCACAATTTTTAGGCAAGAGCGTATCACCACTACCAAGAAGGGTTCGATCACCTCCATCCAGGCCGTCTACGTCCCTGCAGACGATTTGACTGATCCCGCTCCTGCCACCATCTTCGCCCACTTGGATGCCACCACTGTCTTGTCCCGTTCCATCGCTGAGTTGGGTATCTGCCCTGCTGTTGACCCCCTTGACTCTAAGTCCTGTATGTTGGATCCCTGCATTGTTGGCAAGGAACACTACGAAGTCACTACCGCCGTTCAGAAAATTCTCCAGGACTACAAGTCTCTCCAGGATATCACTCCTTCCCTCCTCACGCAGGTCGACTATTCCGCCCCTGGTTCCCTGAAAAACGCCTGCGCCGCTCGCCATGACCACCTCCGTAGATTGCGCCCCACCATTGCAGACAGGGTTACAACCACGATTACGAATGATACCGTCCAATCCCCTCTCTTGCTTACTACTAGTATCTAGCATTCTGATTAAGTAATGGTCAATAACAACTCTTGCCCCCCATTTAAAATGCGCCCACCTGTTAGCAACTACATGAGGGAATTGATATCTTAATTAGTAATTCGGGCGCGCTGAATGGCAGTTTGATAGAAGTTCAAATAACAATTTGAGTGTGCCGAACGGCAATTTAAATAATAGTCCAAATAAAAATTTGAGAGTGCTGAATGGCAATTTAAATAGCAATGAGACGTTTTAATTACAACTCGGTTTTTAAATTATTGCATTATAATGCGTAATAACCCTTCTGGGGTTTTTCCGACATTGTGGAACGTCGGCAAAAACTCCTTGATATGTCAGACGCCGCCGCCCTACAGTTGGTAGACCTTTTTGCAAAATTGGACTGTCAATCTGCTGCTAAACCGCTCAGAGCTATTTGTGATGCACATGGCATTGAAGTTTCAGAGGAGGCTTCAAAGGAGGATAATACAGCGAAAATCTCAGCTCACATTACGGAGGGCAGATGCGTGAATTCTGGTCGAGAACGCCCGGGCTGTGTTAATGTGCAAGGTGACCCTACTATAAACGCGCAGCGTGCAGTTTATCTACAAGTGGCGGTGCTTCAACACGTCTTGGAAGTCGCTTCGAGGAAGCAGCTGCAGGTTGTTCTGGATTTGCATGAGATTGCTTATGACCCTGCGGAAACTGTCAAGAAACTGCGCGGCAAACTGAAGAGGTACATATCCACCATTGAGCGAGGTAAAGTGAAAGAAGCGAAAGCTGAAGATGCCGTTATGGAGAGGTTGCGCCGGCTCGACGGTATTCGGAAATCTTGGCCTAAACTAGTTCCTATGGAAATGAAGGAGAAGGTGGTGAGAGAGTTTCACGCTGCGACATTGTCGGAGGCATTGGCGACTTTCGTATGCGCCTGCTGCAGATGCCAGCAACCCATCCAAGAGCGTATCCGAAAATCGCTCGAAGAGGTGAACTTGAAGTTGTTGGAGGGGCCCTCATCGATGCGTCCTTTCCGCCCCCCCCCCCCTACTCCCTTCTCGGCGGGTCCGCTGAAAGATGTACTTGTAGATGAGCGAGGTGTCACAGGTGCTGGGGAGGCGACCTCTTTGGATCTGTGCAACTCTTGTTCGCAATGCTTGAGAAAAAACAGTTTACCAAAACATGTGCTCGCTAACAAGTTGTATGTTGGTCCGGTTCCGCGTGAGTTGGACGATCTGACCATGGTGGAGGAATCCATGATCGCCCGTGCGCGCGCAAAATCGTGGATCGTTAAATTGCAAGAGAACAATGCGGAGGTGGCTTCTCCTACATCCCAGAGGGGATTGAAAGGGCATACAATTATTTATCCTCAACAGCCTGACAAGCTTGCCACATTGCTCCCGCCCCCAGTCGGCGAAACCCTGACCTTCATTTGCATCATTTTTGTAGGGAGCTCTCAACTGACGGGTGAATGGTTACGAGAAAAAGCCAAGCCGCTAATTGTTTGTCGTGAGAAGGTGAGGAACACCTTGCGATGGCTAAAGGATAACAACCCGCTATACCAAAATGTGGAGATATCCGACGCTAACGTGAACTCATTGCTTGTTCATAACGTCCTGCCGTATCACGTTGAATGTGTACCGAGTGATGATGCGCAGGAGTCTTTGACGTCAGGGTACAACAACACGTCCGAGCGTGTCTCTACCCCCTCCTCCACGCATTTTGAGACAGTGGTCGTTGCAGATGTCGATGTTCACACACCGGCGAGACAGCTACAGGCGGCTGCCGTTCATCACGCCAAGACCAATCGTAAACCTTTTGTACAGGTAGCGCATGGGCCTTCACCAGTGAACAAGTTCAACAACGTGGACTTGTTCCCCACATTGTACCCCAAGCTCTTCCCGTACGGATGTGGCGGTTTTGACGATCGAACCAGGAGTAAGGCTATATTGATGAAAGAACAAGCTAAGTATTTTTTCTCCTTGGGTGATAAGAGGTTTCAAACGCACTATTCATTTCTGTTCATAGTGTTCAATATCTTGCAGCGACGAGCTCTGTTGTTGGGCAGCGCGCTGAAAGTGAAAAGGGCATCATTCACTCAGTTTGCACGGACATTTTCCAGCGTATCATCCGCAGCTGTGAGCACGGTGTTAGAAAGGATCGAGAAGGGAGAAGGAGCGGTTGCGCACACCAATGAAGAGCGTAAAGTGCTGAGGTTGATGGAAGAGGTCAATCTTGTGGCTGCCAAGGTTCCCAGGTCTTCGGCTTCACGCGTTGCTATGCACAACGAGATAAGGGCGCTCAAAATAACGCATGGTATGCCCAGTTTCTACCTCACCATAAATCCGGCGGACACCCACAACCCAATCGTAAAGTTTTTGGCAGGAGCAGAGATCAACCTCGACAACATGATGCAACATGACATTCCGAACTATTGGGAAAAGTCTCTACTGATCTCATCAAATCACGCCATAGGCGCAAAGTACTTTAACCTTTACTTGAGGGCTTTCATGAGTACTGTACTGGGCTACAATAAGAACACCGTGGATAACAACGGTGGCATACTGGGTATGGTAAAAGCCCATTATGGCTGTGTGGAGGCGCAGGGTCGCGGCAGTCTTCATTGCCACATGCTGGTCTGGGTTGAGGGCGCGCTAAACCCAAATGAGATCAGAGACAAGGTGCTGAGCGACCCGAACTGGGGGAAACAGCTGTTGAAATACCTTGATGATACGATAACAAATGTTGTTCCCGAAGACCCTCTGCCACAACAATCCACGTCTTGGGATGAAATCGATCCATGTATGCTGCGGGGTACTGACCTCAGAAACACTGACGTTGCGGAACGGCTTGCATTGAGGATGAAAGATGTTCATCGATTGGCTGCTTGTGTACAGCACCACCGGCATAATTTTACTTGCTACAAGCACTACTGTCCCGGAGAGACAAGAAGTTGTCGATTTGACCAAGAAAACTTTCGCGAAAACAGTTGTATTGATCCCGACACTGGCCTCATATGTTTGCGCTGTCTCGATGGGCTCGTGAACAACTTCAACATGACAATTCTAGAGGCTGTCAGATGCAATATGGATAATCAATTCATTGGGTCCGGTGAGTCTGCGAAAGCAATGATATACTACATCACAGACTACATCACCAAGTCGCAGTTGAAGACTCACGTTGCGTACGCCGCGTTGCAGTTGGCTGTGAAGAAGTGTGAGGATGTTGTATCCGAGGACGATGACTTTGCCATCAAGTCTAAACGGCTGTTGCAGAAATGCGCCTATGCTTTGATATCTCATCAGGAGATGTTTGCGCAACAGGTGGCATCTTACTTGATGGGATACGAGGATCATTTCACCTCTCACAACTTTGGGTACTTGTACTGGGCGTCATTTGAATGTTTTGTTGAGCGAAATGATCACGAGAAACTTTTCCGTAAGCCCTCGGTTGAGGCGATGGACTCCCAACCTGGAGGGGAAGATGGAGATGTCGACGGGGAGCCTGTGAATCTCGCTGCGCTGCCAACGGATGAGGTCGATCATTCTGCGGCTCCAGAAGCAGAGGACGGCGAGGAGGAGGTGGGTATCCGTGTTGATGAAGCTGGGAATGTTTCTCAGTTGTCGGACCAGGTCGCTGACTATCATCTCTGTCCAATAGAGCAGGACGCAATGTGCCTGTGGGATTTTGTGGCCAAGACTGAAAAGGCGTATCAAAGAGCCAAAAAGGCAAGTACTTCGGAAGACGATGAAATTGACGCAGCAGACGACAATGAACCCGCTGAGCATGACGCGGATGGATCCGAAGAGGCTGTCAATGTCGACGTTCAAGACATGGGTCCTCCAAAACGTGGGCGAAGGAAAATCCCTAACTACAAGTTCTTGCCGGGACACAGTGAAAGCGAAACAAAACACATTCGCCTGCGCAGCGAACAAGTTGTACCCATACCTATTGGACCTGCTATGTCACATCGAGATGTGCCCGATTCGTATGTGCGTTACTGTCGTTTAATTGTCATACTTTTCAAGCCTTGGCGTACAATTGCTGGGCTACGAAGCAAAGGGTCCTCGTGGGAGACAACCTTCAACACCCTTGTTGACGCGATGGACGGTCATCATCGAGCCGTTCTCGAGAATATGCATGTCCTGAATGAGTGCCGAGACAGCCGTAATGATCACATGCAAACCAGGTCTCGACAGCGATCCAGAGGGGACATTGATTCTCATACTACAAAGGACGTTGGCGACAATGGGATAGAAGATGTTACTATGGGTGATTTTATAGATCATCTGGACGAGATGGATTGCATGTATTCCTGTAAGCTCTTGGAGAGTGCACGAGATGCGCAACAGTGTGTCGATGAGCTGACAAATGCGGGGTTTTTCACTACGATCCAAAACGAGGGGTTGGCAGGGTCTGAACAACAGGACATGCCAACAGCCGAATAGAACGACGATCTGGTCGAAGACCTATGGAGGGATGCATATGACCGAAGAAAAGCAGAGTGGAAGCACCAGGCAAACCAATGCGAAGAGCCGGTCGTTGCGGAGAGTACGTCCATAACAGATGCCGCAATGATTGAACAGCTGTCAGTCGCTCTGCCTGTTGTCAGCGAGATGACTGCTGTGGGCCTGGCTGAGGATTCCGTCACCCCTGAAACCCTCCTGTGCCGCGTAGGTGATATGTGGATGCTGAATAAAGAGCAACAACACGTGTTTGATATAGTGGCAAAACACACTGTTGTCGAAAGGCTGGAGCAGCTTTTTATGTATCTTGGTGGCACCGGGGGAACGGGAAAGTCCAGAGTGGTAAACACTTTGCGCGACTTCTTTGGCCTATGGAAGCAGACTTGCCGATTCCGGCTTGCAGCTTTCACAGGTGTTGCAGCAAGGAATATTGGGGGTGCCACACTGCATGCGCTGTTGCAGATGAATGAATCTGGCCGTGAAAAAAGCATGAAGGGGATCAGGGACTTGGGGGCGATGTGGGACGGTGTGGATTACCTTTTTGTGGATGAGGTCTCCATGATTGGCTGTGAGATGCTGCACAATATCAGTTACGCTTTGACAGAGGCGAAAGGCAACACAAAACCTTTCGGAGGCGTGAATGTTATATTGGCGGGTGATTTTGCTCAACTGCCCCCCATTGGTGATGCTCAACTCTACGCGAACGTAAACATCACATCACCTGCGTCTGTGGCTACAAATTGCGCACAAGCCAAGACTTTGGGGAAGCTATTATGGCTGTCATTTGAGACGGTTGTGATACTTGAAGAGACAATGCGTCAGAGTGGCACGGACAATGCACAGTTTGTCGAACTTTTGGGATGGCTTAGAAATGGGGTATGCACGATCGCAGATTATGATTTGCTCACAGCGCGTAGTATAAAGCTGCAGGGACAACCCACCGACCCCGCGTATTGGAGGTTTGCGCCTATCATCGTGACCAACAACGCATCCAGGGACATGCACTGGGGACAAGGGGTCAAATACCCAGTGGGTACATGCTGAACACATTGTGATCACAGTCAACAAGTGATCACAATGTGCCCAGTGGGGGAAATTTGAATACATTCAAAATATGCCTGGCCATGTGAGTCCAATGTGCCCAGTAGGCACATTTTGATTGTGATCACAATGTACCCATCAATGTGATCTCAATGTGCCCACTGGGGACATTTTGATTGCGATCACAATGTACACATCAATGTGATCTCAATGTGCCTGCTGTGCACATTGTAATTTCTTTCACAATGTTCCCATCAATGTGTTCCCAATGTACCCAGCTCATTACATAATAGTTTCTTTCACAATGTTGTTCACAATGTGTCCAGCATGTGGCTGAGCCACTCATTCAAACTTCTTCCACAAAGTATCCAGTGATGTGTCTAGAATGTATACAGCCATACACATAGTGATTTCTTTGAAAGTTCATGGTGAAATTGAACAATATTGTGATTACTTTGTGATTACTTCAAAAAGAACCCCCTGGGGACATTATGGACACATCACTGGATAATCTTCGAAAGAATTTTGAATGAGTGGCTCAGCCACATGCTGGACACATTGTGGACAACATTGTGAAAGAAACTATTATGTAATGAGCTGGGTACATTGGGAACACCTTGATGGGAACATTGTGAAAGAAATTAAAATGTGCACAGCAGGCACATTGAGATCACATTGATGTGTACATTGTGATCGCAATCAAAATGTCCCCAGTGGGCACATTGAGATCACATTGATGGGTACATTGTGATCACAATCAAAATGTGCCTACTGGGCACATTGGACTCACATGGCCAGGCACATTTTGAATGTATTCAAATTTCCCCCACTGGGCACATTGTGATCACTTGTTGACTGTGATCACAATGTGTTCAGCATGTACCCACTGGGTATTTGACCCCTTGCCCCCAGTGGTAATAAACCGGCGGTGTGCGCAAGCATTTGCGGAACAACACGGCGCTGACCTACATTGGTACCATGCGGTTGACACTCATCAGAAGAAGGTTATTGTGGATGAATCGTTAATCCAAAGACTGGAAGAACAGAACTCCGGTCAGACAAAGCACAGACTTCGACGAATCCCTCTTGCAATTGGAATGCCTGTGGCGGTTAACCGGAATTTTGACGTTGCTGCAGGGATGGTTAATGGCAGCCATGGCATTTTAAAGAGAATAAGATACTACATGAACGATCAGGGGCTGCGCATCTTGAAGTCGTGTGTGGTGGAGATCTTGGGCTCCGATGATGTTGCTATGCTGGGACTGGCTCCGCACCATTTCCCTATCCTGCCCGACGTTGTTGATCTTAGGTTTGAAAATCCTGCGCCCCATAAACGCTGTACCATCAAACGGCTACAGGTTCCAATAGAGCCCGGGTTTGCTATGACAGTGCACAAGGCGCAAGGACGTACGATGGACAGGGTCATTATGGACCTTGCGGGCTGTAGGGGGACTGAGCCTCCATATGTGATGGTTTCAAGGGCAACATCCTTGAACGCTATAAAAGTTCTCCGAGACTTTGATTTCAAGCAAATCACCAAGAGGCGATCAGAGCAACTGAGGGACAAATTCCGCCATTTGATGGCTCTCAAATGGAAGACGATGGCGCAGCATGGGGGTGGGTCTGACGTTGGAGACGCAACGAGGACTGTGGCCAAACATCGAGCAACCGCAGTCTGCGGAACAAAGAGACGCAAGAATCCCAATGCCTATGGCACACGCGACAAGAGATCAAAGGTTGGGAACACCTCGCGATAGACATACAGCGTGCGGAGCATACCACCGAAAATGCGTGCGGAAAATGCTTGTGCGGAAGCTTTGCGGGGAACGATGTAGATGTGGAGCGATGTCCCCATACTAAGCGCTGGAGAGATTCACATTGGGCTACGCACAGGACGTGCTGGCCAGAGGCCTACTGTATCAGTGGGATTAGCTTGCGGCAAGTTGCGGG
The DNA here is from genome assembly GCA_015956445.1 of Thelephora terrestris. Taxonomy (NCBI): domain Eukaryota; kingdom Fungi; phylum Basidiomycota; class Agaricomycetes; order Thelephorales; family Thelephoraceae; genus Thelephora; species Thelephora terrestris. The sequence continues at coordinate 798,544 of WIUZ02000016.1, read as the reverse complement.
AAGATCTACGGCATTTTGCGGAAAGTAGGAGCTATCCCCTTTTATTCAAAATAGGCTTTTCCACACCTATAAAGCCAAGCGCGCCCAACAGGGGTGGGAGACGTTTTCTCCCCCAACTCAGCATGGTCAACAAGCGCAAGTGTGAAAGCCCCGCTCGCAACACCTGCAGCTCCAAGTCCTCCCAACGCGTAGACGATGTGGGTGTAAACAATGTAGAAGGTGCGGATGGGGGTGGGAGCACTCCCACCACCCCCGACAATTTGCGCGCAGTTGTGGATGGTGAGCAGGCTGCCGAGGGTGGGGTAGACCCCACCCAGACACTGGGGGCAAGGGCACCTGGAATTGGTGATTACATCTTGATTACATGGTGAGTTCATGTGCACTTTTCAATGATTGTAATCACCAATTCCAGGTTGATTAGATTTCAAATGTTACCCTGACATGTAATCCAACCAATGTCCACCAATTCCATTTGAAATGTTCTCAACAAATGTTTCTGGGATGCTTTTGACCTGTTGGCAAGAATGATACTGCAATGTAATCAGCATGTTCTTCAATCATCCAAGATGTAATCTAAATGCGCTCAAAAACATGAGATGTTTTCACAATGTACCCACTGGGCACATTCAGGAAACATTGCTTGGGAACATCTTGAGGAAATTTCAAATGGAGTTGGTGGCAACAGTTGAGTTACATGTCAAGGTAACATTTGAAATGTAATCAACCTGGAATCAGCAATTACAATCATTGAAAAGTGCACATGAACTCACCATATAGTCAAGATGCAATCACTGATTCCAGGTGCCCCTGCCCCCAGTGAGAGTACTGAGGAAACAGCTTCGACCGACAACCAAACAGCGCCTTGGGATTTGACTTCAGCTGACAGATCCTACGCCCATGGCTCACGCCGACCCTGTTGTTTCTGTTGAAGTTGCCCTTCCTTCTGAGAGCGTTCCAGAAGTTGTTGAGTCGGCGGAAGCTGTTGATGACGTTCACCAGTGAGTGCGAAGTCTTTGATAGCTCCATCGCCCACTGACATCTACTCTAATAGCAACAATGCATACTCGTACGCAAGCTCAACTCATGGGTGATGGCCGCCATGCTCACCGTCTGTTGCAGGTCCCTGTTCCCAACGAAAAAAAAGGTTCTGCAAGGTGCACTGGCCGTCACATCTTCGAAGTATGACAAAGCGTATCAGTTCAGTGGCGTTGCTACTGTGAACGCTCTTCAAATCCATGATGAGAGGAATGCAGCGTGGGTGGCCACCTTGAGTTTGCGCTCTTTTCTGACCCTTGCTATAGACGTCTACTTGCGTGCGCAGCACACGCTGACAGTGTCGCCATCAAGGCCCCAATCGGTGGAATTGTAAACATGTCATTGGCAGATCCCTCCTGTCAGGGCCACTCTACCCCAACAACTACCAGTGCACTGAGCCGACTCCGCAGAGTACTCACTAGTCCAACTAGCTGTGAGAGAAAGATCACTTCTCTATTCTTCCGGTAGGTTGTCCGAGGTCACTACAAGTCAGGTCGAAATCCTAAAGGGAAACCCAACCTAAACCGTACTTTGTTCGGTTTAACAAGCAAGGGTTTATCCCTACAACAGGTTTGATGACTCCACCAGGTGATTGACTGGACGCTTGAGGTATTCTATAAGGTGAACGCTGGGGTTCTATAGTTACAAGGCGCAGTTGACGCGCAGAGCGGGAGGGAGAGCAGATGGGGGATGCCTTGTGTTCAAACAAGAAACTCTGACTTGTCTTTAACTGCAACTGGGCTGAGAAGGGCAGAGGATTTCCTGAGGTAACAAAACTAAGGTACTACCATACAGCCACAGTTGCTACTTATACTACAAGAGTGGCCATGACGTCAGTAACCCTAATATACCCTTATCAAGCCAGAACAAAGGGAGATAAGGAGTGTGTGAATGCTAAGTAAGGGAAGCGAGCAATTATGACACGTGGGAGAATACAGGACAAAGGGCCTTACTAGCGTGTGAAGGATTGCATAAAAGATAACAAATGTCTGCATGAAACATAGGGGTAAAGATAACACTAGTCCTAAAAGAAATAGGGGCATGGGGTCATGAAAGTTCGTACCTGGGGATCACACCCAAGGGTCAGGTGAGAATCTTCTTGGATGCTTCCTTTGGAGAGGCCAAAGATAGAGACCATTCATCATCCCTTGTTGTCTGTAGGCGGTAACAGCATCACGGACTAGTGGCAACCTCAACGTACGTCCGAACATGAGGAGGTCGGGCCTAGACTCATGGGACATGAGGGATTACAGATTCGCCAGTGTTTCACGCTAACAGCTACTTCCACATTCGCTGAGCAGGATCCTAAGGCAATGCTTCCGAATAGCGGCGATTCCTTCCTCCGGTTAGGAGACTGTGATGTGACTGTCCACGTGTGTGATCAGGGTCCAGGGTTGGTCGTTATCGTGATGTCATGAATGAGTCATCAGGGGTCGTAAAGGGGTCGTCAAGGTCATGAGACCTATTTTTAGTGCACGTGTGTTCTAGGCGTTCCGGAACGAAGTTCTTCCAAGGCCGTCCCGCGGGCCGAGGTGTCAGCTTGATGTAGTAAGCCAACGATGATGGTACAGTGGTGGAAGTTGATGTGACCCGGACCAATGAGGTTCGTCGAGGTAGGTCACGTGAAGGATCACCGATCTAGGCTATAAGAAGGACGTCTTCTTGGAGCCATCCTTGATCAGCAACACCAGCAACTTCCCCATCATCTTACCAAAATGTCTTTCCCAAACAACCACACCTACAAAGTCGCCCAGGGGATCTCCACCATCTCCCATATCGATCGTCGTGCTGCCGGCCGCAAGACCTATGCCAATGAGGCGGGGGTTCCCTACCCCACCAAAGACCAGGTGGGGGGAGCTAGAACTTTGGTTGTATTAGTCCTAACTTTGTCCTTAGATCTTGGAGGTCGTCAAGCAGGTGGACGCCGAACGTCTCAGGGAGACGATCCCACATTTGATGGGGTTAACCTGGGACGATGAACTCTGGGTCCGGTCCATGATCGCCGAGAAGGTGATCCATAAAATGAGGGGTAGGTTCGGGGAGTTGGAGCATCCGACCAAGAAGGAGCTCTGGTACACCCTTGTGCGAGGGATCTACGATCAGGACCTGTTCGAGCACGGGGCTACTGTTCCTCGAGCCGTCCGCCATGCCACCGCTTCCACCACGCTTTTGTGGTTGCTCGTTCGAGAGGGGGAAAGCCGAGTAGGTTTTTTGTTTGGATATTCAAGTATGACTCTCGACTAACCAAACTGCCTAGGTTGAACGGTTGGAGCGCGAGGTGAAGGAGGCGAAGGCAGACGTGCTTCGTCTGTCCGCAGAGGGTCTCTTGATGAAGGAGACCATGGCTGCCTTTCAGCAGGGGACGGACGAGGCGTTGGAGGCAATGGTTGCCAACCATCAGGAGCTAGTCGCCGGCCTAAAGGTTCGGGATGTCAACATCAGGAAGGCCTTGGACACAAGGGACGATCGCCTAGATAAGCACTCGAAGAAGATCAGGGGTGAAAGTGCTAAGGTGTCTTTCAGCCTTTGCAGGTTTTGTGTGCAAACACTGAAAGACTTTCTTCTAGATCGAGGAACTCGAGGATCTGGTGTCCATGTTGACAGCGCAGGTCGAGTCTTTACAGGACAAGACCTGCAACTGCAAGGAAGGTCCTGTGTTGGTTGGACAGGGAACAGCCGACGTCCCGTTTGAGTTGGAGTACGCCGACGAGGTGGTATTCCCGTCGCCTAACCCGTCGTCTTATGCCACGCCTCCAATTGAGAACGTGGTTCCCGTTCCGACTCCGGCTCCGGCTTCCACTTTGGCCGAGTCCGACAAGGAGAACTGTCGGCGTTGCCTGCTACAGCCGATCAGTCAACTGGTGAAGATCGAGGATGAGGTCATGGACGTTGACCGAGCCGAAAGTGTTCCGAGGGTCGTGGAGGTACGTCCGGTGACTAAGGGGCAACGTTGCAAACACTCTCGACGCCGTCATGCTCATCGCATGGCTCCTTTGGCTAACCCTTACCCTCAACCAGTTGAGTCGGATGGTGACCAGTCTGGTCAAGGAGAGGGAGGAGGATTCCGATATCGGGTCAACCATCCCAACCAACAGGTCGAGTCGGAGGTCCAGCGTAGGCACCTCACTCGACTCGCAATACAGGATCCTGCCCAGGCCTCCGATGAGGGAGACGGAGGGTCTCTCTTCGACTATGTCGACAGCGCTGCCGAGCAGTCACCTGGTGATGGAGATGTGGGACCAGGTATTCCGCAGTTCGGTGACATCTGGGAGGCTGATTGGTCCGCTCGAAGGAGTCTCTTCCTATCGGCCTGAACTAGACGTTCAGTTGAGCGCGGAAGATGGTGACGCCATGTTCGGAGAGATCCTTGCAAGGAGGGGCCGGTTCTTCGATCTCCGGGATGGAACACTGATGACAATGAGGCCTGCCGTAGATAGGATTGACTTTTGACAGGATGTTGATAGCACCGTATATAGCCATGTTGTTACGATTCGCTGGGAATGGTACGCGCGTTTGTGTGTTTTGAATGATTGGTGTGAAGGATAAGGAGTGTGAAGCATTCAAACATAAGAAATGGTAAGAAGAGTTCGAAGAAAGAGCATGTTATAAAAAGTTTAAAAATACCATGTTCCTGACACCTCCATGTTCTCTTTCAACGACAAAGGATACCTGTGGTCAAAGGTGACGAACTCATGGGTATTGACCTCCCTCACCGGCCTTAGCACCTACTATTCAACCTCCGGTATTTGCCAGATCTGCGTTACCCCCTTTGCTCACGGGTGGCTCCGCTTTGCGGCAGTCCTAGCTCAGATGTGCAGCGTCCGATCCGTGTTCGTACCATCTTTCCAGGGTGGAATTTCTTTCGCCGTGAGCAGGTTCCGAGGGGTTGGCGTACCCACTCCTACTGTGGCTAAGGGCGTACTGAGCGCCCCAATCGCTGGATCGCTCATTCCAAAAAACAATGACAGTGCGTACTTCGAGTCTCCACTGACTACAGACAAAGCTAACGTTCTTGTAGTACCCGTATACGACGGACGTCATGGGTTCCAGCTGGGCAAATATTGGGAACACTCTTATGACTCCAATATCCCAAAGGGAAGCACAGTCATGGTCCTCTTCTCGCTCCGCAAGGGTGCGCTCTCCGGCTCCATAAAAGACCTTTGGCATTTGCCCAAGGGCATTTCATTCGTGTTCTACCCCAACATACTCGGAATCGTTGTCCTGGCAGATCTTGTGGATTGTCCTCCATCTGACCCTTCCTCAGCTCCCCCTGCGATGTTTGGTGTCAACGAGATACTTGAGTACAAAGAGCCAGAGATTCCGAAGCCAGAGGAAAAGGATGACGATGTGGAGGTCACTAGTATTGAATTGGATGAGGAGTTCTTGTAGGCTACAGGTGTATACGAGGCACAGCCGTAATGAGCAATCAAAGGAGCAAGCAATCCGTTATCACAGAATACAGTTGAAAGCCCTTGCGCGCACGAACACTCCATAATCTGAAATACATGGCCGACTCTCCGGAAAAGAGGTCCATCCCAGAGTGGCCTTTCCGCACCCCTTTAAGTTGCAATTTGTTGCTTCCGCCCTGTTCCCAGCGCCTCCTCGCATTGGGGCCCCGCTATTGTGTGCGCAGATCACATCTACTCCACCTTCTGGTTTCTTCTGCGTGGAATGTTCGACAAGTGTTCCATCTCCAGGGGTGTTACCCGCTTTGGAACCGATCTGGGTATGATTTCCATGCGTGGAAGTTTGGGGATTACCTCCCCTCGATTTCTTCCCCTTCCCCTGCGCTTGTTTGGGTCACAAACTGTGTGAACCCACGGGTCTGGACGCCGCCGGGCACCAACGTCTGATGGAAAAAACATCTAATTTTCTTCTAAGTTCTGGAGTGACGAATTTGACATCGATCTTCATCAAGCTCACCCCCAGAAGCTGTGCAGCTCCGCCTCATACACGGGACCATCTTCCGCAGAGGCATCAATCATGTGAGAAGGGATTTGCGTATTGCTCAGTTGGGGGATCGGACTCATTGGTGGGGGCGCTCTCTGCCGATAAATATCCAATGAAATTTGAATTATGTAAGGATTCGATCGGCAGCAGTGCTATTGCCGAAGCCAACTGAAGACTGTACCCCATATGCTGGATCCTCTCCCACTAAGGCGTCAATCATTGCGGAACAGTTCAGTGTATGCGGAGCTTTGGGTCTTTCCTGGGCAAAAGGTATGATGAGATGTGGTGGACTGCGAGCAGTGGTATTCTCCGAATCCGAGCAGGTGCGCACATAGCCTGCATGCGCGGATGTTTGGGGATTACCCCCCTTGATTCCTTCCTCTTCTCTATCACTACCCTCAATCCTTTGCGGAGCCTCGGACACTTTTAGCCACCAATATCCATTGTCGCAATCCTCTTGATGTGTGATCGAACATATTTCAAACTCCTTTTTAGCGTTTCAATCGACGAACCGGACATTGATCGTCCTCTGACTTCCCCCTGAGAGCTCCGCAGCCCCATTGCGCATGCAATACCCTGTTTCACAGAGACCCCCCTAACCAATCCGCTTGAGTCCGCGTATGTGAGAGATGAGAGGGGTTGGGTACCATCAGTGCTCAACTCGTTCTGCCTCCCCTGCGATATTGTTCCAAATACATCGCGGGGGGATGGTACATTGATTGGATATTATCCGTCAGACACCCCTCGACCTACAGTGCCGACGCCCTTTTCAACTGCGCCAAGCGCTCCCAGTGTCCCACTTTGCATCGAGACTCCCGTGCAGCTTCACAAGAATTCCGCAACTATGGCAGACGACTGCCCCGTACTACCTACACCTTGTGCGTAAAGGATACACACCCCGCAAACAACTGGCTTATTTCCTCTCAACGCCCTACACTCAAGCTCTCAACTTGAGCTATCTTTACAAGGCGTTCTCTGAGGACCTCAACCCTCTGTTCAAATTCAACACAGTACAGCATGCGCTTCATAACAAGGTGCTCCCAAATGGAGATATCATTTTGAGGCGCATGGACGGCGTTGAGGCCACTTTTGATGTCATCAGCGTGATCACGGAGGCTTGTTGTCTTGCTCCTCATGGGCTTCCAAGGTACTTTCGTTTTCATCGCGGGTACACCATTCTTAGCCAATCCAGGGATGACATTCCTGACTTTCGACGATCGGTGAGGCTGGAAGGCATAAATGATCCGTTGTTTGCGGAATGTTTGGCTGCAAGAAACCAGCTGTATACCTTCATGGCCACCACTGCGGGGGGGGATTTTTCGGCGACTCTCTCGGTAGTTGCTCAGCTGAACCACGTGTGTGCTTCGGCCTCAATGTTGACTCCCTTGATTCAATGCCCCACCGCTGAGCCTGTGGACATTGCGCCTTTGGACAACGAAGTCCCTATTCAGGCCGCCATTTGCAACGGCCATGGGCAATTCGTTTTCTCCGCCGACAACCAGATTTTCTTTTTCGGCGATGACGTGCTGCGCAACGGGTAAGGTGGTGTATAGTGCTGTATTCACACGCTGACATCATCACAGGGAGATTGTTAGGCGTTACATACGTCCGGCGTCCGTGAAGGAGGCAAGGGTGGCATGCATCTCTATGTCGCCACGCCTTATCCTCCAGCCAGATGGTTCCTTCCGAGCACGCTGACCCGCCGTCTATTTGCACGACCTTCGAATCTAGTGCTAGTCCCCAGTCCCTAACTCCCTACCCCACTAGCTACTGACTACGCAAGCCGACAACCCCTCGATCGGTCACAGGAGTGTCACATCCGTTCAACGTCCCGATCACCGAACCACTCCCGCGATCCCATCGACACGTGCCCCTTTTTGCTATCTCTGCCTCCGTGTCTGCCCTCCCCGAACGGCACGTGACGTGTTGATCGGCCGATGCCTCCCGATCACTTATCTCGCCGCGATGACGTGTTCCCTCCCCTGGTCCGGTTCCCTTCAGTCTAGACCCGTGTCGACCTGTTCCCCCTCGCTCGCCAATCATCTTCAACTGCTCCTGCTCTCCCGCCCGGTTACGATCTTTTGATCTCGAACCCGTAGACTTCCCCTTTCGGTCCTGTTTCCCACGACCACTCCATCCTCTCGGTAAGACCTGTCCCAGCCTCGTTCCGGCCTCCCGATGGACCGCTCGTCTCCCTACCCTGCGTCGGACTCTTGTTTATCCCCTTCTATCTACCTGTTCTTATTCTCCCACTGTTTCTCCATTTGTTCGCTACTTTTCCCATCTCTTTTGTGTAGATCGCACCATCTTTACCTATAAAATACCCTGTACTAGCTAGTTGAACGAACAAGAAACCCCCAGGGCCTCTTCACACCTCTTCTCCCTTCTGCCTGAACGACCTGATCATCGAAAACCTCCAGCTCCTCGCTCTGACATCGATTCCACTAGCCCCATAGTTCCAATAGCCCCCTAGCCTACTAGCCCATCGTCCACTAGCCCCCTAGCCCATCATCATTGTCTAGCAGGAGTTTGCTAGTACAGAGTTCTCCCCTCTCGTCCCGACAACGTCGCGACCTACCGTGGTTCCCTCTCCTCTATCTAGCTTCTCTCCCCTGCCCGACCTCTGCACAACCGGCAACCCCTCACCCCCACTTCTGCTATTCTGGTCGTGTCCCGACTCCACCCGGATAGTGGCAGTTCAATGCCAGCTGCTGAGTATCCATCTCATTCACGAAGAGTTGACTATGGCATGTTTGCCCCCTCCTGTTGCGGCAGGGGGTGCGCAAGGGGAGCTCCTTCCCTGCGAGGATTAATAGGTTGCTCAGCCGTCCAATGGGTCCCCAAAATGCAGCACATGGCGGAGACGCTACGCACAGTCTCTGTACCATTCCTTGTATTCGTAGAATTCTTCAAAGTGTTTCTAGCTTGCTTATGAAAACGCGTAGGGGGACTGATCCTCCGTGTCTGATGGTATCGATGGCAACGCCCTTGAAAATTATGAAGGTGCTCCCAGACCTCCTTTCAAACGAATTGCCGAAAGACAGTTGGAGCACTTGGGGAACATGTTTTGGTGTCTGTCCCTCAATGGGAGACAGTTGCGCAACATGGGACGGTGTGGTCGCCAAGGTTGTGCAACCAGCTCCGCACATATCGGGCTATGCCACAGGACATCGCAAACAATTTCACATTCCACATGTGGTACGGCTCAATGTACATCTTATCCTCCCTACCCTTCCTCCGTCACTCCGCACCAATCGAATGGACAATCCGTGTCCACGCTCCCATCCACATCAAAAGCCGCAACTAGCAGCTCTATGTTCCGTAATACATGGCGGCAAATGTGCTCTTGCGGTTCTAGCATGGTGAGCGATATATCATTACCATCTGCGGAAAGCTCCGCCAAAAATTCAACAAGGGGCTGCCAACTGCCCTCATGAGCGCTCGACTCTTCCAAACACAGCCAACGCAAACTTGGAAGAAGATGGACGTTGGGAGTGGTGGGGATGTGTCGCAAGAATCCAGGCTCTAGCTCCGCGTGGACGAGGTGAAGATCCAGTATATTGGGCATGGTCTTGATGACTCTTTGGACGATTCGGGCGCTCAGCTCCCCTCTAAAGGCAGTCACCTCCAGTGGGGGTACACAACCCACGAGATCCAAGCACAACTGGACGTATTGGCGCCGGCCGGTGAAAAGAGGTACATACACGATGAACCTTGCGGAGGTTCCCATCACGTTTCCGTCTGCGCCTTCCAAAATACTGTCTGCCTGGACAGAGATCGACTTGCGGAAAGTCCGAACATCAATCCCAACTTCTACCCGACGTCCACTCTGAAGCTGAAAGTAATCCAGCGCCACTTCTCCTAATGTATTGCAGATGGAGCTGGGTCCATAGTCAGCTACCATGAGTGAGATAGCTTCGAGGTCCGCAGGATACGCCAAGTGTTTCATCAGCTGGAAGATCGATTGAGCTTCACCGTCAATGGTGAGCCTTTTGAGATTGCGCAATGGCACGCAAATGATGGGGAAACCGGGTGGGATAATCCTGCTCAGCAACCTGTGCAAGGTAATGTCTTCGAGTCGGGGATTATATAGAAACAAGAGCAACAGCTCAGAGATGGTGGGTAAGGCCAAGGCGCTGTGGTTCTCCAAGGTGAGCACGAGGGTCGACAATGCCCCCGTATGCTCCCCCAGATGTCGCAGGTCCACAACCTGTGTTCCCGTTGAGAGACAGAGGTACGTCAATTGAGGGAAGCACAAATGGGCCATGAACCTGGAGGCGTTGACCAGACGAAGGTTGATTATGTGGATGCTTGATGTGCAAACCTCTCCTTTGTCAGGGGTCAGCGCTGTGAGGACTTGCTCTAGGATGGGTCTTCTCTCGTTCCACAGTTGCACGGAGTTGATGATATCTGTTTGGGCGTGTTCTCGGAGCGCAAGGCGCAAGGCTTCACGGACGGGAGGAGACCGCTCACCGACAATGTACCCATTGAGTACAAGATCAGCAGGGACGGAGCGCGATAGCTTGAATCTCTGGTACCAGTGTACCAATAGGTGTCCCCAAAAGCTCCACAGTTGAGGAGTCTGGGAAGCGACTTCTTGCCAATAATAGCAGACCAAGAGTACCTGGAGGGAGCCTCCTCGAAGTCGGGGTAGTATGCGGCGCTCAAGGACAGTCCAATAGAAGACGTGTCCAAGAATCTCAGGAGGAATGCAGATTGATATGTTTAACAGAGAGTTGCGCGCCCTTTTGAGTTTGATTGTGTCCCCACCGGCAGACCGTATCTGCAACTCCAAATGACGGATGCGATGCTGGTTGATCTCGGTTCCCATGCTGTGTGATGTGATGAGAGGAGTGTTGAGCAGGTAGAGTATAATGCTATACTACTACATGGGTACTCTAAGTCTTACCTGAAGGGGAGAGGCTTATAGTTGCTAGTGGGGGAGAGAGAGAGAGAAGCGATTGATTGATCTATCTACACATGAGGGGTATATATATCTATCTATTCTATTGGCGTCACAACTGTATAGTGTGACTGATGCAGGGTCCGTGCGCGGCTTAAGGCACACACACGTCATACCAATAGATTGGATCACTCATGTGACACCGTCCCTTCGGGTCGCTTATACAGCGCTCTCCGGCATCGGCTCTCGCTCGAAGCGGTGGAGCCGGTTGACCCGTTGCCGGGCACAGACCTCCGGTTCAACAAGGAGGTCCCCCGCAAGCAGACAACTGCTCACATCAAACTTATCTGCTCTGGGGCAGGCTCTGGAGGTGTGTCTGGGATGGATGCCATTCGCAAAAGACAATGGTGCGGTTAGAGGGAGACTGCGCGAATTCTGCGCGGAAACATACGGGGGATATTACACCAGAGTCAAACCCAGCCCCACCCCGACACTCCTGCATGGGAACATCTTGGGAACACCCTATCACGGGTCTCCGATCCGTAGCCGTGTTCCGTGATCCGTTGCACACGCGGTCAACCGGCGCCTCCGCAATGGGGGCCACTCCGCGGGGTAACTCCCACCCCTTGCAGATCTGCCGTTGCTTGTTCCGTCACCCCATGGGTTGAAATTGTCTAAATATTGGCGCTGTGGTCCCCTCACGTGAACCTTGTTTCCTCTGTTCGTTCGCAGCATGGCGCCGTTTCGTACCCAGCGTTCCCTATCTAGAAAGGTTGGGGAAGACAGCATCATCAACCTCATTTGTGACGCCGGTATGTAACCAACGAACAGTGCACTGTGGGTTTTAATTGTCGCAACTGTTTAGATTTCACTGGGGGCAGTGGCACCTGGAATTGGTGATTACATCTTGATTACATGGTGAGTTCATGTGCACTTTTCAATAATTGTAATCGCCAATTCCAGGTTGATTACATTTCAAATGTTTCTGGGATGTTTTTGACCTGTCGGCGAAAATGATACTGCAATGTAATCAGCACATTCTTCAATCGTCCGAGATGTAATCTAAATGTGCTCAAAAACATGAGATGTTTTCACAATGTGTCCACTGGGCACATTCAGGAAACATTACTTGGGAACATCTTGAGGAAATTTCAAATGGAGTTAGTGGCAACAGTTGAATTACATGTCAAGGTAACATTTGAAATGTAATCAACCTGGAATCGGCGATTACAATTATTGAAAAGTGCACATGAACTCACCATGTAATCAAGATGTAATCACCAATTCCAGGTGCCCCTGCCCCCAGTGTTTAGAACTTGGGTGCTACTACGCATTATATTCCGATGAGCTGAACCCTCTGTGCGATTTTCAAACAGTTCCGGACGACATGAAAACAAATCCGCTTTCCAACGGGGACGTTGTGCTTCAGATGGCAAACGGAGAAGAGGCGGTATTTGATGTCATCGCCGTGGTAGTTGACTCGTGCCTGGAACCTCCCCCCGGATATGCCAAGTAAGTGTAAACATGCGCTGCCCAACGTCTCTTTGCTCATCATGCTCAGATCCAAATTTCCATTTTTCCGCCGATGGATCAAAGTTACCGCGATTGCCAATCCCTCCTTTGACGCAGCTGTGGAGGCGAGCAAACTCTTGTGCAGCTTTATGGGCTTGTGTGTCGACAATGCCGTCCCCCCTCCCCAATTCCTCGCTTCGGGCGCCAATTGCTTCCGTCCGTCCGCTGCGATGTTGACCTCCTTGCAGATAACGCCTGGAGCAGCTGCAGTGCCCATTCCTACGCTTGAGAACCCTGACCCATTCGAAGCCGCAATTCAGGCCGGCCATGGCAAATTTGTTTTTTCCAAGGACAACGAGGTCTTCTTTTTTGGCAATGGAACGACGGCCACTGGGTATTTGTTTCCATATTTTTCAGGAGCATTTCACAAACAGCACTACAGGGATATCATTCGTCGTGAGATTCTTCCCAACAAAATCCGCCCCGGGCAGATCATTCAAGTGATAATGGCTCTCCGCTTGCTCAAGCAGCCGAACGATTCCTTCATCTTCCGCGAGCTCTTGAGAGGGATATATGTTATTGACAGTGGCCTTAGTATGGTAGGCATTGTGTGTGCTACAGTGTTGTAAACAGTGGGCTAACGTATTCAAAAGGACATCGCACGTAAGATGGCTGGACAGGTTTTGAGCAAGGCCAATCGCGTGGGGAAAGAAGCCAAGTTTTACAATGTGGTGCAAAAAGGTGAGCTGAGTGGCTCAGGGAAGGGGGGGTTGTAAGTGTGCCGCGCAACGGTCGAAAGTGTTGGCGAGTATGAATGTATACAGTTGGTGGCTTCCTGTTGGTGCTTTGTAGTGTCGAAAATAAAACTCCGCCCTGACGTTACCTCTAATCTACATGTATTTGGGGCTGAAACCAACGGTGCACACGAAGCTTGGAGTAAAAGGGCTGTCACCGACAAGCAGAGTGTTACCGTATTTAGACGCCTCGCGCCGTGTACGCCGTGTCGGTGATCAAAGGCTGGTATCTTAAGTGTGAAAGAAAATCCGGCTTCATATTTGCACATACGCCTAGCTCTCTCCGACAGGTGTGATTTCTGCGGTGTCGAACTCTTTCCGCTTGGCTTTCTGCCAAGCCGGGAGAGCTAGCTAGCGCACAGGTGTTTACGAATCACACTGCGATGGCTGTGAAACAGGGGCTGCACGACGCCCGCTGATGTTATAAAGTGGGAGCTCATGCATACAACATCCCCCGTTCACGTCCTAAGATGTTCGCCTACAATCGGGACACACCAGGGTCTCCAATAACTTATGGGCTTGCGGGTGGAACTTTCGCTTGCCCTGATAACACTAATAGTTACAGGGCAATCTCTTCGATGTAAGTCACGTGGCCTTGACTGGCACCATTTTAGGGGAACACTAACAGAGTATAACTTATAAGCATGGGACGTGAGGTCAACGAGGTCGATATACGGGAATTGGAGAAAAAAATTGAGGAGGGTATGGGAAATGCAGGTTGCTTGAAACGAGCGCGAAACGCCCTCCTCAACATCTCAATTCGAGTCCCTCCCGAGTTGCTCGGATACATCTTCCTCTGCATCGTAGGCGACCACAACCGGCTGCGCAGTCCGCATGGTGCCTGCTACCGATTTCTATTCATTTGCCACCGTTGGTACCACATTGCGCGCAGTACTCCCGAGTTGTGGACCTTCTGGGGGCACACACTTGCGCACTGGTTGAGTTGTTTCGACCGCTCCGGTGCGCTCCCCATGGACCTGACCCTCAGTGGCTTTCGGGGCGGCTCTGTCAGGAACATGGTATTTTTAAACTTTTTATAACATGCTCTTTCTTCAAAACTCTTCTTACCATTCCTTATGTTTTGAATGCTTTACACTCCTTATCCCTTACACCAATCATTCAAAACACACAACGCGCATACATTCACGGCAAAACGGAACTACAAGGTTATACGATGCTTATATAAGTCCATTCAAAAGTCGACTCGATCTACAGCAGGCCTCATGGTCATCAGCGTTCCATCCCGGAGATCGAAGAACCGGCCCCTCCTCGCGAGGATCTCTCTGAACATGGCGTCCCCATCCTCCGCGCTCAACTGAACCTCTAGTTCAAGCCGATAGGAAGAGATACCTTCGAGCGGACCGATCAGCCTCCCAGATGTCACCGAACTGCGGAACACCTGGTCCCACATTGACATCACCGGGTGACTGCTCGGCAGCGCTGTCGATGTAGTCGAAGAGCGACCCTCCGTCTCCCTCATCGGAGGCCTGGCTGGGATCCTGTACTGCGAGTCGAGTGAGGTGCCTACGCTGGACCTCCGACTCGACCTGTTGGTAGGGACGGTTGACCCGATATCGGAATCCTCCTCCCTCGCCTTGACCAGACTGGTCACCATCCGACTCAACTGGTCAAGGGTAAGGGTTAGCCAAAGGAGCCATGCGATAAGCATGACGGCATCGAGAGCGTTTGCAACGTTGCCCCTTAGTCACTGGATGTACCTCCACGACCCTCGGAACATCTTCGGCCCGGTCAACGACCATGGCCTCATCCTCGATCTTGACCAACTGACTGATCGGTTGCAGCGGGCAACGCCGACAGTTCTCCTTGTTGGATTCGGCCAAAGTTGAAGCTGAAGCCGGAGTCGGAACGGGAACCGTGTTCTCCACTGGAGGCGTGGCGTAGGACGACGGGTTAGGCGACGGGAGTACCACCTCATCGGCGTACTCCAGCTCGAACGGAACGTCGACAGTACCCTGTCCAACCAACACAGGACCTTCCTTGCAGTTGCAGGTCTTGTCCTGCAAGGACTCGACCCGCGCCGTCAACACCGACACCAGATCCTCGAGCTCCTCGATCTAGAAGAAGTCTGTCAGCTATCGCATAAACCTGCAAAGGCTGAAAGAACCTTAACACTTTCAGCCCCGATCTTCTTCGAGTGCCTATCCAAGCGATCGTCCCTCACATCCAAGGCACCCCGGATGTTGATGTCCTGAACCTTTAGGCCGGCGACTAACTCTTGATGGTTAAGCACCATCACTTCCAATGCCTCGTTCGTCCTCTTTTGGAAGTCGGTCATGGTCTCCTTCATCAACAGACCCTCTGCGGACAGACAAAGCACGTCAGCCTTTGCCTCCTTCACCTCGCGCTCCAATCGTTCAACCTAGGCAGTTTGGTTAGTCGAGAGTCATACTCGAATATCCAAACGGAAAACCTACTCGGCTTTCCCCCTCTCAAACAAGCAACCACAATAGTGTAGTGGCAGCGGTGGCATGACAAACGGCCCGAGGAACAGTTGCCCCGTGCTCGAACAGGTCCTGATCGTAGATCCCCCTCTGCAGGGTGTACCAGAGCTCCTTTTTGATGGAATGCTCCAGTTCCCCGAACCTACCCCTCATCTGGAAGATCACCTTCTCGGCAATCATGGATCGGACCCAGAGCTCATCGTCCCAGGTTAACCCCATCAAATGTGGGATCGTCTCCCTGAGACGTTTGGCATCCACCTGCTTGACGACCTCCAAGATCTAATTGGGAAAGAGTTAGAAATATAACAATGTTATTTCAAACTCCCCCCCACCTGTTCATCGGTGGTGTAGGGAACCCCCGCCTCATTGGCATAGGTCTTGCAGTCGGCAGCACGGCGGTCGATGCGGGAGATGGTGGAGATACCATTGGCGACTTTGTAGGTGTGGTTGTTTGGGAAAGACATTTTGGTAAGATGATGGGGAAGTTGCTGGTGTTGCTGATCAAGGATGGCTCCAAGAAGATGTCCTTCTTATAGCCTAGATCGGTGATCCTTCACGTGACCTACCTCGATGAACCTCATTGGTCCGGGTCACCTCAACTTCCGCCCCTGTACCATCATTGTTGGCTTACTACATCAAGCTGACACCTCGGCCCGTGGGATAGCCTTGGAAGAACCTTGTTCCGGAACGCCTAGAATGCGCGCGCACTAAAAATAGGTCTCATGACCTTGATGACCCCTTTACGAACCCCTTTACAACCCTGATGACTCATTTATGACATCACGATAATGACCAACCCTGGACTCTGATCACACACGTGGACAGTCACATCACAGTCTCCTAACCGGAGGAAGGAATCACCGTTATTCGGAAGGAGTGCCCTAGACTCCTTTTGTTTAGCCCAGCGAATGTGGAAGTAGCCGTTAGCGTGAAACACCGGCGAATCTGTAATCCCTCATGTCCCATGAGTTTAGGCTCAACCTCCTCATGTTCGGATGTACATTGAGGTTGCCACTAGTCCGTGATGCTGTTACCGCCTACAGACAACAAAGGATGATGAATGGTCTCTATCTTTGGCCTCTCCAAAGGAAGCATCCAAGAAGATTCTCACCTGACCCTTGGTGTCAGGGCCACTCTACCCCAACAACTACCAGTGCACTGAGCCGACTCCGCAGAGTACTCACTAGTCCAACTAGCTTGTGAGAGAACGATCACGTCTCTATTCTTCCGGTAGGTTGTCCGAGGTCACTACAAGTCAGGTCGAAATCCTAAAGAGAAACCCAACCTAAACCGTACTTCGTTCGGTTTAACAGACAAGGGTTTATCCCTACAACAGGATTTGATGACTCCACCAGGTGATCGACTGGACGCTCGAGGTGTTCTAATGTGAACGCGGAGGTTCTATAGTTACGAGGCGCAGTTGATGCGCAGAGCGGGAGGGAGAGCAGATGGGGGATGTCTTGGATCAAACAAGAAACTCTGACTTGTCCTTAACTGCAACTGGGCTGAGAAGGGCAGAGGATTTCCTGAGGTAACAAAACTAAGGTACTACGATACAGCCACAGTTGCTACTTATACTAAAGGAGTGGCCATGACGTCAATACCCTAATATACCCTTATCAAGTCCGAACAAAGGGAGATAAGGAGTGTGAGAACGCTAAGTAAGGGAAGCGAACAAGAATGACGCGTGGGAAGATAAAGGACAAAGGGCCTTACTAGCGTGTGAAGGATTGCATAAAAGATAAGAAATGTCCGCATGAAACATAGGGGTAAAGATAACACTAGTCCTAAAAGAAAGAGGGGCATGGGGTCATGAAAGTTCGTACCTGGGGATCACACCCAAGGGCTAGGTGAGAATCTTCTTGGATGCTTCCTTTGGAGAGGCCAAAGATAGAGACCATGCAGCATCCCTTGTTGTCTGTAGGCGGTAACAGCATCACGGACTAGTGGCAACCTTATCGTGCGTCCGAACATGAGGAGCGAGGGCCTAGACTCATGGGACATAAGGGATTACAGATTCGCCGGCGTTTCACGCTAACGGCTACTCCACATGCGCTGGGCTAACCAGAAGAATCCTAGGGCGATGCTTCCGAATAGCGGCGAGTCCTTCCTCCGGTTAGGAGACTGTGATGTGACTGTCCACGTGTGTGATCAGGGTCCAGGGTTGATCGTAATCGTAAAGTCATGAGGGGTCGTAAAAGGGGTTCGTGATGTCATAAAGGGGTCATCAGGGTCTTGAGACCTATTTTTAGTGCGCGCGCGTTCTAGGCGTTCCGGAACGAAGTTCTTCCAAGGCCGTCCCGCGGGCCGAGGTGTCAGCTTGATGTAGTAAGCCAATGATGATGGTACAGGGGCGGAAGTTGATGTGACCCGGACCAATGAGGTTCGTCGAGGTAGGTCACGTGAAGGATCACCGATCTAGGCTATAAGAAGGACGTCTTCTTGGAGCCATCCTTGATCAGCAACACCAGCAACTTCCCCATCATCTTACCAAAACATGTCTTTCCCCAACAACCATACCTACAAAGTCGCCAATGGTATCTCCACCATCTCCCGTATCGACCGTCGTGTCGCTGCCCGCAAGTCCTACGCCTGTGCAGCTGGGACTCCCTATACCACGGATGACCAGGTATGGGGGAGACCTAGAGCTTCGTGTTTTTGCACTAACGCCTTCCTCTAGGTAGAGGTTACGTTCTTTTGGGCGTTGATGTCCAGCTAACGGCTTCTAGATCTTGGCGGTCGTCACAGAAGTGGATGCCGAACGGCTCAGGGAGACGATCCCTCATTTGATGGGATTGACCTGGGACGATGAGCTCTGGGTCCGTACCATGATCGCCGAGAAGGTGGCCTTCCGGATGAGGGGTAGGTTCGGAGAGTTGGAGCATCCAATCAAGAAGGAGCTCTGGTACACCCTTCAGAGGGGGATCTACGACCAGGATCTGTTGGAGCACGGGGCAACCGTTCCTCGAGCCGTCCGCCATGCCACTGCCGCCACCTCGTTGTTGTGGTCGCTCGTTCGGGAGGGGGAGAACAAAGTAGGTTCTCCGTTTGAATATTCGAGTATGACTCTCGACTAATCAAACTGCCTAGGTTGAACGTTTGGAGCGCGAGGTGAAGGAGGCGAAGGCAGACGTCCTTCGTCTGTCGGCGGAGGGTCTTCTGATGAAGGAGACTCTGGCCGCCTTCCAGCAGGGGACAAACGAGGCGTTGGAGGCTATGGTCGCCAACCATCAAGAGTTGGTCGCCGGGCTGAAGGTCAGGGACAACAACATTAAGGGGGCGTTGGCCAGGAGGGATGAAAAGGTAATGCCGCTTTCATCATTTGTTTAGAATGATGGAAGCTGACATTTCCTAGACCGAACAGCTCGAGGACGTAGTGGCTGTTTTGACGGCTCAGGTCGCGTCCTTGCAGGATAAGACCTGCAACTGCAAGGAGGGTCCGAAGTTGGTTGGTGAGGGGACTGCCGACGTTCCGTTCGAGCTGGAGTACGCCGACGAGGTGGTACTCCCATCGCCTAACCCGTCGTCCTATGCGACGCCTCCGATCGAGAACGCGGTTCCCGTTCCGACTCCGGCTCCGGCTTCTACGTTGGCCGAGTCCGACAAGGAGAACTGTCGGCGTTGCCCGTTGCAGCCGATCAGTCAGCTGGTCAAGATCGAGGATGAGGTCATGGAAGTAGACCGGGCCGAAGATACTCCGAGGGCCATAGAGGTACGTCCGGTGACAACAGGGCAGCGTTGCAAACGCTCTCGGCGCCGTGTTGCTCATCGCATGGCTCCTTCGGCTAACCCATATCCGCGTCCAGTTGAGTCGGATGGTGACCAGTCTGGTCGAGATAGGGGACGAGAGTTCCGCTATCGGGTCAACCGTCCCTTCCGACAGGTCGAGTCGGAGATCCAGCTTCGCCACGAGCTTCGACTCGCAAGAGAGGATCCCACCCAGGGGTGTGACGAGGGAGACGGAGGGTCGCTCTTCGACTACGTCGATAGTGCTGCCGAGCAGTCACCCGGTGATGGAGATGTGGGACCAGGTGTTCCAGAGTTCGGTGACATCTGGGCGGCTGATCGGTCCGCTCGAAGGAGTCTCTTCCTATCGGCTTGAACTAGTCGTTCAGCTGAGTGCCGAAGATGGTGACGCCATGTTCGGGGAGGTCCTTGCGAGGAGGGGCCTGCACTACGATCTCCGGGATGGAAGGGTGATGATCACAAGGCCTGCCGTAGATAGAGTCGACTTTTGAGGACGTTGTATAAGCATTGTATAGCCAGTTGTTCCGTATTGCCGTGAATGTATGCGCGTTTGTGTGTTTTGAATGATGGGTGTGAAAGATAAGGAAAGTGAAGCATTCAAAACATAAGAAGTGGTAAGAAGAGTTCGAAGAAAGAGCGTGTTATAAAAAGTTTAAAAATACCATGTTCCTGACACTTGGGTGTGATCCCCAGGTACGAACTTTCATGACCCCATGCCCCTATTTCTTTTAGGACTAGTGCTATCTTTACCCCTATGTTTCATCCGGACATTTGTTATCTTTTATGCAATTCTTCACACGCTAGTAAGGCCCTTTGTCCTTTATTCTCCCATGCGTCATATTTGTTCGCTTCCCTTACTTAGCGTTCTCACACTCCTTATCTCCCTTTGTTCTGGCTTGATAAGGGTATATTAGGGTATTGACGTCATGGCCACTCCTTTAGTATAAGTAGCAACTGTGGCTGTATCGTAGTACCTTAGTTTTGTTACCTCAGGAAATCCTCTACCCTTCTCAGCCCAGTTGCAGTTAAGGACAAGTCAGAGTTTCTTGTTTGAACACAAGGCATCTCCCATCTGCTCTCCCTCCCGCTCTGCGTGTCAACTGCGCCTCGTAACTATAGAACCCCAGTGTTCACCTTATAGAACACCTCGAGCGTCCAGTCGATCACCTGGTGGAGTCATCAATCCTGTTGTAGGGATAAACCCTTGCTTGTTAAACCGAACGAAGTACGGTTTAGGTTGGGTTTCTCTTTAGGATTTCGACCTGACTTGTAGTGACCTCGGACAACCTACCGGAAGAATAGAGACGTGACTGTTCTCTCACAAGCTAGTTGGACTAGTGAGTACTCTGCAGAGTCGGCTCAGTGCACTGGTAGTTGTTGGGGTAGAGTGGCCCTGACAGGCTCTACCTTCCCTGTCTGCCGTCCGCTTCTAGCGGCACTACGAGATCACGCAGAACAGGACATCATCCGTTCACTTAACCTCTGGAACGAAAGGAAGGGTGTCCTCACAGAGGTTCTTGAGGCGTTGACTCCAGACAAAAACCAACTTCGTGTTTTCAGTCTACAGACAATGGCTCTCTGTTACGTGGACACTTCCGCATTCATGGCGCACACCTGCTTTCCCCGCCTCACCTACCTCAACCTCGCATCGGGTACCCACGTTACAGATTGGCCCACTATCGCAAACCACACGATGGCCCTCACCACTCTGACGCTCACGCTCGAGAACGACGGTGTTCCAAGTCTCCCATCCATTCCTGAGCTGCTGTGCTTGTTGGGACGCAATCCACATCTTTGCGATGTCACTATCAGCTGTCTATGGACCGTCCGCATAGAGGAACACTCCCCAATTGGTCCCATTCCGATGCATGTGCTGAAGAAGATCTCCATTGAAGGAGGTCACCGGTTGGTATACCACCTGCTTCGCCGGCTTCACTGTCCTCAGTCTATTGACCACATGTTCCTCACCACGGCTAAATCCGGACCGCGCCAAATTCTGGATACCCTCGGTCGGGCGGTACGACAACACCTTTGCTACGAGCGGAAATTTCGCAGCGATCTTGGAATCAAACTCCACTGCTTGTCAGATTATATCCAGTTACAAGCTAGCGACACTACACAAAGCGCGGACAGAATGCAAAGGAGGACTTTTGCGACTTTCCAGGCTCATCTGTTGGAGGACATGGACTACGACGAATATGTGCAGCTATGCGGAGACCTTATGGCCTGCGTTCCTACGGAGGAGGTGGTATACTTTGGGGGAGAGATGGCGATGGACATTGTCAAACAGCTCACGTCTATGTTGCCCAACATCACCGACGTACATCTTGTTGACGTTGAAGTGCAGACCGGCTTCCTGCAACCAGACAAGGGGGGCATCAACACGAAGCTCTTCCCATCGCTTCAAATCTTTGTTTGGAAGACGTGTTTCCACTGGAGCGAGGCAGCTGGCAACCTTTGCGGGAATATGTCGCGCAGCAGACGGCCGAAGGGCAGCAAATATCTCTCACCATTATCGCGCCCCACGGGCATATTTGCGGAACTGTGTTGCGAGAGATACATGCGCTCGTGAAAGTCTTTGAGGTGAGCAATGTCTTGGAGGGAACGTGAGCTTTATTTGCGTTTATAAAAAAAGTGAGCCTGATTGTAAAATATCGTTGTAGCAGGTATTTTCATGGCCGAGCAACATGAGACATAGTTGAGTGAGCTCACGGAAAAGGTTGAGCGCGTTGGTGTGATAGGAGGAAGGGTCGGGAATTTATAGCAGAGCAACGGTTCCACGTTTGATGATACAAATGGAACTGAAACTGGGCCATATGTTTCACGCCTCAATAACAAAACATCTTTGAACTAGTCAAGCACTCTATTTCAAGTGCTCGAATATAAATTGTGGTGTTGTGGACTCAAGGATCATCGTTATTAAGGCGTGGAACATACGGTACTTTATCGTTGAGCAACGTGAGACATAGTGGAGGCGAGCTCACGGAAAGCATTGAGCGCTTGGGTGTGATGGAGGGAAGAGGCACTAATTTCTACCGGAGCAACGGTTCAAATTTTGATGCTGTGAACGGAACTGGAACTAGGCCTGTTTAAACAGCATTTTGTAATGGGGCTCGTGATTCTCCATGAGCGGAAACGAAGCTCACGTTTTATCCCAGACATCGAGAACTTTTATGAGGGCACGTATCTCTCCCAACAAAGCTTTGCAAAGTGGCCCTTTGGGCGCTTGAAGGGTGAGGGATATTTGTTGCCCTCCGAGCCCATTCAGCTACTTTTTCCCCATGACCCATGGACCGTACGATGGTGTGTGGGCCCCATGACCCATGGGTTGTACGGTGCTGTATGACAGTATGGCCTGTCCATGACCCATGGGTTGTACGATGCCGTATGGTGGTATGCCCTTCCCATGACCCATGAGCCGTACGGTGGTGCTGGACAGCCATCCACCCTGCCCATGACCCATGGGGCGTACGGTGCCGTACGGTGGTTTGCCCTACCCATGACCCATGGAGCGTACGGTGCCGTACAACAGTTTGCTCTACCCATGACCCATGGGGTGTACAGTGCCGTACGGTGGTACACTGGGGACAGACCCCAGTTTCCCAGCCCAGGACATTGTAAATACATTGTAAGGAAATGGAAAATGTGCCTGGCAATGACCCACCTGGTACATTGTAAATACATTCAAAATGTCCAGGCCAATTTCCTTAGAGTGTTGCCAGCACAGGAAATGCTCAGTACATTCATGGTGTTCCTGGTCATGTGATCTCAGTGTTCCCATTAGGTAATCCATGGGAACACCATGAATTTTCCCAAAGAAATACCCATGTCAGGGTTGTAGGCCTGCTTACTGTTTGTGGGGCGCTAGAGGATTAGCGGACGGGTGAGGGGTGTCGGATCGAGTCTTGAATGGAGTTCCGGGCGTGGAAACAAGAGGAGGAGGAATATCAAGCGAGAGTGGCGACTCTGTTTGATAGGGGTAGATGGCCGAGTGGTAGTCTTGGCAGAACTGACTCAGCTGCTGAATGAACGGGTCGAAATTTTGATCGCTGAGGCGTTCGAAGCTGACGAGGTATTCTAAAATCGAATAAGGTAATTCAGTTGGGACTTCCCACCACAAGACAATGATGGCAGGGGAGTGGGTATGGATGTTAGTGGTAAGATGAATACGAGGGTTGGGAAAATAGAAGGCTGGACTGATACTAAAGTAAACAGTTGCTAAGACGCTACCAGTGAAATCAGAATTCCAAAGGAATTGATGATCAGCTCCTAAGAGGAAAGGGGGAGTGACGACTCCGGAGTCGAGGGCCGCAAAAGGACGATAATAAGGGAAATGGGTTAGTAGACCGGTAGTTCGGTTTACTTGAAGACTTCTGATGAGTTTATACTCCCAGATAGATCTCCTAGGGTCGGGTATATCCGGATGTTGAATAGGACTGGTAGAGGGGAATGGATTGGGGGCGCTGAACATACACTAGCAGGAGGATTCCTGCTTGAATGGGTTAGAAAGGGAGTAAGACGTGGGGAGGATTCCTCAGCTTACTTTTCTTATTGAGAGTATTGGTAGAGGAGTACAGAAGAGATTGAGAATGGGGAAAAGAAAGGAGCGAACGCCCCTCCTTATATACCCAGTCCTCTACAGGAGTCATAATTCTACAACGAACCAAATAAGAGTCAACGTGGTCTGTGCGTACTTTAGGGTAGGGTAAATGAGTCAGAGAAGTGGAGCTTAGAATGATCGATACCAAATATAAGATAGGGGAACAATAGCGAAGGAGTCATTTAGGAGCCTGGTGGCACTGGGAGCAAGGGTTGGTTTACTGAGTCAGTAAACTGTAAGTAAATTGCAAGTAAATGGAAAAAGAACCTAGCAAAATACTTGTCTGGCAAGCGCAAAGCAAATTCACAATTTACTGAGCCAATTTACCTGCAATTTACTGGGTTCAGTATGCGCTCAGTATGTTTGCAGTTTACTGGGTCATGTGACCACAGTTTCCCCATTAGGTAAACCTTGAAAAAATTCACAATTTACTGAACAAATTTACCAGCAGTTTACTGAGCCACTTGCCCAATCAGTATGTTTTCAATTTGCTGAGTGGTTTGATCACAATTTACTGGACTCAGTAAACTGGAAAAAAACCAAACTGGTTTACTGACGACGTCCCTGATTGGCCAATTTGAAAAATAACCGAAAATTTACCTGGATGTGTCATTGTCAGTAAACTGCAAGTTTTCTTTCAGTAAATTGGAAATACACGTCAGGTAAACTGGGAAAACACGTGACGATTTGATCGTGCTTTACTGGACTCAGTAAATCAGAAAAAAACCTAACCAGTTTACTGACGATGTACCTGATTGGCTAATTTGAAAAATACTCGAAATTTTACCAGGACGTGTCTTTATCAGTAAACTGCAAGTTTTCTTTCAGTAAATTGCAAATACACGTAAAGTAAACCAGAAAACACATAAACTTTGAATTTACTTACAGTTTACACGTGTTTTCTGGTTTACTTTATGTGTATTTGCAATTTACTGAAAGAAAACTTGCAGTTTACTGATAAAGACACGTCCTGGTAAAATTTCGAGTATTTTTCAAATTAGCCAATCAGGTACATCGTCAGTAAACTGGTTAGGTTTTTTTCTGATTTACTGAGTCCAGTAAAGCACGATCAAATCGTCACGTGTTTTCCCAGTTTACCTGACGTGTATTTCCAATTTACTGAAAGAAAACTTGCAGTTTACTGACAATGACACATCCAGGTAAATTTTCGGTTATTTTTAAAATTGACCAATCAGGGACGTCGTCAGTAAACCAGTTTGGTTTTTTTCCAGTTTACTGAGTCCAGTAAACCGTGATCAAACCACTCAGCAAATTGAAAACATACTGATTGGGCAAGTGGCTCAGTAAATTGCAGGTAAATTTATTCAGTAAATCGTGAATTTTTCCGAGGTTTACCGAACGGGGAAACTGTGGTCACATGACCCAGTAAACTGTAAACATACTGAGCACATACTGAACCCAGTAAATTGCAGGTAAATTGGCTCAGTAAATTGTGAATTTGCTTTGCGCTTGCCAGGCAAGTATTTTGCTAGGTTCTTTTTCCATTTACTTGTGATTTACTCACAGTTTACCAACTCAGTAAACCAACCCCTGCCCCCAGTGTGGGGATTTCTCTCGTTTCATGGTGGTAATAGAAGCGTGATGGGGATTTCCCTTGATCGATGGGGATTTCTCTCGTTTCATGGTGGTAATAGAAGCGTGATGGGGATTTCCCTTGATCGATGGGGATTTCTCTCGTTTCATGGTAGCAATAGAAGCGTGATGGGGATTTCTCTGAATTTGATGGGATCGTGATTGGAGCTAAGGGCTCGTTTTATCCTAATTGGGGTTTAAATGGATAGTGCTTCATTGTCTCCCCCTTTGGGTCCCCCTTTGGGTCCCCTATTGAGTCAGTCGTATATAATCCAGGGGGATTATTGGTCTTTTCCCCTCATCGTCTCTTTTCCTCTTCCACCATTACCACTACTCCCCTCTCTTCAATCATACCTACTACTATGTCTGCTTACGCTGCCAACAACGCTCTGCTCAACGCTGCCGCCACCCCCTTTGATCTCTCTCTATCTTTTGAGACGGACGCTCCCTTCGACGTGGAGCAACACTTGTACGACACCCCCGCCAACATTGCCCATGACAATCAGGTGGCGGTGGACTTCTTGACCGTTCACAATGCTCCTGCCGAGTTCTGGGAACAAGCTGGGTACGAAGACCCCAACCGGACTCGAAGGTGGGCTCCTGGGGTCACCCCCATGCAGGACGCTATGGAGCAAGAGAGGGAAGATAGAATTTTGAAGTTGGAGAAGAGGATGGATGTCATGTATGTCGTCGTTAACAGCCTCAATGAGGACTTCTCTCACTTTGCCTTGGAACATTGGAAACCTTTCCAGGAATCTCTCCTCCGGTACTTCGGTCATCGATGCCATGGAGCGTACTGCACCGATGCAGCTCCTCACTCCCCCGTCGTCCCTCCGCCATCTCCAGGATCGAGGAGTTCCTCTTCCTCAATCCCCTCCCTGGAGTCCTGTCCCGAGTCGTCAGTTGGTGGAGAGAACCCAGAAGAAGAGTCGCAAGAGTCCGATGACTCGTACTGGACAACGTTGTCGTCCCTCCGACAAGTCACGGCAGGTTCGGATGAAGTTGAAGGTGGAGGTAGCGGGTCTCCAGGACCATTATGGGTTCGCATTAGTGAGCGCGGCGTTGATGGACGTGAAACGGGAGATGCATGATAGCTTGTTTCATGATGTGTTGGGGTGTAGGGAGTGCTGGCAAGATCCGGTAACACGAGTATATTTGTATTGTCCTCAAAGTGTACATAACCCTCACCACTTCGCTCATCGTTGTCCGTTTGCACAGGACTGTGCTTGTGACGTGGATCCGTTTGTTCTTGTTTGAGTTTGTAGTTTCTTTCAGTATTTCCTTTTGTACTTTTATTACTTCGAATAAGACCAATGTCTTGAATTACTTGTGTGATCTTGGCTACTATGTCACGTGTTCATGACAACCCATGATGTCCCTGAGTGGCTCATTGAAAGAAAACCCTGAGTGAACCCACAGTTTCCCAGGTCATGTGACCTTGATGTCCTGATCGGGTAATCTGAGGGTAAACCATGAATTTTCCCAAAGAAAGTAACCATGGTGTTCCTGAGTGGCTCATTCACAGTGTTCTTTCCAGTGTTCCCAGTGGTGTGATCACAGTGTTCCGAGTCAGTAAAATTCAAATTGTGCCTTAACAGTGTGCCGGAAGTGTACCACTGTGGTATATCCTGAAAGTACTAAGGCCTTCGACCATGATGTACCAAAATTTGGCAAACCATCAGGAAACTGTGGGAACACTGAAAGGAAACTGAGAAATTGGGAACATTTTGAATGAGTTTATGATGTTCCCAGTGTCCCCAGTTTCCTTTCAGTGTTCCCACAGTTTCCTGATGGTTTGCCAAATTTTGGTACATCATGGTCGAAGGCCTTAGTACTTTCAGGATATACCACAGTGGTACACTTCCGGCACACTGTTAAGGCACAATTTGAATTTTACTGACTCGGAACACTGTGATCACACCACTGGGAACACTGGAAAGAACACTGTGAATGAGCCACTCAGGAACACCATGGTTACTTTCTTTGGGAAAATTCATGGTTTACCCTCAGATTACCCGATCAGGACATCAAGGTCACATGACCTGGGAAACTGTGGGTTCACTCAGGGTTTTCTTTCAATGAGCCACTCAGGGACATCATGGGTATTTCTTTGGGAAAATTCATGGTGTTCCCATGGATTACCTAATGGGAACACTGAGATCACATGACCAGGAACACCATGAATGTACTGAGCATTTCCTGTGCTGGCAACACTCTAAGGAAATTGGCCTGGACATTTTGAATGTATTTACAATGTACCAGGTGGGTCATTGCCAGGCACATTTTCCATTTCCTTACAATGTATTTAAAATGTCCCGGGCCGGGAAACTGGGGTTTGTCCCCAGTGGTATGCCCTGCCCATGACCCATGGGTCGTACAGCACCGTACGACAGTTTGCTCTGCCCATGACCCATGGAGCGTATGGTGCCGTACAACAGTATGCCCTGCCCATGACCCATGGAGCGTACGATGCCGTACGGTGGTATGCCCTACCCATGACCCATGGAGCGTACAGCGCCGTACGACAGTATGCCCTGCCCATGACCCATGTAGTGTACGGCGCCGTACGGTGGTTTGCCCTGCCCATGACCCATGGACCATACGGCACTGTACAGTGGAATGCCTTGCCCATGACCCATGGGTTGTACAGTGCCGTACAGTTGATTACCTCGAAAAGAATATTTAATAGATTACCTAATAAGGAACTATATGATGGATTACCTAAAAAAGAAATATTTGATGAATTGCCTAAAAGGAAATATTTGATGAATTACCTATAAAAAAAATATTTGATGCATTACCTAAAAAGAAAAATTTGCTTGACTGCCTAAAAGAGAAATAGTTGATGGATTACCTAAAAAGGAAATATCTGATTGATTCTGGAAAACAGCAACATCCTAACCTAACCTCAAGGCACTGCCAGATCAGGAATCCATTCACCTCTTGCATTATTTTTCTGTTTGTAGTCCTGACCAACCCAAAGTGGTTAAGCTAACACCATCCAATCTAACCTAACCTAACCTAACCCAACCTGCAGTGGTCTATCCAACCTGACTATAGCTTTGCCTAAGCTGACCCATGACAAACAAGTCCTAACTTAAACTTGACCTTGCCTAGCGCACCAACATGTAACATGGGTTACAGGAATGCAGTGCAAAGTGCATACCCCTTGGGGGACCTCCACCTGTATTTAGCCATAGGCTGGCTATCACTTGAACACACCTACTAAGCTGGACCTACCAGTTGGTGGACCTGCAAGCCAAAAGGTCCTTGGACTGGTATTCCATAAAAGATCCTGCCACTCAATTACCACCAACCACATTCACAAAACATCTCTTGCCCAGGCCAAAACTCAGCAACAACTCAAATTTACCTACCTGACCAGACCCAGAATCCAGCTGGGTGTGTTCCTCCACATTACAGGCCCACAGACCTATAGACTTGTGAATTAATGAATCCACTGGGTCATAGGTTCAGCCAGGTGGATTGGCTTTATTTGTCATCAAGTTACTATCTGGTACAAGAGAGGTGAATATGGTTGGGTGGCAGGCACAGCTTATGGAATATAGTCCATGGACCTGTTGGCTTGCAGGTCTACCAACTGGTAGGTCCAGCTTAGTAGGTGTGTTCAAGTGATAGCCAGCCTATGGCTAAATACAGGTGGAGGTCCCCCAAGGGGTATGCACTTTGCACTGCATTCCTGTAACCCATGTTACATGTTGGTGCGCTAGGCAAGGTCAAGTTTAAGTTAGGACTTGTTTGTCATGGGTCAGCTTAGGCAAAGCTATAGTCAGGTTGGATAGACCACTGCAGGTTAGGTTAGGTTAGGTTAGGTTAGATTGGATGGTGTTAGCTTAACCACTTTGGGTTGGTCAGGACTACAAACAGAAAAATAATGCAAGAAGTGAATGGATTCCTGATCTGGCAGTGCCTTGAGGTTAGGTTAGGATGTTGCTGTTTTCCAGAATCAATCAGATATTTCCTTTTTAGGTAATCCATCAACTATTTCTCTTTTAGGCAGTCAAGAAAATTTTTCTTTTTAGGTAATCCATCAAATATTTTTGTTTTGGGGAGATTCATCAAATATTTCCTTTTTAGGCAATTCATTAAATATTTCTTTTTTAGGTAATCCATTAAATATTCTTTTCGAGGTAATCCACCGTACGGCACCGTACAACCCATGGGTCATGGGCAAGGCATTCCACTGTACGGCGCCGTACGCTCCATGGGTCATGGGTAGGGCATACCACCATACGGCACCGTACACTCCATGGGTCATGGGCAGAGCAAACCACTGTACAGCGCCGTACGCTTCATGGGTCATGGACAAGGCATTCCACCGTACGGTGCCGTATGACCCATGGGTCATGGGCAAGGCATACTGTCGTACAGCGCCATACACTCCATGGGTCATGGGTAGGGCAAACCCCCGTACGGCACTGTATGACCCATGGGTCATGGGCAGGGCATATCACTGTATGGCGCCGTACGCTCCATGGGTCATGGACAGAGCAAACTGTCGTACGTGTCACGAACGCGTGACATAGTAACCAAAATCACACAGATAATCCAAGACATTGGTCTTATTCGCAGTAATAGTAATACAAAGACAACTAAACGAAACTACAAGTTCAGACAAGGACAAAAGGATCTACGTCACAACCACATTCCTGAGCAAACGGACAGCGATGAGCGAAATGGTGAGGGTTGTGTACACTCTGAGGGCAATACGAATAAACTCGAGTTACCGGATCTTGCCAAAACTCCCTGCATCCTAACACGTCATGAAACAAACTCTCATGCATTTCTTGCTTCACGTCCGACAAGGCCTCGCTCACTAAGGCGAACCCATACCGGTCTTGGAGACCCGCCACTTCCACCTTCAACTTCATCCGTACTTGCCGTGACTTGTCGGAGGGACGACAACGTTGACCAGAACGAGTCATCGGATTCTTGCGGGTCCTCTTCTTCTGGGACCTCTCTACCATCTGGCGAACTGGGGCAGGACTCCAGGGAGGGGATGGAGGGAGAGGAACGCCCTGATCCTGGCGGAGGCGAAGGGATGACTGGGGACTTGCAAGGGGGGTCGGTGCAGTAAGCCCCGTGACATTGATGTCCGAAATATCGGAAGAGAGATGCCTGGAAAGGTCCCCAATGTTCCAAAGCGAAGTGAGAGAAGTCATCATTTAAACTGTTCATGATGACGTACATGAGATCCACGCGCTTCTCCAACTTCGCAATCCGATCCTCCCGATCCCTCTCCATAATATCCAACAAAAGTACGGCTCCAGGATGAGCCGGTTCAACACGAGGCCTAGAAGACCTGGGGTCTTCATACCCAGCCTGTTCCCAGAACTCAGTAGGGGCATTGTGGGCGGTAAGGAAGTCGACGGCAACTCGGTTGTCGTGAGCGATGTTGGCGGGAGAGTCATACAGGTGTTGCTCCACGTTGTAGGGAGCATCCGTCTCGAAGGACGGGACGAAGTCGAAGGGGGTAGCGGCAGCGTTGAGCACGGCGTTGTTGGCAACGAAGGCAGTCATAGTTATCAGAGATGTTTGAGAGGGGATAGTGGTAGTGGTAGTAGTGGGAAGGGAAAGGAGACGATGAGGGGAAAAGACCAATAATCCTCTTGGATTATATACGACTGACTCAATAAAGCGACGAAAAGGGAAGACAACGAATCATGATCTATTTACATCCCAATTAGGATAAACAAACCCTCAACCCCAATCGCAATCCCATCAAATCCAGAGAAATCCCCGTCGATCATGGGAAATCCCCACCATGCTTCTATTGCTACCATTGATCCAGAGAAATCCCCATCGATCATGAGAAATCCCCACCGTGATTCTATTGCTACCATGAAACACCAGAAATCCCCAAATGCTTCCATCAGCTCAAACCGCTATTGTTCCCGTATTAGTAATTACCATCGATTGTTCCAAAGTCCCCTCACTCCGACTCATTTACCCTGCCCTAAATTACGCACAGACCATGTTGATCCTAGTTTGGTTCGCGATAGAATAATGACTCCTGTAGAGGACGGGGTATATAAGGAAGAGCGTTCGCTCCTTTCTTTTCCCCATTCTCAATCTCTTCTGTACTCCTCTACCCACAAACTTGAATAAACCAGTAAGCTGAGGAATTCTCCTCCGTCTTACCACTTCTGACTCATTCTAGCAGGAATCCTCCTGCCAGTGTATGTTCAGTGCCCCAAACCCCTTCCCTTCTACCAGTCCAGTCCAACGCCCCGTCATCCCTGACGCCAGGAGATCTATCTGGGAGTATAAACTTATCAGAAGTCTCCAAGTAAACCGAACAGCCGGTTTACTTACTCATTTTCCTTACTATCGCCCCTTCGCGGCTCTTGACGCCGGAGTCACCACTCCTCCTTTTCTCTTAGGCGCCGATCATCAGTTCCTTTGGAACTCCGACTTTACTGAGAGCGTCCTAGCGACCGTCTACTTCAGTATAAGCCCCGCTTTCTACTTCCCTAATCCACGCGTTCACCTTACCACTAACATCCACACCCATTCCCCTGCTATCATCGTTCTTTGGTGGGAAGTACCAACTGAATTACCTTATTCAGTCATAGAATACCTCGTCAACTTCGAACGTCTTAGCGACCAAGACTTCGACCCGTTCGTACAAACGCTACATCAATTCTGCCAGGACTACCATTCGCCAGTGCACCCCTATCAAACGGAGTCACCTCTCTCTCTTGATATTCCTCCGCCTCTCACCTCTACTCCCGGTACTCCTTTCAAGCCTCGACCCGACACCCCTCACCCATCTGCTAATCCTCTAGCGCCCCACAAACAGTAAGCAGGCCCACAACCCTGACAGTACGGCGCCGTACGCTCCATGGGTCATGGGCAGGGCATACCACTGTACGGCACCATATGCCCCATGGGTCATGGGTAGAGCAAACTGTCATACGGCACCGTACGCTCCATGGGTCATGGGTAGGGCAAACCCCCGTACAGCACCGTACGCTCCATGGGTCATGGGTAGGGCATACCACCGTACGGCGCCGTACAATCCATGGGTCATGGGTAGGGCAAACCCCCGTACGGCACCATACGCTCCATGGGTCATGGGTAGGGCATACCACCGTACGGCGCTGTACGCCCCATGGGTCATGGGCAGGGTGGATGGCTGTCCAGGACCACCGTATGGCCCATGGGTCATGGGAAGGGCATACCACCGTATGGCATCGTACAACCCATGGGGTCATGGACAGGCCATACTGTCATACAGCACCATACAACCCATGGGTCATGGGGCCCACACACCATCGTATGGTCCATGGGTCATGGGGATTTGTACCTGTCGTATGGCGACGTATGGCCCATGGGTCATGGGATTTTGTCATGCCGTATGGCCCATGACCCATGGGGAAAAAGTAGCTGAAACCTGTGAACGGAGCTTTTGAAGCGATGGGAAGAGCTTCGTCTTGATGCCCCCCTGTTTTGATTGTAGGAAACCGCTCTCGACTTCGACGTAATCGAGATCCACCTTGGTGATATTCGGAAACATGGAGGCGAGCCGTATGACGATGTCCATCCCCATCTCACCCCCCAAATATACCACCGCCTCCATTGGAACACATGCCGCAATGTCTTCACACAGCTGGGCGTATTCTTCGTAGTTCATGGCCTCCGACAGACGAGCCTGGAAACTCGCAAAGCTGTTCTGTTGTATCCTGTCCACGCTATGTGTGGTGTCGCTAGCCTGCAAGTGAATAAAACCTGAAAAGCACAGGAGCCAGATTCCCAGATCGGTGCGGAACTTCCGCTCATGAAGAAGGTGCTTTCGCAGTGACTGGCCAAGGGTATCCAGAATCTCGCACGGTTGAGATTCAGCCATAGTGAGGCACATGAAGTCCATTGATTGCGGACAATGGAGCCGGCGAAGCAGGTGGTAAACCGACCCGCAACTTCCTTCGAGGGAGATTCTCTCCAGCGCATGCATAGGAACAAGGTGATGTGGAGCGGGCTCATCCACGTCGACGGTCTCTAGAGATCTGATGGTGATATCGCGAAGATGCGGGTTGTTGCCCAAAAAGCAGAGCAGCTCAGGGATCCAGGGGAAACTTGGAATGCCCTCGTTCTTGAGCGTGAGCACAACAGTGGTGAGGGCCCCGGTGTGGTTCCCAATAGTGAGCCAATCTCTGACGTGGGTACCCATTGCAAGCTCGAGATAGGTGAGGCGGGGAAAGTGGGTGCGCGCCGTAAATGCGGAAGCGTCTACAAAATGCAGAGTGATCGTCTGTAAACTGGAAACATGAAGTTGGTTTTCATCTGGAGTCAATGCCTCAAGAACCTCTGTGAGAACACCCTTCCTCTCGCTCCGCAGGTTAAGTGAACGGACGATGTCCTGTTCTGCGTGATCCCATAGTGCCACTTGTAGGGGACCATGGAGGGGGGAGGAAGGACCGCTGACTTGATCAAGATTGAGAGTGAGGTCCATGGGGAGCGCACCGGAGCGGTCGAAACGACTCAACCAGTGCGCAAGTGTGTGCCCCCAGAAGGTCCACAACTCAGGAGTACTGCGTGCGACGTGGTACCAACGGTGGCAAACGAATAGAAATCGATAGCAGGCGCCGTGCAGACTGCGCAGCCGGTTGTGGTCACCTACGATGCAGAGGAAGATGTATCCGAGCAACTCGGGAGGGACTCGAATCGAGATGTTGAGGAGGGTGTTTTGTGCTCGTTTCAAGCGACCTGCATTTCCCATACCCTCCTCGATTTTTCCCTCCAACTCCCGTATATCGACCTCGTCGACCTCATGTCCCATACTTATATTCTATTATTAGCGTTCCTCTCAGGTGATGCCGGTCAACGTCACGTGGCTTACATCAAAGAGAATCTCCTGTTACCAGGGCTGGCGATAGTTTGACTTGCAAGTCTGTCAAGCATTGTTGAGGCTGGTGTGTCCTGATTGCAAGCGGACATTGGAGAACGTGAACAGGGATGTCCTGTGAACGAGCTCTCCCTTTATAATATTCGCAGACGTTGTGGAGCCCCTATTTCATAGCTATCGCGTTGTAATTTGCAAATACCCTCATGCAACCTTAGTCTCTAGGCTTGGTGGAAGTTAAAGCGAAAAGGGTGCACTTCCCTACAGGAATAGGGCCTGTTGGAGGGAGGTGACCGTGCGTGCAGACATGAAGCTGTAATATCTAGTCTAGATACCAGCCTTCAACTCGTTCCCAACACGGCATCCAGGGCGCGAAGCGTCCAAATACGGTAATAGCGCAAAAACAAATGAAACTCTTTCCCTGCCATCTCCATCTTCTTTGTTCCCAACACTCGCCTCCCTTCCCCATCATGGGCAACCTCTCTACCACCCGGACTCTGGACCAGGGTCCCAACGCGATCGCACCGTTCAAGGAATACAAAATCGTGGAGAACGACGATGAAACTCCCAACCCTGGAACTGGCTGGTCCAAGAAGGAGATGCGTGCGCTGATTACAAACTCCCCTGCCTGTGAGGAAGTGATGTGGAAGTGCGTGCTGGCAATCTGGCGCTTGCGGAGCATGGAAGAACGGTTGGAGCGAGAGGAGTCACTTGCAGGGCCGTGGGCGGAACATATGGTGGCGTGGCTGGTAAGTGACCTCAGTATCGGCTCTCATATTCATGACTGAGCTGAGGGTGGGAGTGCAGTCGAGGCACAGGGATCTTTGCAGGGCTTTCCATGTCAATCCATTCAAAATCATCCTCGACTATGCACGAGAGGCCGTCAAGAATGAACACATGGTTCCACACATGTTTCCAGAATTCGCCAACTACGAAAGCACACCCGCTCCCCCTGCGAGGGGAAGCGCCTCTCATACCCCAGTTCCCCGGGAGGACATCCCGATTAGGGCAAGTGTCCTACAAACCCCCGCCCCTCAAGAAGTCTTTCCGATAAGGACAACGCTCTCCCATACCCCCGCCCTACAGGAACTCGTTCCGAGAACAAACATCTTCCAATCCGCCGCTCCCCAGATGGATGTTCCGACGAGGTCAAGCGTTCAACAAATCTCCGCCCCTCAAGAAGTCTTTCTGATAACAACAAGGCTCTCCCATACCCCCGCCCCTCAGGAACTCGTTCCGAGGACAAACATCCTGCAATCCCCTGCTCCCCAGGAGGACGTTCCGATGAGGTCAAGTGTTTCCCAAACCCCCAGCCCCTGGGAGGACATTCTGATGGACGAGGAGGGCATGCTGGTGGTGCCGCGGAAGGTTAACAAAGGCAAGGGTAGAGCCGGTGAGGAACAAGGGGTAAAGAAGAAAACAAGGCCCAGGCCCATGGAGAAGAAGGTCCCCAGCACCCAACCCACCATCGGGACGAAGCGCGAGCTGTCGAACTCCCCCAGCAAGGAAGACGGCCCCTCGACGTCTACAAAAAAGCGGTGTGGTGGAAAAGCCAGGTCATTTCTTGCGGGAGGGCTGGACCTCGGGGCGATAACAGTGAATGAGGGAGCTCCGGTGGACACGACCATGGTTTTGTTGGCAAAGCAATGGGTGAGTAGCCTTTTAGGTCAATCATATACATATTGCTCACACCCCCTTAGGTATGCATTGGCTGTGAATCTCGGGATGGTTCGCGCGAGAGTTGCTTGCCACAATGGTGTGGCAGCCAGGAGAGAATCAACATCCAATGCCAGAAATGCAAGAATCGAAAGCAAGGGTGCAGCTTCCGCGCCGAGCACTTTGGAA
This sequence comes from Thelephora terrestris, assembly GCA_015956445.1. Classification (NCBI taxonomy): domain Eukaryota; kingdom Fungi; phylum Basidiomycota; class Agaricomycetes; order Thelephorales; family Thelephoraceae; genus Thelephora; species Thelephora terrestris. The sequence continues at coordinate 762,240 of WIUZ02000016.1, read as the reverse complement.
TCGAAATATGGCCAGTCCTGATCCCCAAAGATGAGGCCCTGCAGACGGAGTCCGAGAGCGTGGTAGACGTTCCCAGCATCGCAACACGTGCGAGCGGTCCCATCACGAGGTCCAAGAAGGCTAAGTCCACCTGCTATGCACTGCGCAATGCAGCCCCATCTACTGCGCCCCCCTCCATGAGACAGGTGATGGTAACGCCACAGACCACCGCTGCGGTGGCTACGGTCCATTCCTCATCTCCCATTAGACCCACTGCCGGTGATCCCAGCGCTGCAAACTGTACCACCCTCTACTACACTGATCTGACTCCATTTGGAGTGGTGGCACAGGATCCCGAGCAATTGCTGCTCAACCTTCAGCTGTACCGTATGCAGCTCTGCACAATTATGCGAAGGGAGTGGAACGATGTCTCCGAGGTCCTCGCCACCGGTTCCAAGTGTAGCCAGATTGGAGCGCAGCTTCTCGCCTCGCTGAACGTCGCTATTGTCGAACGTGGTGGTCGACCTCTCTTTCCGCGCTCTGACTTTGAGCCCACCGTCGCTGACATGATTAACCTGGAAACGGATGCGTTTAGGGACCAAATGGTTAGGAGCGCTGCAGGAGGGGGCATTCCGGACTTTGAGGGGCCGCAGGGGGGGAACAGTCCACCGCAAACATGAGAGAAGGAAACATAGGTTTTTTTGCCAATAATTACAAGTTCATATCTATATATCTGCTGTCTCGTGTAAATGAACTATATTTTCTGGATTTCTATTGGTTTACCTCTTCGTTGCGTTTTGAAAGGGTGGGAGAAGGGATGTAACTCGAGGAGACTCTGTCTCACAAACAAGCCCACACTCGCAATGGGTCTACACACGTCTCGTGCACCGTTCAAATGCGCGTCCATTGAGGAAGGTTGGGCGGCGATATACATTGAGTTGCGCTGCTGCTGTGCCACTCTGCCCTCACACAAGGTCAATGCCTCTCATCGCGGTAGCAACTCCGCGCAAAGGCTCTTGCTTATATCTATTCACCCCAGCCTATGGATCCCAGCTAGCTTCCAAAGACACCAACGTGCACTGCCTTGATACCCCACTGGAACAGCGGGTCAAGATCCAGCTCTTCCTCCACTACATCTTGAAATCCTCTGTCATCCCTTTCAACATCTTCCACACCCATGTTCTGATCACTACCCTCTCCCCACAACATTTCTGTTCCATCTTCAGCTTCGTGGTTGCGGTGGGCTAGGGCAACCTCACGCTGCGAGATGGCCCGGCTCAAGTTTGCGATAATCAGCTCCATTGTTTCCCTTCGTTCGGCGTGTTTTTTGACAACCTTCCCAACATCCTCCACTTCTTTGTGCAAGAGAGCCATGAGCTCCGTGTGCCGGAGCTCCAGTTGCGCCAACGATACCCCTAGATCCGTTGGCAACGCAAAACTGGTGAGGTCAATGTGGAAGATTGTTGCGTGCTGCGCAGAGCCTTCACCACCAGGGCTCAGTGTCACTCCCGCTAACCCGGGAAGAGGTAGAGACGCCTCCGCGTTGTTGTTCATCGCTGAGCGATTCTCCCGGTTCCTTGCAATACACCTGCTCTGATCTCACACTTGATCAATTCCGTCTCTGCTATAACACAACGACTCCACTCATGCCCCAAGCCCACGTGTTTTGAGCCCACGGCTCTACAAGTCCCTTGTGAGCCCACAGCTCTCCAACTCCCTCCTCCTGGTATAGACGCTCCTCCATGTTCTTCCGCAAGCGGATCACCACGCCGGATCCCCAAAGGTCTTTTTCCCATCCAGATGTCCCAGCCACCAGCCCACGTATTTCTGCCTCTGAACATCCATAAAAGATGTTGGAGACTCTCCTGTTCGCCAATGACGAATCCTGTTCCATGTTGCAGGAGAGTTGAGTACCAGGGGTGATGATGTTGCAGGCGGACAATTTGATTTGATCTCTGGCCACTACCAAATTTGGACCATGGACTTCAGCCTTGTGTCAGGGTCACACGCGCTCGATCAATTTACCAGCTTCCACACATCAACGATGAGTTGCGAAGACCGTAGGCGTCGCTTGAGGGACACACAATATATACATATTTAAAAGAGAACGGTCTGTCGGTTGGTGAGAAAAGGAGGGAACTGCTCGTAAAACAACACATCGGTGCCGCAAACGCGGCGCCCAAATCGGGGAGGTGCACGTGAATCAACGAACGGTCTTTCTAGCCACGTCATCTGTCGCCTTTTTCAACTCTCCCTCAATTCCGCATGGACGTTTCGTTGAGCTGGAGCCCTACCGAGGGCCAAAATGGGATTGCGCCATTTGAGGAATTAATTTTAGCGGAAGAGGACGCCGAGGCTCCCCACGTCCCAAGCAGGTGGTCAAAGCGGAACGTCAAAGCGCTTGTTTCCAACGCTCCCTGTACGCTTGAAGTCGTCTGGAGATCTGTGCTGGCGATCTGGAGACTCAGGAGGATGTCAACTCGTTTGCGTGTAGAAGTGGAGCTGAGAAAGCTGTGGGCTGAGCACATGTCTGCTTGGTTGGTGAGTGAGATGACTGGAGGCAAACGCAAGAAGATCTCATGGCGCGAGCAAGTAGACTAGGCACAGGGATTTGTGCCGCCTGTTCAACTTCACGCCATTCGATTTCATTACCGAACTGGCGCATGCGTTTGTGAAAGAGAAGCTTTTGCAGGCGCACATGGTTCCCGACTTTGGGAAAGTGGAGGATACCAGAGCCCTCCATTCAAATGCAAAGTCGTCCAAGACTTTGCCTACTCAAGTCCCAGATGGTGGGGATAATGTTCAAACCGTCGACGAAGGCGCGGACCCCGCTGTGAAAAGCTCCGAGGAGGGAAATGCACATTTAGAGAACCCTCCGCAGCTGAGCGACACGGACAACATGCTCACGCCAGCGGCCAAGAGTATGTCCTCTAGACTTTCGACACTGCAAACCACAGAATACAACAAAGATGTAGAGATGGTGGAAGGTGATGCGACGATGCTCGCAGAGAGCTCTCACAAGGGTAAGGAGAAAGCCGTCTTGATCCCGGGTGTAGTGCAGACACCGAGGCCCGAGCCGCTGCAAAACAGAACCATACCTGCGAAGCCAAGCAAAAAGGCAAAGCGAGGGCTTTCCAGCTCACCAAGCAAACCGGATGGACCATCCACCTCCACCAAGAGACTACGGACGGCTACAACCACTGTTTCGCACACGGGAATCAATCCGACTGTTGGGATAGAGAGGGAGAGGGGGTTGTTCGCTGTGGGGATCAAGCTGGGGGGTTTAACAATGGCGGAAGGAGACGCAGTGGATGCACAAATTGTTCCGCAAGTGGTGGGAGCGGTGATTGTTTAGCTCGCCATCTCGTAGAAGAGAAGCTGAAGAGGTCAACAGAAGTGTGAATGATGTTCAGAACGACGGAAACTTCGGGAGAGGTGTATTCCCACCTGGTATGCGGGTGAGGACCGTGCAAAGATAAAGTGTGTAGCTTGCCACCGCAGCAACAAAAAATGCACCTTCGAGGGAGAAGATTTTGGGGTGGGGGTGTGGCCACAGGTGACACCGTTGCAGGTTGAGAAGGAGAAAGGAAAGAAAGGTGCGCAATCCAAACGCAAGGAGAGAGGGACAACAGATTCGGCGATCGGAAGAAGGGGGAATGTATGCCAAACAAGGACAAGGAGGGCAACCAACATGCTGCACCCACTCCAAAACACGGGTCCATTGCTATCTACGAGGTCGCACACGAAAGCCACTGGAGGATTGCATGAGCCGTTGGATTCGACCGCAGTTCCTGCTGCAGCTACCAGTCAGGCTGCTGGGGCTGATCCAGCCGGTTCGTCTTCGGTAACCATCTTCTATGCCGACCTCCCCGTTTGCAGCAGCGGCAGCGGACGACACTGGGGGCGAGGTTACCTGGAAACAAGTGATAACATCCTGAAAACATCACAGAAACAGGTGCAATTTTCTCACAATGTAACCGCCGAAACCATGTTGAATACATTTAGAATGTTCCCAACCAATGGAATCTGCATGCGATCAGTGGTTGCAGACTGATCACATTTCAAATTTTCCTTCCCAGTTTCCCAAAAATTTCCCTTACCAATATCTGATCCTCAAATCTTGATCTCAGCTCAAATTTCCCCAACATGTTCCCCTACATCACAGGGAGGGTTACATCATCTAAGTACATTCCAAATGTACATGAAATGTAAAGCTCCCATGGAATCAAACATGTGCTCATGGCATTGCAGGTTGATTACATTTGGAATTTTCCCCAGTCATGTACCCACAATGTTCCCCAGGTGGAATGATCTGAATGCATTGTGTAATCTTTACAAATGTTCCTTAGATGTGTTCTGTCAGGGTTGTGGGCCTGCTTACTGTTTGTGGGGCGCTAGAAGATTAGCGGACGGGTGAGGGGTGTCGGGTCGAGGCTTGAAAGGGGTTCCAGGGGTAGAGGTGAGAGGAGGAGGGATATCAAGAGAGAGAGGTGACTCTGTCTGATAAGGGTGGACTGGCGAATGGTAGTCTTGACAAAACTGGTGTAATTGCTGTACGAACGGATCAAAGTCTTGGTCGCTAAGACGTTCGAAGTTGACGAGGTATTCTATAACCGAATAAGGTAATTCAGTTGGTACTTCCCACCAAAGAACAATGATAGCGGGGGAATGGGTGTGGATGTTAGTGGTAAGGTGAATACGGGGATTAGGGAAGTAAAAAGCTGGACTTATACTGAAGTAGACGGTCGCTAGGACGCTCTCAGTAAAGTCGGAGTTCCAGAGGAACTGATGATCTGCTCCTAAGAGGAAAGGAGGAGTGGTAACTCCGGCGTCGAGGGCTGCGAAGGGGCGATAGTAAGGGAAATGGGTGAGTAAACCGGCTGTTCGGTTTACTTGGAGACTTCTGATAAGTTTATACTCCCAGATAGATCTCCTGGCGTCAGGGACGATAGGGCGTTGGACTGGACTGTTAGAAGGGAAGGGATTTGGGGCGCTGAACATACACTGGCAGGAGAATTCCTGCTAGAATGAGTCAGAAGTAGCAAGGCGTGAGGAGGATTCCTCAGCTTACTTTGTTTATTCAGGTTAAGGGTAGAGGAGTACAGAAGAGATTGAGAATGGGGAAAAGAAAGGAGCGAACGCTCTTCCTTATATACCCCGTCCTCTACAGGAGTCATTATTCTATCGCGAACCAAACTAGGATCAACATGGTCTGTGCGTAATTTAGGGCAGGGTAAATGAGTCGGAGTGAGGGGACTTTGGAACAATCAATGGTAATTACTTAATACGGGAACAATAGCGGTTTGAGCTGATGGAATCATTTGGGGATTTCTGGTGTTTCATGGTAGCAATAGAATCACGGTGGGGATTTCCCATGATCGATGGGGATTTCTCTGGATCAATGGTAGCAATAGAAGCATGGTGGGGATTTCCCATGATCGACGGGGATTTCTCTGGATTTGATGGGATTGCGATTGGGGTTGAGGGTTTGTTTATCCTAATTGGGATGTAAATAGATCATGATTCGTTGTCTTCCCTTTTCGTCGCTTTATTGAGTCAGTCGTATATAATCCAAGAGGATTATTGGTCTTTTCCCCTCATCGTCTCCTTTCCCTTCCCACTACTACCACTACCACTATCCCCTCTCAAACATCTCTGATAACTATGACTGCCTTCGTTGCCAACAACGCCGTGCTCAACGCTGCCGCTACCCCCTTCGACTTCGTCCCGTCCTTCGAGACGGATGCTCCCTACAACGTGGAGCAACACCTGTATGACTCTCCCGCCAACATCGCTCACGACAACCGAGTTGCCGTCGACTTCCTTACCGCCCACAATGCCCCTACTGAGTTCTGGGAACAGGCTGGGTATGAAGACCCCAGGTCTTCTAGGCCTCGTGTTGAACCGGCTCATCCTGGAGCCGTACTTTTGTTGGATATTATGGAGAGGGATCGGGAGGATCGGATTGCGAAGTTGGAGAAGCGCGTGGATCTCATGTACGTCATCATGAACAGTTTAAATGATGACTTCTCTCACTTCGCTTTGGAACATTGGGGACCTTTCCAGGCATCTCTCTTCCGATATTTCGGACATCAATGTCACGGGGCTTACTGCACCGACCCCCCTTGCAAGTCCCCAGTCATCCCTTCGCCTCCGCCAGGATCAGGGCGTTCCTCTCCCTCCATCCCCTCCCTGGAGTCCTGCCCCAGTTCGCCAGATGGTAGAGAGGTCCCAGAAGAAGAGGACCCGCAAGAATCCGATGACTCATTCTGGTCAACGTTGTCGTCCCTCCGACAAGTCACGGCAAGTACGGATGAAGTTGAAGGTGGAAGTGGCGGGTCTCCAAGACCGGTATGGGTTCGCCTTAGTGAGCGAGGCCTTGTCGGACGTGAAGCAAGAAATGCATGAGAGTTTGTTTCATGACGTGTTAGGATGCAGGGAGTTTTGGCAAGATCCGGTAACTCGAGTTTATTCGTATTGCCCTCAGAGTGTACACAACCCTCACCATTTCGCTCATCGCTGTCCGTTTGCTCAGGAATGTGGTTGTGACGTAGATCCTTTTGTCCTTGTCTGAACTTGTAGTTTCGTTTAGTTGTCTTTGTATTACTATTACTGCGAATAAGACCAATGTCTTGGATTATCTGTGTGATTTTGGTTACTATGTCACGCGTTCGTGACATGTTCATGTCCTTGATCACAAGTTACATCTGGGATGTGATCATCAACCACCATTCCAGTTCCATGGCCCAAGTGCATCTCAAATACATTTCAAATGTACATGGAGCCTGTGACTGAAATGTGCCCACCTGAGTCATGACGATCACATTCTAAATGTACATGAGTGATGTGTCTGAAATGTTCCCAGTAGCCACACCCCAACAACATTTCAGATGTATTCAGCCAATGTTCTCTCCATGTTCTCACTGACAGCAGCGTGATTTCCTTTTAGATGCTCTTCCAATGTTCTACCATGTGTACATTTTATTTTCAAGTAGATTAACTTTCTAAATGTATTCTCTGATACCAGGCTGACCCCATCTCGTACACATTTAAGATGTGTTCGAAATATTCCCAAAATGTTCCCAGTAATTCTCCTGGCTGAGAACATTTCAACACGATGACAACTTTGAATACAATGTTCAGGTTAGGGTCGTGTCGTTGTTGGCCTGTAAGTGGGGGTTATGTTAGGGGTTATGTCAGGGTTGTGTTGATGATGTTGGGGGTTGTGTTGGGGGTTGTGTTGGGGCTGTGTTGGGGTTGGGTTGATGTTGTGTTGGCGTTGATTGGTTGATGTTGAGGTTGAAGTCAGTGTCGAGCCAGTGTCGAGCCAACATTCACGTACCGTACACCATTGGCCGTAGAGACCCTACGCGGCGGGGCTGAGGGACCCGTCCTGGATGCCGTACCAGAAGGAGGTTCGGTTGATACCAGCCTTGGTTTTCGCGAGACGATCACGACGGCGTCGAGTCGCTCCTGCCCAGAACAACCGTTCGCAAACATTGTGGGACCCTGTGCCAGAAGAAGGCTCGGTCAACGCCAGCCTCGGCTTTCGCTAGACGATAGCGACGGCGTTGAGGGGTTCGCATCGCTGTAACCATGGGGACCCTGCGCAGTGGGGCTGGGGAACCAATAATAAGATGAACTCTCCGGCATGTTCAAAATGCCAGCCTCGGTTTTCGCGAGACAATAGCGACGGCGTTGAGGGGGTTCGGTCGGCACGGGTGAAACTTCTCTTCAAGGACTGTTTCCTTGATTGCGGTACCTAAAACGCTACACGCCATAGCGACTCGATGATTGTCATAACAATGAACGTTGACACCGGTCTTGAGTTCGGAGACGGGCTTTCCATAAACCTCAAGGCCGTCATCAAGCTCCTTGATCTCGACGCCAAGTTTAGCTGTGGATAGGAGTTTGAGTTGTGGCTCCACGAACAGAAATATTGGGTTCACTGTACCAAGTTGGTCACACTGGGGACAAGGGCACAAATACCCAGTGGGTACATGCTGAACACATTGAGATTACAGTCAACAAGTGATCACAATGTGCCCAGTGGGGAAAATTTGAATACCTTCAAAATGTGCCAGGCCATGTGAATCCAATGTGCCCACTGGGTACATTTTGATTGTGATCACAATGTACTCAGCAATTTGATCTCAATGTGCCCAGTGGGGACATTTTGATTGCAATCACAATGTGCCCACCAATGTGATTTCAATGTGCCCAGTGGGCACATTTTAAATTCTTTCACAAAGTGCTCAGCGATGTGTTCACAATGTACCCAGCTCATTAAATGATGGTTTCTTTCACAATATTGTCCACAATGTGTCCAGCATGTGCCTGAGCCACTCATTCAAACTTCTTTCACAAAGTATCCAGTGATGTGTCCATAATGTGTGCAGCCATATACATGATGATTTCTTTGAGAATACATGGTGAAATTGAACAATATTGTGATTACATTGTGATTACTTCAAAAAGAACCCCATGGAGACATTATGGACACATCACTGGATACTTTGTTAAAGAAGTTTGAATGAGTGGCTCAGGCACATGCTGGACACATTGTGGACAGCATTGTGAAAGAAACCATCATGTAATGAGCTGGGTACATTGTGAACACATCGCTGAGCACTTTGTGAAAGAATTTAAAATGTGCCCACTGGGCACATTGAAATCACATTGGTGGGTACATTGTGATTGCAATCAAAATGTCCCCACTGGGCACATTGAGATCACATTGCTGAGTACATTGTGATCACAACCAAAATGTACCCAGTGGGCACATTGGATTCACATGGCCTGGCACATTTTGAAGGTATTCAAAATTTCCCCATTGGGCACATTGTGATCACTTGTTGACTGTAATCTCAATGTGTTCAGCATGTACCCACTGGGTATTTGTCCCCTTGTCCCCAGTGTCAATCATAACCCGAATCCTATTGCATTCCTTAACCCTCTGGTTCGCAACTCCGAGATTCCTCATGGTATTCCTCGGAGATTCGCTCAGCTCCGAGAGGTAATCCAATGGCGACGGCAGCCGACACGGAGGCTGTCATGGGTTGGATCCATATCGACGTATCCAAGAGCCCTCAATTGGCTGATTGGGGGACCGGTAACAGTGGTCTCTGTCTCCGCCTGTAGAACCTTAGGTTCCAAAACATCTTTCGCAGATTTGGCGGCACCTTGTGGAGATGCAGATCCGGTTCAAAATGGTACAGGTGGTACCGGTGATCGCGGCGATAGTGAGAGGGTAGGTTGCACTACTGGCATCGGATTCAATGTCGTATTCAGCAGGGTTCTTGTACACGGCCCGTGGGATCTTGTAGGTGTCGAGGAAGCGTAAGGGGCGCAAAGGAGGATCGACGAGACGTATTGACTGGATACGCTGGCAGCCAACTGGAACCCTTGAGGCCGGCCGGAGCGATGGAGAGAGAGAGGGAGGCATCCTTGGAATTCAAGATAGTCGATTTGACTGCCATTGGCTCTGAGGGCGTCAACCAATGGGCCGATGGGGCGCTGCGTCATCCTCGCATTACCTGTAATAACAGTCCTAGTGTGTGCAGGTCAGACGAGGGTACACACGGTTGCTAGAAATCGAGCGGCGGTGCCAGTGTTTCCGAGGTATACTCCTTTGCCTTCAGCGGGAACGGACAGAGAGCCTCCACCGCCAGCGACAACAATAGTCTCCCACCGTCTTCCCAAGCGAATTACGGTCATTTACGAGACGCAGGACCTACTTGTCTGGAACGTACCTGCGGCTCGATGAGTGCGTTCATCATAACTTGAGTATCGTCAGAGTGAAGAAGGTTCTTGAGGCGGCATGTTGCGGTACAGAGGGCAGCCAGCAGGAGGGCTCGGTTGGAGATACTCTTGGATCCAAGAGTGGCTGTTTGCGCAGGGTCGTGAGCCGGAATGCCGGGAATAACCTTGCAGGCCTCAGAAGGGGTCTTTGCGATGGAACCAATGATGACCTTGAGGAAAAGATCTTGGGCGGTAGATCTGGTGGATTTGTGGCGGCCCGAGAAGTTGGAAGAGGGGGTTTGAATGGCGGTGAAAGTCTCCTCAGATCGGGATTCGAGTAGAGTGAAGTGGATTCATTCCAAGTTGCAGCTGTCTATGTACGTTGAGTGTCCGCGAAGATAACAAAAGTAAAATAGCAAACCTACCTTGACCACTTCAGCCATTCCATTGGAAAACTCGCGAGTGGGGAGGGTTTCGAGGAAAGCGGCATCAATGAAGATATATTCGGGTTGCCAGAACGCGCCATGTTCAAAACACCAGCCTCGGTTTCCACAAGACGATAGCGACGGTGTTGAGGGGTTCGCGTCGCCGTAGCTGTGGAGACCCTACGCAGTGGGGCTGGGGGACCAATAGGAAGGTGAGCTCTCCGGCACGTTCAAAATGCCAGCCTCGGTTTTCGCGAAACAATAGCGACGGCGTCGAGGGGTTCGTCGCCGTAGATTGTGGAGGGATGTTTCTTGGGGTCGGTCGAGGCGCCGGTGATACTGCTGTCCACAGCCTTGATGTAAGGGTCGTGGTCGTGGATGACTTGACTAAGGTGGTCGGCACCCATGCCCTTGATGGTATCGCGCTTGAGAACCTTAGTAGAGGGGCTGCAGAGATAACGGTGGAGGAATCGATGAATTCAAAATAAGATTGTTGTAGATTACACCCTGTCCCTAAGTCCATCGCGGCAGAGGCCAAGCCTGTGAGCGACACAACGCGATCCGGCTCTCACCTACATCTTGGAAACATGTCAGTAGGTCGTAGGTATGCATGGGCATTCGGCGTCATACCAATGTAGCGTCTCCTCTCGAAAGATCTCATCCAGCAAAACCCAGCGCCGTGACTTGGACTTCCGCAACACTTCAACCTCTGGCAGCAAGCGTCGATTAGCTTCCTGGAAAATGGCTAAGACGAGTAGCCTACATGATCAAGATGGCTGCAGGAGGATGATCTTGTTGATCTACGTCCTGGGCGATGGGGGCATATCTGAGTGTCAAGATGATTTGCGGTGGATACGGCGCGCAGCATTCAATGGACGTGGATGGCACAAATGGAATCTTGAGGGGTGGAAAGGGGGCCGGTTGGACGAGGGAAAGGGAAAGGCGGATTTTAAGCTGGCTGCATCGGGAACTTGAACTCGTGACAACATGCTCCAGACGGGTCCAGGAGGTCTTGACATGTCGTCATCCCGACCGTGCCGACAGAGATCGCAGTTTCGGCCGATGGATGCAACAGCCTGCAAAACACATTGGAATCAATCCGAGGGTAAGTACATGGTGCACATACGATATCGGCGTGCTGAATCCTTGGAAAGGCTTGCAGTATTCGCCCCAAAACTCCATGGGGCTGGGTATCACGCCCTCCTGAGCAACGACCGAAGCGTGATCGCAGTTTCCTGGCAACCTGAATACAAGAGAGGTGCAGGACGCTTGATAAAGCCGGGAGTGACACAACGAGGTATATAGAGAAATCGCCAGTTGGCGACAGGTAGTCAGAGGCGTTTGAGATTGAGATAGAAAAATAGATAATCGCGACTCACAGGGGTCAACTGTTGGCAGGATGTATGGGACATGTCTCGATGATGTTGGAATTGTCGAAACGAGAAATCGCCAGCCTGCGGCAGGTGGTTGCAGGCATTCCAGCCCCTAAGGCAATCAGAGATTCTTGTTCTTCAATCAACGGGAAATCAGCTCTAACGCTTCTATCAGCTTGTCATGGGGGACGTAAATCACATCCATCAATCAAAGCCCATGGATATGAATAAAAACCGACTCATCATATGTTCCATGCAATCCACAGTGGCCGCAGTCAGCAACAACCCAGAGGACTTGGTCTCTCCCACTTTCTTACCCCCAACAGTCCAGTTGTGCCAAGAGTTTGCTAAATACTCCTTTTGCCCGCTCCATTCCAGACGCTCCACCCAGAGTTTGTTGGAGCCGGTTTTGCATTGCCAATCATAAGTTCCAAGATAAATCAAGATACGGACGCCCCGCTGACGACGACGAAAGTCGGTCAAACCCACTTTTGATGAAGCGAGCAATATGTACGCACCTCGAGTAGTTGACCAACGTAGTACTGAGTTTGAACCCCGGACAACGGGAGCGTTCCGCTCCAGGTGAACCTTGCCTGTGCCATCTGTAGCCAATACCCAGACGTCAAAAGAAGTTATGTCGCTATTAATTTGGGCTGAACTAAGTATACAGCTGACTTAATACGGCATAAGCCCCTTTTGTCAATCTGTGTATTGGCCAGACGTAGCCTAATGCAGTATGAGCGGGCGGCAGTTTTGACATTGTGTGCTTCGAGCTAGGGCGGTTGATGAGTAGAATCATACCCAGCACAACCCTAACGTCAACCTGCAACCGCACACGACTTTCACTTTCTTCCAAGCGTTATGGCGCTGGTTTGTACGCATTTTGATTGCCCCTTTGACGATAACAACGACTTTGTGACCTTCAAAATTCGTGTTTGCTTCGCGGTGGGTTAGAAATGGAAATGAACACTGAGGTTAGTCCCGAGCACTACATCCCTCACTGGTGACCATCGACAGTATGAGTGGTCTACTGGAGGAGGCTATTCCCGAGCAGCCAAGCAGTGACTCAGCCTGGCTTCTGGCGAGTCCGTGCACATGAATATGTGGAATCAGCACGCTCAGAAGGTTGGTAAATAGCGTCGGTTGCTCTTGGAGGTAGAATGTAATAGCTTTGTAGTAGCTATTCGAGAAAAAGATGTTAGCGCGATTCCCGTGCAGCATGATGGCGGCCCTACATTTCGACACTTGCCACTCGAAAAATTGAAAGCCATTGACCACCCGCCTAACTCTGTTCGACTCACAAATCCATCTTAAGCTTCGGCCTCGACGGTAAAGTAACCCTGGTCACTGGCAAAAACCCGGTAGTCGTAGGACTGATGACGGGCATTCTAGCCAGCGGAGAGCCTTCGAAAGTCTGCTTCGACTGCTGCAGTGTTACAATCGTTGCGGTCTGCTCAGGGTCCAACGATCCCAAGCTTGCAATCGTCTGAGGATCCGGAGAGCTCTCTCTTGTGTCCAGGCGGAGGAGGGTCAGCAGTCGGACCGCTGATCAGGTCTGTCAAAGTGTGAGTAAAGAAAACACCGACGAAACTTGAAAAACTTACTGCCGATGAAAGAAGTGATGTCGTATTGTGCGCCTTGAGAATCGAGTCGCTGTGTGCGGGCGGATACAAGCACCTCAGAGTCCGCGGTTTCTGACATCGGGAGCGACAGAGTCCTGTTACGTTCCAATATCGATGCAGGCATTTGAGGAGGAACCGGCTCGAAAGGAACATTCTCGACACTATTGCCCGGCGTCTTCAAGTGTAGAGGCTTCGTGTTGCAAGTAGGTACATGACTTCGGCTTTGCAGCGGTTTGCTAGGATTATGGACGTGGATTGGGGAATTTAATCAAAGAGATTTCGCTTCGAGTGGTTGACGATTCTCCCGATCGTTTGGAGGATGTCGGTGAACTCAGCTGAGCCGTGGGACCTTGAAGCAACTTCAACGCGGCTATGCTCTTCTCTAGTTCCTCTTGCTTGCGGAAGAGGTCGGAGATGTCCGAGCTTCGATCCGGGCCCGTAACCGTCACAGATGCAGACTTGCCGTGGAAGGTTGAATGATACCATTCAAGCCTTAATGCATAGCAAGATGGGCTCGGGTCAGAGATGGGCCTTCTCGGCAGCCCTGATGACCTTGGAATGTTGATACGAGTGACGAAAAGCTTTAGGTGCTCCATCACTAGCAATATATCATTTCAGTGGGTTCAGGAAGGTAAACCGGCACAGGTAACGTACACTTTTCGGGCCTGTACTTGCTGTAGAAGATGGAGAGTTCAGTGAATCTGCAATGAATTGAGTTGGGTATCCGCTCGAAATATGGGGCTTGGCATACATGTGCCCGCTCAAGGCTAAGACCAGCCTCAAGTAAAGAGAGGATCTCGTCGAAGCGACTGCGATGTTCGTAGGTTGAGATCAAGATATTTAGTTGCTCCTACGGGAGGGTTTCAGTGGATTTGGACAGAAAGAGCGAAGAATTTACGGCACCAACGATGATGTTAAATCCACAGATTTGGGCCTACAGACGTCCTGGCCAGCCGCATTTGTGGCCAAACGAGAACACATCCCGGTCAAAATTACTTCTTCCCAATGCAAGCGGCATGTACCTGCTTCCACACCCTTCACACAATTGTCAACGGTAGATCAAGAAGGGAAGATAATGCACTAACTGGGTGTTTCCGGTCTTCCTCGCGCTCTCCACAGCCACCTGGTTCCCCCTGAGGTAAATATTGTCCGACGGTCCTAACCACCCAAGTAGACCCAAGTAGGCGGTTCGGCAGTGTGCGTCGATAGCTGGCAGGGGTGATATCAGCTCGGGACATGGTAGCAGGAGAGTCGACTGTGTTGAGTACTCCGGAGAAAACGAATAGTTGGTGTCGCGTGGCGTTCCATCACTGTGTTGATGACACAGAACCGATACCGTAAGAAAGATCCATAGTAAGTAGCTTGAGGAAACTTCCCAGGAGACACGGGCGCTGTTCAGGCATGGGGGGTGAGGCGATACATTTGAACCGATGGATATGACAGGAAACCTCACAAAGGCCATCGCAAACGGGGTTGGTCGACGGCCCAAGTTATGACCTTGCCTCCAATTTCAAAGTCCTCCGATCTGATTTGCAATAGGCTTGATACGCATCGGTTTGCAGTCCGTGTGGATCTCTAATTGGCTTCGCATGTAGACTTGACAGCTGTGATTTTGGGGTGAGCGACGAACATTGGGCAACGGAAATGATAACTTACCAATGATCCAGGGAGGCGTCCGAGAACCAACAGCGCGAGGAATCGGCACCCACAAACAACGAACGACTCGCGAGGTCTTGCTTGTGTCAATTAAAGATTGTGAAACAGGATCAAGATCGCGATGGAGTCGTTCACTTGTTTTGTTTTGGCATATTTACTTGTCGACTTATGGTATATCGGCGTCGAAATAACCATCGGACTCATTGTTTACGCGAAATAAGTATGCAATGAGCTAAGTATGAGATACAGTCTAATCATATCCTGGTTTGCATTGGGTCGATGTCGTTGAGATCTCTGTTGGCCTGCATCAGGACCAGAGCAACGTCCTTGGGAATGGGAGACGTGAATTAATTACAAGACCCCACTCTCTTGCACAGCGTGAGCAGCCGGCTTGGCACCTGTGACAACGTTCGGACCAACAATGCCAATGTGACGGCGCATTTACGGATGGGGTGAGCATCGGCGATATGGTCAAGGAGCACAATGAGGGTGGGGACCATACAACTGTTTTTGACGATGTCGGTGGTTCCTACAGATTGTTAGCGCCATCGAGAGGTTAGAAGCCGCTCCAGCCGCACCAATTTTGTGTGTTCTTCATTGTCCAACATCAGTGTCAAGGCGATCACAAGCATAGTCTTCCTCCAGGCAAACCTTCACTGTGAAGAGGAACTTTTCACTCTTGCTCTTATACGGCACTGGTGGTGACTTTGACCGAACCTCTGCGATCTTGTCGGCTCCCATCTGACTGTACATGTCATCAGCAAATTGTGGAAAGTCTGAGAATTAGTTATAACTCCGTGAGAATGGCTCACGACGTTATAATGCGTTGTATCCCGTTATATGTGTGGGCGCTAAAGGTCGCCGGAAGGAGTTATAGCGAGTTATAACGCATTATAATGGGTTATAAGCCCTTGTCGGGGAAGTACCCCGATCGCCAGACTTTCCACGGTTTGCTGATGGTTGTCCAGGAGTCGCCGAGCGGCATCGGCGTTGTTCAGCTTAACACAAGTCTCAGGCAAGAAGTTGAACGGTTCGAGTTTCTTGTTCTCCCCTTGCGAAGTGAGCTGTTTGGCCTTCTCAATCCACGCGGAGGGCCTCTGTGGTTGGAGGTAGTCGGTTGGTCGGGGGAACATCTCGGCCATGAAGAGGTCCTCGATACTTCTGCAATAGGTTTCAATGGCTTTACTGATGGTCTACACAAAGCTGAGCTTTCGGAAGAAACAGTGAATAGAACTACGAGGGCAAACCTTTGATAAACCGGTAAAGAACCGGGCTTCTTGATATCCATCGGACCACTCAAGACCTTGCAAAAAGTTGATTGGACTTCGCAGAGAGTTGAACAGATCGACGATCGAAGAATATGGCCTTCATTGCCCTCCGCCCCGAACTAACGTCAATACGCGATATCAGTGCCTTGTCAGGTGCCTTGTCTAGCGGAATCACCTTATCTGCAGCGATGGCCTGTCGTCGAGTTAGATACTTAGCAATATGTCGGACAAAATGTCCAAGACTTACCGCTTGGACCCACTGTGTCATCTTATCATCCGTGTTGACTAACCATTGCCTGACAGATGGCCCAAAGAAGGCACCAACGTCAAACTCGGCATCACCTCTGCTCGAGGATGGTTTAAGCAGTTCAATCGGGTAGGAAGAAAACAAACAGACTTCGGGCAGTAAGCATGGTAAATGTCCATCATCACTCTCGTCCGCCTATACAACGAGAGGGGGTCTTCGATGGGAACGTCTGGCGTTGGTCCGTTCATCCAATCCTGCCACAAGTGTTTTGATGACGCATCGAGTTCCATGAGGAATAACGGCACTACGACTTCCACCACCAAGGCAACCACATCGATCTTCCTGCACTCATCAAAATCAGAGATGCAACCGCCACACCAGAGAAGCACGGATATTACCCTGAGATAGGTTCTTCCAACACTTTGTCCATCAGCTTCGTCCACTTTTCGATTTCATCCGTGACCAACAGTAGACGTAAAGCCCTGTTGACCCCTGGCCGACTCCCCAGCTCCTTGAACTTCCTATGGTAGCTTGCCTCTGCAGATATCTTGACCTGCTCTTGGACGTCCATTATTCTAGCTTGTATATCCACATCAAACCGCTGTAGGAGCCGGCGGTCTTGGGCAGGCTCCAGTATACGGAGGTATGGTTTTAACTTAGATGCTCCAAGTCGAGGGATCGACTCCAGGGCTTGGTAGATCGGTCCAAGAAGAACGGAGTACAAACTTCCATACACGTGCGCAAGGTAGTCGTTCTGAGAAAGAGGAGATGAGGCAGGTCGAGATTCAAAGTCAGATGCACCTACATCTTGTATCGGCCACTTCTCCAGATCCAGTTCCTGTTACACTTTCTTCACGTTGCCAAGCGCTTCTGGTATGCATTCGATCGGCACTTCATTCCGTTCGTAAGATTGCCTAATTAACTCCAGGAAACACGACACTCGATATGGCTGGCCAATCCTCCACCTCAGCGCACACTCGTTGATGAGTTCAACGTGCGCTTCAGTGAGTATCCCCAGCGAGACTTCAGGTTCTGTGAAAAAAAAAACGGACAGTGGGAACGTCTCGACAGACACGGACATGACCGCGAAGGCTTCGATCAAGAAAACGGACCGGAGACTTCACAGGGGATACTCGAAGACGTCCTTCTTACACCAGAGGATCGGGCCTCTCGGCGAACGATAGTGTTCGGTTATGTGCGAGGAAGAATTGCGCCGAAGTCGTACTTACCGGGCCTCCTGCAGAGTATCTGAAAGTCATACCAACCGGACCTCTCGCGGAGGTATCTCGAAGGTCACGCCGTTTCGGCTATCCAAACTTGAAGTTCCCAGACCCATCAAGTCCGCCGATGGATATCGTAGGATTATCGAGGATAAGCCACAAAAGTCCAGGTAGCTTTGACATCGTGCTAAGTTGCCGTGCAGGTTTTGCGGACACCATTCTGACTTGCTTTCGAGTGAGATCGGAACAATTTGGGTAATCGGCTGATGATCAGAAACAAGCAAACATCAAAGAACCAGTGGAACCACATGGCGAACCCTAGGAGCAGGATTCCACTACGGACGCGGACGTCGTATTTCAACATTGATCGACCTAGATCACACAGTGGCAGGCAGTCGAGTTGGTACCTAGAATCGCATCATGATCCTGCGAGGGGCGACGCTCGGAAAGTGACAACTTGTCGGCGCCGCTGGCCTTGAACAGCGTGAGGAGATCATTGCATCGTCGTCGGTCTTGGCTTTGCCGGGGCTATCCTTATCTCGCTGAGCCGTCGCCTGTATCGACACGCATGGGCAACGCCATCACAAGAGAAAATGACGATTTTCTCAGCCTTATCGCTCCGTCGCTCGATGAAGTTAACGATTGCGTTAACTATGCAAACCTCTGCGTCGTCAACGTCCGAGTATCGAGATCTTTGGCGACGTTGATCTGGAAGCAGAAAAAGTGTCGATGCTTTGACTGTAACCTTAGCTTCCCGTGATCGACCAGCTGGTGTCAAACTAGATACAACTGGCGTCTGTTTGATACTACACGAGGGGTAAAACGAGGCAGAATACTGGCAGTCTAGTATATACATCACGCCGGACCTGGCGTGGATGCGGTAAAACACGGGAAGTGATTATGAATAGTATGGGACGGTGGTCGGGAGATCCGCGTCCGGAGAGGGGCTGGCGAGGAACCGGGTGTTCTGTACCGTATACGGACGTTCCAGCGGCGTGATCTTCATAATCCGGATAAAAGTAGTTAGCACCAGGATTTCCTGCGGGAGGAGCGTCTAAATCGTGCAATGTTGGAGGGAAAGAGGAAGTCGCGGAGGTTTTTCCTGGCTGATGCGCTAATCGTGGAGTCAAAACGCTGGAAGGTTCTGACTCCAGGAAGCGGGGATACGCCGACAATTCCATCCATCCCTGTTGTCTGCTGTCCTCGTTCCAGCACGAACGACTAGATCCGTAGACATCGTTGCACTGCATCGCCAACTGCGATCCGTCGAATTGGATGGCCTGAGACACAGGGTGCTGTGAACTTGGTTTGCGAGAGAGTACATGACTATAGCTCTGGAACTCGTGATAGCCAGGCAACGTTGAAAAGAAAGAATCCGGAGCAGACTGCAAAGCTAGAGCCATATGCTGGGAAATCATCGAAAGCGGGGGTCGGGATCGGTAAAGACGCTTGTAAGGAACTTATGTTTCTCGACCCCTGAGATGATAAAGATGTTGCAGCGCCGAGATAATATGGTGATGAAGGTGAGGAACTGTGGGAGGGGGAAGTGGCTGAGGGGTATGATGACCCACGTTCATCCAATGAAATTGCGGGCGGGAAAGCGTCGAGATAGGATGGGGATATTCCTGATTTTGAGACCTGCGATGCGTCTTGGCGCCTGGAGGGCGAATGACTACAGGGGTCTAGAGGTGCCAGCTGGGTCATCGAAGAGGCTGCTCGAGTATGAAGGTTCCTCTGGTACGGTTGACCAGGCCTATCCGCGGATGGCTGGTCTCTCCGAGTCCTCGAGCGCCTTTTCCTCTCCATACCGTTCATCTTCTGGAGTCGATAGACCAAACTAGGGTTTTCAATGGAAGTTGTCGGTTGCGATCCCGAATTGGGAACGCGTGACCTGTCCACAACCGATGCCTTTCCCTTGCCTGTGAGTTTTGGTACCAAATATGTCAGCAGGAGGCATGATGGAGACGGGACAAATTAGAAAAACCTGATGCATCGTGGAAATAGTGCAGGTAAAATGCGAATTTGTTGTCATCGGTGAAGGGCCGGTCGGCTTGACCGTTGCCAATCTAAGTTAGTGCTCAATTGAAATTGTCCAAGAAATTGGTATCACTAAACTTACCAGGTCCCAATACAAAGGGGTCAGACCATGCATCTCAGACTGGGATCGAACAATCAGGTGCACCAGAATCTCTTCCTAGTGATTACTACCGTCGCGAAGCGAGTCAGATAAAGCACTGCGCCGGGATTCGATGAACTCACGGGAATGATAATGGCTAGAATGAGAGATCAGTACCTCGCCGTACAGTTACAATGGGGCGCGTACAGGGAATATACCGGTCTCATAAACTTCGCTCGAAGGCCCTCTTTGCTGATATCCAAAAGATGCGGGGTGAACCCCCGGTCGAGATAATCCGCCCTGCCCGACGGACGTTGCACTGTATAAGCACCACGCGTTATGCATCACCATTGCAAGGCTCACCGAAGACCATCAATAGACACAATCCAAACTATTCGTTTGAAATCGTGTGCCCCGTTGCTGAGCAATCTGAAGGGTCCGTCACTCGACTTGCAGAATCTATTCCTGAACACCAGCCCCTCGACACTGGCACAAGGAACGATGCTCCGGGAATCAAAGCGATGAGGCTGCCAACAATCGCTCCTCTTCCGCAGCGGGGTGCGTCCTCGAGACTCGGCATACTCTTCATCTTCGTAACGAGGCAGTTCGCCGTTGTCGTGGTCTTCGGCATCGAGGTTCGATAAGAGGCCTTTGCGCTCTTCGGATGTGGGTTTCAAGAGACCGGCTTGTGAAAACTGTGGCGTTGACCTCGGGCAGGTGTGTGATGGGAGGGGAAAGCCCACCGTGGGTCATTCCGAGGAACAGTTGATCTACAGCACCTGATGAATTTGACATTGCCGTGCGATTAGGAGAGGAGCGCACCAAATTTCGTCAAGTCAGAACTGGGATCCTCGTGCCGTTGTGCAAAACCTCCAACTGGGGAGATTGTACCGGAGGCAGAGGCAGCCGTCTTGACACAGCCAGGACATCTTCCACCGACAGCTGGAGATGACGTTCTGCTTGCCAGCAGTCCTTAAGCAGCTTGGGAATGAAGTGGAAGCGGCACGCGAGCTCACGCGAGATACCCGACGGAACTTTGATTCTGACATTCCATGTTGAACGGTAAATTTAAAAAAAACCAAAAAACCTCGCGTATTTGGTTTTTTTTTTTAAATAAGCTGACGCGGCTTCTGAGGGGTTTTACGACTCACCTGCTGGTTCTGAAAAAAGGAGCGCCGCCTTGCCTTCCCCTGCTCCTTAGTTTTGACCTTCTCTTTAGTGATGTACTGTGATTCGTCGTCCATGCCTCTGCCAGAGTGTTTGTCCTCATCGTCAGCGCTGAGTGCTTCCTCGTGTAAGAAGGGTTACCCAAGCGAAAGCGCCGAGACGATGGCAATGACATACGGGAGGCATCCCGCTGATCAACATCCTCGAGTACCGTAGTGACAACGGGAAGAGGGCCATCGACCGTGCCAAATCCGTAAGTTGAGCTTCACCCGTCCCAGTTTTCTGGAGAGCGCCCAGGTGCGTTAAGAATTTCTCAGATTTGAGCAGCATATCGCGGGAGGGTGGGGTGGGGAAGGGGAAGTTGACCACGGCATCGATATGCATACTCTTCATCTGAAGGACCACTCCGTCTATAGGCATGGGAAGAATTTCGGGTTTGCTGAATTCGTCAAAGTAGTTCTCGGATACGGCAGAGGAGTAGAGCCGATAGCAATGTCCAGGACCGGTCCGTCCGGCACGACCTGCTCGTTGAGTAGCGGAAGCTTTGGAGATCCAGCTCGCTTGGAAAGCTTGGATACCGTGTCCAAGTCGTACCGTCTCTACAAAAGCGGATGAGATTAACCTTGCGCGCGTCCCAGTTTCGGTTTACCTCGTTCCACCTTCCACAGTCCGGGGTTCAAATACCCTGAGTGGTTTTTCTTCCGGTGGCAGAGAGGACAAGGGCACTATGTGCATCGGCGCTGAAGTGCGGTGCTGATAAGAACTACTGGAAAGGAAGAGGAGCCACATACACTCACTGCCGACATCGTCCCAAATGTCCTCCATTCCGTTCTCTTCGTTCTCGCTTTCACTGTCCAGCGCCCGCTCGTCGTTACCACTTCCATCAATATCCATACCGTCGTCGACATCCGTCGCCAATTCCCCCTGTCGCACCCCCTCTGGCGGTTCGAGATGGTGAGCTGCTTCCTCTTCTTTTCCGATAGTGCCATTGGGCCAAACCTCACCTCTAGCTTTCTGCAAACCCCCGTTATCTCGTTTTTCCCGGTAAGGAAAATGAGGATCCCTCCAGGAGGCAGCCGGTTGTGGATCTTTCTTGTCTTGCGGACAGCTTCTGCGACGTAATCCGGCTTGGTCTTCCTGCTGAAATGGATCGTAACGGGCTATTGACGACCTGGAACGTTGATCGTGGGAGGTGGAGTCGCGAACAGAGTCTTGTTCTCCGCCATGTCGTATATATTGAGAGTAGCAGACATGATTACCAGATGAAGGGGCTATGGAAGCAAGTTGAAGGGGATATAAAACGCGGTTCAATGAACTTGGACCATACCTTGATATCGTCCCTCCCCTCTCTCCAAATTTCTTCCCGAAGTTTCAGCACCCTGCTGAGCACGCCAAACAATATATCCGTGTTCATACTCCGTTCGTGCGCTTCGTCGATGATGGTGACAGGATACTTGCGGAGTAAGAAATCCGAGGAGAGTTGCCGGAGTAGAACGCCATCCGTCATAAACTTGATAGAGGTATTTGGGGAGGTGGTTGCGTCGTATCGGATCTGACATGAAACGCGAGAGGAGGATAGGTTCTGTTTGGGCGTTTGAAGCCGCCGGCAAGTGCCGAAGCAGGGGCCTTCCGTCAAGCGCTCGCCAAAAGGAGTAGTCTATCCTCCGCTGTTGGCTTCATGGGGGTCCCCCTCGGTTCAGGTACACCTAAAAGCATCCCGAGGACTCCACGTAAAGGTCCAGACAATGGTCGGGCGGGGCGGGGTTTGTAACCACGGGACAGACGGGGATGTCTCCTGCCAAAAGCATCTGTCTCTCGACCTCCCATTCCCATTAGTAGCGTGAGCTTCTTGCAGCGAAAGTGTATGAGCTGTTTGCAGGTCGTCGCAGCGAGTAACAAGGTATCCGTGGTGGGTCCGCGTGAGTTGAGTGTTGCCGATCGTCGTGTTTGTGATTGGGTTATTCTAGATCAGAGCGTTCCCCCCACAGCAGTCCCCCCTCGCATCCTTCTCCCCTGCTTGAATTTGGGGCTGGATTCCAGCCTACATTTGGAACGATAAAACTTTGAGAGACCTGCACGCACTACAGCGGTATTCAACCAAGAGATACCCTGAAAAAATTCTATCCGCAAAGTACGAAATTTGGATCGTGACATGGGCGGGAGGGACAATCAAATGCTCTGTAGTTCCCACCTTGCAGAGAGGAGCACGGTTCGTCTCTCTTCAAAAAGTGACATCGAGTCTCTTGGTCAATGCAGAATTGAGGCCGCAATCCCAGTCTAATCCTCGCTACAGTTCTTGGTCAAACATCATCCGAACCATGCGCATGAATCCTAACGAACGTGATCAATGAAGGGTTGTAGGTCCTCGGAATGTAGAATCTGAGATGCGATGGCGCACAAAAGTACAGGCTCAGCATTGTGGTTCACCGGTTTTGTGCTGGGGTAGGGGGGACATGATCGCAACGGGCAAGGGGTCCATACGACAGATAACGATTCAAGGCATACGGTATGGTACATGCGACGAATAGTTTCACAAAAGGCACATTCAAGAATATCGAAAAGTAAGCAAGGGCACACCGATTTCGGTCATCATCGGGTCAGAATAAGCTTTGAAGCTCACGCTTGGCCAGACGAAGACGCTCAAGCCTCTTTCCGAGGTCTTCCCTTCGAGATTGAACGTCCGGAGGCTCCTACAAGCATTGACCAGCCCTCTCGACACAGTCCGGGCCACCTATTTTGAGTTTATCTATGAGGGCCCCGCGAATCCCACGATCCCAATCCAAACCTCGCAGAAGTTCCTGATCGATGGTCATGGGGACCATGTCCGTGAACCGCTTGTAGGAGACTAGGCAAGGCGTAAATGGCATGAAAAAGGAAGGAAGTAGCAATCAAGCCTACCTTGGAAGTATCCTCGGACACTTTCCATGATCTGCAGGGCAGGTTAATACCGGTCGCGCGCAATCAACTCCTCCAGCCGAAGGTCCTCGTCCCCCTTCCTGTTCTCCTCCGCCCTTGCACCACGATAGGATTCCGGGAACTTCTGGCGGTAGTCAGAGAAATAGTGTTCGTTGAGTGTGAATGTCGAAGTTGCTTCCATCTCCAGTGACCAATCAATCTTCTCGAGCATCGAGGCATGACAGTCGGCGAGAACCTCGTTGACGATGGACCTAGCAAACCCAGTTTTGTTGAGCACCAGAACAGGACACGGAAAGGTGAATTTACTTGGCCCTGTGATATAGACCTCCATGGAAATAGGAAGCAAAGTGTTCTTCAACCATGCCGTTGACTCGTTCAACAAGAATCGCGTACTCCGCTTCAAAGAGGTCGTGGCTCGGATCCGACCACCTCTCGATCGCTTCTTTGATGAACTTCCTTGTTACGATGAATGGATAGTTGTCGGGAAGCTCTCTCGTCTTCGCCCTATATTATTACTTAGCAGCTGGACAGTAAGGGTGAAAAAATCCTACTCACTGGAGTGCCAAGTTCATAACCTGATCCACATAGATGACGCCATCATCCGAACCTAACAGTGCTTTCTCGGTAGCAAGGAACGAGGGAGGCTCGTAGTTCAGCCACTCCCCAGATTTGTATGGACGGAAGTCTGGAGCAGTGTCCCGTATAGCGTCTCTGAATTTTGTATGCAGAGGCCTGATCGTCTGGTGGATCCCTCGTTCATCGGGCGTACCCTCCACGAGAGTAGATAGAGAACGAGAAAAGCCAGAGACGAGGTCGATAATTTCAGTGACAGGGTTCTCGGGGGGTGGTTTCGGGAGTTTGCGAAGGCGATTTTCCGTTTCCTTGAGAAGAATTTGTAACTATTCCGCCAGCTTAGGAAGCCTCAAGAAGTCCGCGAGTTCAGCGCTTCAGGAGTCACACCCAACAACAACACGAAACTCACCTCTGTTTGATAATATCCGAGAGGATTTTGCTCAAGGACTGTGTCAAGTTGCACGTTCCAAGCCTCCTCTGATAAAACGTTTCTGCGCTCGACCAGGGAGTGGTGGTGGCGAAGAAATGGTTCTCTTGTGCGCGAGCCTCAGCCCATGTGACTCCAGCTTTGATCTCAGTTGATCCGGGTTGCTTTACCGTGAACCATCCGTTCACGAGCGGCTCTGCTTCGTTTCGGATAGAACGTAGCCAAGCTTCTTCTTCCCCAGCTGGAATCGGCCCGGCTTAGTTAGAACGCCTGCAAGAATAATAGGTCGGTCAGGTGTGCCAAAGAGGGTGGGAACAAACGTACCGATCGTTCGCTTTCCTTCTGGATCGTGCTGCTTCGCAATTTGATGTGCTCCTTGGTTCTCAAAGTCCGCTATAGAAACATCAGTGCAAGAAAGAAACGAAAACGGTGTGAACCTTACTTACTTTCACATGTGACCGTAAGTAGGATCAGGCGACTTGGCTTAAAGATATACGTAGTGACCAAATCCTTCAGCAGGTCGATATCGGACGCCTTACCGTTCGTACCAACCCTAGCGATGAGACCTGTTCAAACGCATTCAGTTTTGCAGCCAAGTAGGAAAGAACAAACCCGGCAAGTCACAAAACGATAGATCGGTCAGCTCTGGACCATTTATCTCAAGAGAGACACAGTTTTTGGAGGACGTGGTTTCCGGGGAGTCCGTATTTTCGTCCGGCCCAGTCAAGAACACTTCAGGGCTTTTGCTAGGGCGGAGAATTGCACGTTGAGCACGACAGATACGCTCCTCCACTTTTTGCTTGTCTTTGATGACCGGCCCGAATGGAATATTCTCTGCGGTGCCCTTGGGTCTTCCGTGTTCGTCGAACGTCTTTCGTAGTGAAACTTTGCATGACCAAGGTTGGGTGGAATATGAGAGACGGCATTTTGTGGGGCATCTATCGATGGGTGAGCATTAGAACGGGGTGAGGGAAAGTTATGCCTACCTGGTACATGTACCAGCGGCGCGGGGAAGGGTGATCCCCGAGATGGACTCGATCAACGAAGACTTTCCAGCACTTTGCGAACCGACGACGGCGATCATCGGTAAGTCGATGTCTGACTGAACGCTGCAAGAGGCTTAGCCATGCATCCATGATTTGAGATAACAGACCTACCCAGTGTTGTGCATACGATTGACCAACTCAAGCATTCTGCGCCTTCCCGCACTTTGGTCTGGGTCAGAGAGGCCCACACCGCGATCTGGAATAGGAGTAGGCGGCATAGCAGACGTAGTAGACTCGAGATTCGAGCCGGGTGGGGATTCGGAAGAGGCGACGAAAGAATGTACCGGAGGGGTTATGTCGTGGCGAATTTAAGTCTGTGTTTGTTGCTGTTATCCGGGTCGGATCTCCACTCCCTACCGGCAGACAACGCATTTTGTCCCAAAAGCAAATTGACCTTTCGACTTTAAAACGCCACCAGCGGCCATCTGTCCTCTCTCTCTTCCCAACCACCAGACACACCCGCCCACAACCGACCAAAGCCTTCAAGACCTCAGAATTTATATGGACCGGTGCGTTGGACCTCACTCGTTCTCTATGAAACGAACTTCTCATCTCCCCCGGATGTAGATACGCAAAGATCGAGAAAGTCGGTCAGTGTTCAGTCAAACTTCTCTTTATTCTCATTGACCCATATCCTACCTCAGGCGAAGGTGTCTTGAGTTCGCAACCCTGGCCACTCAACGTCTGATGACCCCATCACTTTCCCAGGAACTTACGGCGTCGTGTACAAGGCTCGGGATGTAACCTCAAACGAAATCGTTGCCCTCAAGAAGATTAGGCTGGAAGCAGAAGATGAGGGTGTTTCGAGCACCGCAATCCGAGAAATCAGCTTGCTCAAGGAGCTCAAGGATGAGAACGTCGTTAGGTGCGATCTCCCTGCCACCCCTGCCGCGCGTGCGACTTGACTTTTGGATCGCCACAGACTACTAGACATCGTCCATGCTGACAACAAACTGTATCTGGTATTTGAATTCCTCGACGTCGACTTAAAGCGCTACATGGAGCATGGTAACCACTCCGGAAAACCCATATCGCTCGCGATCACAAAGGTCAGCAAGTTGAACCTTCCTCTTCATTCACGGGCAATAGTTGCGCGTTCTCAATATATCCCTTTGTTCACCATCGCGTCCGCGCGTGTTCCACACGAGGACAATGCCCCATTCATTCATGGTCACGTGCCACTGTTCATAACTCACGCCCACTTTCCCGCAGAAATTCACAAAGCAACTTACCGCTGGCCTTTTATATTGTCATTCCCACCGAATCCCACACAGAGACCTCAAACCTCAGAACCTACTGATCGATAAAACTGACAACCTAAAGTTGGCCGATTTTGGACTTGCGCGGGCATTCGGCATTCCCATGTGAACGTACACCCACGAGGTACGTCGACGCGCTAGGCCTCACGACTCAGCCAACCTACCGAAATGCCATAGGTCGTGACCTCTGGTATCGGGCACCTGAAGTACTGCTTGGTTCTCGACACTATGGAACGGCAATAGATATGTGGTCCGTTGGATGCATCTTCGCAGAGATGGTCAACAGGGGTAACCCACTGTTTCCGGGAGATTCAGAAATCGATCAGATCTTCAGGATTTTCAGGTCGGTATCTCACATCGTAGCCCACTCACATCGTTCACCTCAATTCCACTCATCCAGGATTATGGGGACACCGAACGAAGAGAGATGGCCAGGCGTGAGCCAACTGCCAGACTACAAACCAACCTTTCCTCAGTGGCCGGGGGCCGATCTCGCCTCACAATTCCCATCTTTGGAAGCTCAGGGCGTCGATTTGGTCAAGCAATTGCTCGTGTATGATACCTCTAAGCGCATTTCAGGTACAAATTTCGCCCCTGTCACATTCATCGCACCCCTAATGATTTCTCCCTTAGCTAAACGAGCACTCGTTCATCCCTACTTTAGTAAATCGTGATTGTCCCCCCACCCTCGAGCATGCGGACCCCCACTCCTTCCGCTCGTCTTCTACGTTCCAACTCAAGTCCCTCCACTACGATGTCTCTTGCCAGAAGCACTCAAATCCTACTTCATACCGGTCGACGGTCCACTGGCGGCGCGAGGTCCTGCAGGCGGTTGTATTGAAGCACTGTTCGCCACAATCATCCGACACCTTGGTCCTCCACGCACTTCCTACTCTAGCTGACTCGTTCCGGTACGAAGGGGCGGGAAAACCGCTCTGTCTGGCCATAGTGATCGTGAGTTCCGCGCGCCACGGTATTCTCGATCCCAAACGCTAATGTGGACCTAGTAAAGTCTGAACTTCATGAAGAAAAAGCATATATTCCTCCCAATCATGTCTCCGCCTCCTCCACGCTGGTTTACCGCCCTCTCAAAGCTCTTTGGAGAACACAAAAATGCAAACGGTACTTCACAACATTACACAAAATTTCAACCTAAACTTGCGACTCAAAAACGTCCCTGTCTCTAGTCATGCAACTAGCTACGATAGCTGAGGCTGTTCCCCAAGTCCGCTCATGCATCGTCAGAGCATTGATCTCGCCCGACGGAAACGGGCACTTCCCGACCATTCTCGCAACCACAGATATTCGTACCCCAGCGAATGATACGGTACAGATCAACTGGTGGATCGAAGATTCGATGGACCAGTTCCGTCTCACTGGGAAAGCGAGCCTCGTTCCGGAGCCTGGAAATAGAGTTTTCCATTCAGGAGGGACCCTTGCGTTCGAGAGCCTTTCGACGCGGGACTTCAACGGGGAAGCTAAGCGGGTTCGGGTCTTCGATAGCCTCAGCGGTCACAGGAGAGCCTCTTTGTGTCGTCCTACGCCCGGAAGTCTTATGAAAGGAGGATACGAAGAAGCGAAGGATTGGCCGGAAACCATCCCAACCACCTCTCATTGCAAGCCGAAATAAGAAGAGTAATAAACGGTCGTGTGTGCCTCGTAAAACGCTACCCTCTACCTCATCGAACTTTTGTTATACCGAGGACAACAGCGATGTTCTCGAAGGAGAACGATCAGCCATCCGATCCCCAACCCCCATCAACCTCAACACCCGCTTTGTTGGGTTGCGACACCCCCTTCGGGCCTTCAGTACACCAGACACAAAACCCTCCACGATACCTTCTGCTCCCGAGCCAGAACCGGAACCACCGCGATCAGATTTGCCCGTTGACGACGAACAGCCGCAAACCAAAGACCAGGATGACACGGAAGGCGTCGCGTCTCCTACACCTTTGCAACGATTCTGGAGGCACGCGAGGACTAGGACCTCTGGATTTGATGAAGTCTCGCCTTCGAGATGGTCGGCACCAGAGCCACACGTAACTACCGAGCACGCAAGTCGGTCCCCAACTTTGTCCAGATCCCCTTCGACTGCTGCAGAGGAACTCGATGCTGTTTCGTCGATGCCAGCAACTCTGACAACACCACCCGAAGGCTCTTCCAGTTCGACCCCCTCAGCGAGGGGGAATACCCAACACCCACATCTTTATTCCATCATCGCTTCCACCCATACTGCAATGTATCAACCAATGGCTCTCGAATCCCCAACGACACCCCATGATAGAAGAAGTCTCCCGCAACCTCCAGTGCAGGGCCCGTCTAACCTACTCAGTCCTATGGCCGACTCGAGAGTCCTTTCCTTCCTACATTCAGCCAGACTCACGAAGTCCCCTGGTCTCAGCCAACCTTCTGTTTTCTCAGTCTTAGAGAGGCTCCAATCCCCGATGTCGAGGAACCGTGAACTTCCCCCGGATAGTAACGAGGAGCAGGATAGCCGTGGAATGGAGGTAGCGGACGACGGATCGAGCTTGATGCTTTGTTCTCCTTTGATTGCGCAGCGGGATTCGCTCGTCGAGATCGCCGAGACCGAATACGTGCCCTACAACGAAGCGGGTCGGGCGGTAGCCGAGAGTTACCGGAGTCCCCTGCGCCAGATCTACACCGTCGATGATGTCGACGAAGAGAGTGAAGCGGATGATGGTCAGGGGTTGAGCGAGATGCACCAGGACTCCAGTGTTGGGGACAGGGGTGCAGGCTCCTTGCAGACGGCTGATGAAGATTCCGCTGAGGCTCCCGGTGATGGAGAAGGAAGACCCAGCGACGCTCCTGGGACAGAGTCAAGGAGCATCTTCCGATGGCCGTGGTCCAAGACGGAGGAGGAGAGGCGCGCAGAGCAGAAGACCAAAGAGGAGAAGAAGAAGGCGGAGGCCAAAGCTAAGGCGGAACAGAACTTGAAGAAGAATGAGAAGCTCGTGGGTTCCCTCTCCAATCAATATCTCCCTACAAACGATGTGGCGGGGTTACAGGATGTGAGCGCATCCGATTTTGCGAACAACTGATCCTTCCTTCCAGCTATTTCCCTCCACCTGTTCTCGAGGTGTTGAATAACAAGCAACTGGAGGCCGCCAAGCGCGCAGGTACTTCTTCCTTGGCCATGCCACATCCCGGGGAATGACTTCCTTCGTTTCTAGCCATGATCACGTCGGCCCTTCAGTGGTTATTGGATCATGTCCCGGTGGCATTGATCCCTCCACAGTTACAACTCGGCTTAACTCTACTCAGAGGTTTGATGGGGTGGATATTGTTGGTAAGAAGGCAAAGCAGCGTGATAGATTATAATGGATAATCCAGATGAGGAGCGAACCTATCCGAACGAGAACGAACGATGAAGATACGCGGAAGAGGACAACAAAGATCAGATCACCAACAATAACACCTAGGGACTTGCTCTGTGCGTTTCCTTACGCGCTTGCTGCTTGTCCCTCAAACTTGCTTAGGACACTAGCCAGTTATTTCATGTAAGAAGCCCTGCTGACTCGTCTGTCAATTTCGCTGAAGGACGTCCGCCGCAGGGCAAGACGAACACCAACCGTCAACACCTGGACCCGTCCCACTGGGACCTACTTCCCTTCGATATTCACAGACGCCACATCGACCTCCTACCAGGAGAATTGCTCGAGTGACGGACCTAAGGAAGGAATCGACGGCACGTTACGGCCGCGACTATTCCAGTTGTCAGTTCCCCGTCAGATTGCGCGGATCCACCAACGTCCTCGATTTACATGCGATTTTAGCCGCCTTTTTCAAGATGACGTTCATCCACTGTCATAGCATTGATGCCCATCACCTGGTTGACCTCAGCCCACATGTACTTAGGCAGGCCACAGACACCCCTACTGGAACCCAACCTCGCTGCGTCGTTGAGTACCACATCCGTCGGCGCTTGGGTTCTTTCGGTATTACCCGCAAACAACGCCTGCGCAAGGAGTGTTTGATCAACCCCCAGGCTCGCTGTGCTGGCAGGAATCAATTTGAACCCCTCGAACGCGGAACATGGACTTTCTCGACGACGATGTGGCCCATCGGAATTTTCCGGTGTGGCTTGTGGCTCGATCAAAGTGTTAAAGTCCAAGTTGTCGCTCGTCACCGCGGGGAATATGCGCACGAGAAATCGTAATCATGTCGGCGAGCAGTATGACCCGCGACCGGAATCAGGGTGCCGCAGGCTGGGCGCGTTGGCTTGTTCAATCACGCAGCCCTGGTTAAGAAGCTTTCCTCGAACCAGCTACCCTCCGTTCTATTCAGTACCTTCGTCTACTTTGCGTTTAACTACAGCAGCGTTTCCAGTAAAAATCGAATCTCATTTGTCATCGATTGAAGCGTCGGGTATGACGATATCAGTCGTCGTACAAATTTTGAGGAGAGTCGGCTGGGCAAGGCTCGGGCTCTGGCGCGCGCGGATCACCGGATTCCCCCGTGTTTTGACCCGAATACTGAACCTCTCCCTGAGCGACCATGGACGGTGTCAGTTACCGGATGTCGTTCCTTCAACTCCTCTTCGCGGCTTCGTTTGCCTTCGCACAAAACTGGACGGTCATGCCCCTCATCCCTCCTGTGAACCCACTTGCTGTCAGGGGACCATACCCTCAGTCATGGATGGATCAGGGAGTGACAAATGGCTCGTTGAACTCTGGATGGCAGTCCTATCGTGATGGCTCGGTGAGTCGTTCACTTGAACTCTTTCGGTAGACCCTGGACGCTGACTAGTGGGCGCATCCGGTCAGAAACTTACATGGACAGGGTTTTTCAGAGTGGACGGCCAGCTATTCGATTGGATGGGAGACCGTCAGAATTACACCCCGGCGGTCCAAAAAAAAACAATTGTATGTACCTCTCCACTCTCAGGTCTTGTCTGGGACGAAACGTTCATCACCTCAAGTTCACTTCGACGAAGACAGTTATTGCTATGACTTGCGGGAGGTTAGACTTGACCGCCACCTTTCTGAGCCTGAGCCCGATCGAGGTTTGTGCCCTATCAACCACCCGAATCCGTGCCAGGTTATGTTCTGACGAGAGCCCAGCCGACGGATCTAGTCGATCTCTTACCTTGGCGTCAAGGTTGCCTCCAACGACGGGAACCCACGTCAAGTCGAGCTCTTCACAGATATCGACGGAGAATGGCTCGCCCAACCTGACCAACTTGTCCAATGGAGTACCACGGTGGGAGACGTTGTCACCCATCAGTTTTTGCCCCAGAACCAGACCCAATTTGGCGAGGTAAACGGCAGGTTGAGATATGGAAGCGTCGTTTACTCCACGGAGCAGGTGCGTCGTTACACTCTAGCGCAGAGTCCTACCAGCCTTTTTCAACACGTTTCAGGACCCCGGATTGACGTATCAAGCTGGCGCGGCTGGTGTCGTCAAGCCTGCATTCCTTTGCCACCGATCATGAGCCTTGTGTCACCCAACTTTGTCTTCACGACGCTCCACCACTGGACGTTCGTGTCCACATCACCACCCCACCCCGGTTTCGCATGTGGCGTTCGGGCCGTGCAGAATGATTCGAATGAATACCCATAGTAGCTTTTCATTCGATGATGTGGCGTCAGATCCTCTCCGCGATAAATAACCAGCCACAGTCGTGTCAATCCGCCATCACAAGCAAGCACGTTCCAAAAAGTCAATGTTCCACTCACTTTTCCAAAAGTTTCGCGTCAGAGATGTGCTCCTCCAGATAGAGGGTCGCGTTTACGCACATCACGTTCAGATGCCATCCTTGGCGCTCCTCCTCGTCTTTTGAGTAGATCTCTTCCGTCGTTGACGAGAAGCAGAACTCTCCGCGTCCGTGGGTTTTTCCACATTACTTAATTATCTCTTACTCAAAAGTTTCCTTTTACAGTTCACGGATGCGGACAGCGGTGTCGCTTCCGATCTGGTTTCTTAACTCCGAGCGCTCAACTCTACCGACTCGAGGCACGAACTGTATAGCGAGAAGCCCCTGACGAAGAGCGAGGAGGCCTTCTTCGACAAGGTCAAAAAGGATAAGTCAATGGGCGCCGCCCAGTATCAGGACCTCTCGGCGTGGTTAAGTCTGGGGAACACCCTCCAGTTTCGATTACTCCCGACCATCCTGTGAGAGATTCTTATCTCATTCGTCTTTCCCGACTCTGACTGGATCGAAGTTTTACGCGTTGCTTTCTACCCCTCCTACAACACCATTGCTTCCGCGAGCGACGATTCCATCGTGAAGATCTGGGACTGGGAAACAGTTTGAGGGAACGCTCTGTGAACCACGTCGACTTTGATAGCAGGGGCAATGTCTTAGATTTTTCTTGCCTATGACTTACGACGTGATAGAGTCACATGTTCCTCAGATTTACTCATCAAAGTATGGGACACTCAAAACGACCGGAGGGAGGCCAAGACGATGGCGGGACGTGACCACACCGTGTCGTCTGCGCGCCTTGTGCCGGGCGATCGCTTCATTGTCTCTGTGTGGAGGGACAGGACCATACGAGTATTTAATGTTTCGTCGATGTTTGTCGTTCGTTCGGTAACCATGACTGCGTTTTGAGCCGAGGAGCTACGGCTTCTCTGTCACGTATTTGAAAAAAAACGAAATACGCGAGGATCTTTGTTTTTTTTGCAAATTCCCATCTGAAGCGACGTCTTCTTCTCTGGTATTCTTTGTCATTATTTCACAAGTCAGTTTCTTGTTACAACAAAAGATAATTCATTCTTTGCAAGGAGATAAGGTGTTTCAGCGCTTGATTGGAAGTCACGCCCCTCCTCGCCACACTTTTTCAAACACTGACCCTTCACCGATCCTCATGACAATGATGAGGTACATCAACCTTCTTGACACCCCCGACTTCTGCCCACTGTGTCGCTCAAAGGTGCATGGCACACTGGGACAGCACCTGGAGGCCAAGGAGGCAGTTGGTTTTGAGTCAGAGAAGGGTAAGAGTGTGCGCTTCAACAAATGGTATTTGATTGCTGAGCCAAATGCAGGCCTTGAAATATTTGAATACGTCCGTGCTCAAAAGCCTGGTGGATCGAGTGGCTACCGGTCAGGGGGTAAACTCCTGACAAAGTACTCACTAATGAAGGCGTTTGATGGCAAGGTGAGTGGGTGAACAGCAATCTGGGTTTCTGAAATTGACCATGGTTTCTGTCATAGTGGAAACTTATATTTGCTTATCCAGAGAAGCCTGGAGCTACGGAGTTTGGTACCAAAGAAGAGACAGACACCCTTTCAACAGGCTCAACCCCAACCCCAACTCCATCACGTCAAATCCAGCAGGTTCTCATAGAACCATCTTTGTCTTTCGAGATCCCAGAAATCAACATGGAGCCAACCACGCCCAATCAGGTGTCACAGGTTGCTGAAGAACCTGTTGCAGCCAGCACAATGCTGCACATTGCCAGCCAACCACATCCAGCAAGTGAGTAACCCTCCCAAGGGTAATTTTGTGTCACTCTGACTACAGCAAGCTATCAGATCACACAAGTGCTTGCCAGGGACCCAGTCCTCCAGAGCTCTATTCAGATATGGCAGTTGACCCGGAGAGGGAATCCATTGAACATGTTGAGGACATCTGCGACAATGATTTTGGCAGCAATAGTAAGCATTACAGCTCCATTTACAGTGGCATGCATCTGTGCTCAAGGGCTTGGTCCAGTAGTAATCGACCTAGGGGATACACATCCTTACTCCCAAGAAAGCACAAGCCATCCTGAGGCAGAACTGATTCAACCTCACCCACTAGATCTGTTCGGTTTGGCTTTCAATTCAGACATAGGAGTCCTCATCTGCACCCTGTGCCAAGTTGGGCTTCCCCCAATGGAGTGGAGAGGTCACCTGGAAACCAAGCACAATGAGGTGTTTGATCTCCTCCGAAAGAAATTCAAGAATGACATACACCAGCTTCCGGAACTCATCTCTTCCCTGGGTCTTGGAGACCCTGATGTGGTACGTGGACGACAGGCAGGGCAGGCTCCTGTCAGGGGAATCAAGATCGAGCGTGGGTTCTACTGTCCAATAGAGGCCGGTGGATCCCCATGCCATGAAGTGGTGGGAACCTTGAATTCCTTTGCGACTCACCTCAGCAGAGCACACAAGGACGCCAACTGGAAGCCTTCAGTAGAGGAAAGGAGGACCTACACCTGTGACTACCAGACCATCTTCCAAGGGGTTCACAGGAGGTACTTCAGGGTTTTTGCAGGGCTTTCACCGGGATCTGCTTCCGAGGCATACAAGGCACTCATTCACCACTCCAAGCAACCCATTTTGCATCCTGAACAGGCTGACGATCTTGAATCAAGGGAGATGTCTAGCCTCCTAAAGGTTACCCACTGGGATGCCTTTGTTGGCCCTTTCCGGAACAACCCAGCAGAGGTCATCGATCTGATAGCCTTTCCCTCATATGGCGCCACTGGGGACCAACTGTTACATGCAATACATCCGATCTCTGTGGCATGGGCCAGCAAAATCAAAAAAATCTGGGCATCTTCCTCACCATCCATGCGCCGGCTGCTTGCAACAGCGTGAGTGTTCCTGTTTGTCTTTTCATTGAAACAACCTTTCTAAACTTCTATCAGGGATGACGCATATTGGCAGTGGGTAGAGTCTGACGGTGCCGAGAATAACTACACGCGAACCCTCACGCGATTTGTTGCCGGATGCATTCGAACCCACCAGCACCCTGGGGCAAGCTGCCAGCTTCCCCTCACCACCGAACAGCAAAATTTGACACAGGAGCTCTGCCAGAGAATCAACAGAGCACAGAGGCCCCAGGATGTTACAGACGATCTTGTGGAAGGACTCCAGTCTCTCTTCTTCGCTTGTGTCACCAGACGATCCCCCGACGCTGAGGACAAACAGTTCCAATGTCCTGTGCAGTGCTTCATTGCCGCATACAGCTACAACCCTGATGATACTTTCAAACCTCCTTCCTCCATGACTTCTCTCCTAGCAAATTGGCAATTCTTGCTTCGAGCCACAGCCATGTACCAGGCTTGCCTTGTCTCCAGGCAAGAGACCTGTACAATGTTAAGGTATGCCAGTTTGACTAACTCAATTGTGGATTCTTCTCAAAATTCATGACAGCTGGCTCCAATCACATTGCCCTGGTCACCTTCAAGACAAAACAGTGTCTGTCTTTGATGATGTGCGGCAGTTG
Source organism: Thelephora terrestris (assembly GCA_015956445.1). Classification (NCBI taxonomy): domain Eukaryota; kingdom Fungi; phylum Basidiomycota; class Agaricomycetes; order Thelephorales; family Thelephoraceae; genus Thelephora; species Thelephora terrestris. The sequence continues at coordinate 726,023 of WIUZ02000016.1, read as the reverse complement.
CAGCGATTTGTGTCAACCTTGGCCTACAACCAGATCGTAGCCCCATCAATCACCTGGAGCCCAGATATGTCAACAGTTCAATTTCGATCCACCAGCCTGAAGATCCACAAGTTGACCAGTGGAGTCAAGTCAATGGCCATGGCTTTGAGGTCCAGGCTGTACTCCTTTTCTGGGGGGCAACCAATCAAATACCACATTCCTGAAGACTTTGTGGATGATCTCACTTCCACCACCCGTGGCGACTCTTGGATCCGCCATGCTCACACCGTACCCCGAGAACACGCCCTGTTTCAACACATGGCTTCTGGAGAGACATTCAGGCTTGCAGAGGTGAAGGCTGGGGAACTCAGGTGGAACAAATGTGCCTGTCATGACTTCATGTGCAAGGTTGCATCCATTGTTGACCTCATCGCTACATTGGTCCACATTGGCGCAGGCCCACCCTCTCGTGGAACAGAGCAGATGGAAGACCAAATATCAAATGGTTTGAAACCTAGAACATTCTATCTCAACTTTGGACGCCTGCTGACAGTCAGGAGACACACCAAGACTACCCATGCCAGTGGCCTTGATGCATTCAATGTCTGTTTTCACCCCCAGGTTCTCACAGAACTCATCAGCTATTACCTCCTGGTGGTACGGCCGCTGGAACAGGCTATAGCAGAAGTCCTTTATGGACCCACAGAAGTCGAGAACTATAGTCTTTACCTCTACGTCAAGCACGGACAGAGGATGACTTCAGCACAGTTCTCAGATGTCTTACAAGAAGTGACTGGACAGCACCTCGGTGTCTCCTTTGGTCTCAACCCCCTCCGACACATCATCATCGCTTTCCAACGCGAGTATGTCGAAGAATTCCGAGTTCCTCGTGGAGACAACATCGGTGATCTCATCTCTGCCCATTCATCAAGAACTGCAGATACAGTCTATGCCCGTGAGCATGGCCTCCTGGAGGGGATGACTTCCCATCATCTCTTAGACGTCCGCGAGTGGTGCGAGCAGTATCATGATGCAATTGGGCTGGGAGCAGAGAACATTCCCCTGGTTCCACTCAGGACAAAGCGACGACTTGCCCGAGGACTGGCCTCCACTTCACATGGTGATTCTGGCAATGGACTCATCAAATCATTGCTTAATGAAATCCAGAGTGCAACATACCACACAGTCATTCAACAGATGCAGCCCTTCATACGTGAAGAGCTGCGACGGAATTTTGCAGAGACTTGCACAAGTGTTCTTGTTGACATTGCCAGTAACTCAACCCACCAGCAATCCAGTCACCATCCAGGCCAGACAGCTGGAGCTACCACACCACCCACTGCAGCACCTGCTCCACACCCAACATTCCTTCACCCTTCCCATATCCCACAACCTCTGGCTGCACCATTTACCCATCACCCTCTCCCAACATTGCAACCCTTGGAACCAGCAGCCCAGAAGAAACGTGTAGCCTCCCTGACTGACCTAGGACATGACGGGAAAAAGAGGCAAAGAAACAACCAAACACTCCATTGGTCAGGCATGAGGGATGAAACCCCAGAAAGTGAGAGAGATAAGTTGCCACAGAGGTCCCATGCTGACTCAGATTCCTTTATAGCCAATTTTTTCCAGCTGTCAGATCAAGCTGCAACTCCAGAGGTCAACAATCTCAAGAGCCAGCCCCCTCAACTTGCCAACAATGAGGAGCAGGAATTGGATGCACTCACAAGACCCAACTTACAGCAAGAACCCTCTGAACCCATCACAGACCTTGAGGTGGACTTGAGCACAAGACCAAGTACTCCAGAAACAGACCACTGCCATACCCCAAGGCCCCTCATGTCTGCTTCTGTTCATCATTTTCCCCCAGAACCCTTAACCCTGGGACCCACCTACCAACAACTCTTAGAGGCCCCATCCTCTCATCCCATTTACCATCAGCCTCCAAACCAGGCCACAGAAAGCTCAAGCATGCCAGTGCACTCAACAGTTGGCTCATCAGAGGTGGGTCCCAATACTGTTCACCAATTCCCAGATGTGGCTTCTAACCCTAGTCAGTCCATTCCTGATAAGGCTCTACGTGGTCTGAGAATTGCCCTTCAAAATGACAAAGCAGTGTTCAAGTCACCCCAACAGCAATACCTGGTTGAATTGGTGCTCAGTGGGCAGCACACAGTTGCTGTCTTGCCTACTGGTGCTGGGAAGTCAATGGCATTTGAGATTCCCCCAATTGTTGAGGGCAGGTTGACCTTGGTTGTGGCTCCATTCAAAACCCTTGTGATGCAGATCATGGAAAATGCAAGGAAAATTGGTATCAAGGCTGAGAAGTGGACATCTGGCACAGTGTACAATGCCTCAGAAACTAGGCTGGCCATAGTGGCAGTTGAAACTGCAGTCAGTAAACCATTCTTAAAGTGAGTGTTGAACAATACACCAACTGGCATGTGGCATAGGCTGACAGGTCTGAACAGCTGGCTGGGACAAAACTGTGAAAGTATCTGCGCCATGGTCTTTGATGAAGCACACTGCATTTTGACCTCCAGTACCTATCGGAAGTGCATGGAACATGTTCCCACAGTCATGAAACTCAAGATTCCCCTTACCTTTCTCACAGCAACCCTCCCTCCAAGACTTCTTGAGACTTTTCTAAAGGCGGTGGCCCTCCCACAAAATCCCAAGATTGTTCGGATGCCAACCAACCGGCTGGAACACATCTATGCTCTAAAATCTCTTCGGTGTAATGATGTGGATTTTATGGATGCTGTAGTGAGGACTGCTCAGGGACTTGCAGCAGGCCTCACTGACTTAAATCGAGGCCTGGTCTTTGTTTCAAAGGTCGAAGAAGGCCAATTACTATCAGCCGCACTTGAGGTTCCCTTCATCCATGGCAGGATGACAGAGAGTGATGATGAAAGGGAAAGGTACTTTGAGGATTGGAGGAATGGTCAGACTGGAGGATTGTTGATTGGAACCTCTGCTCTCATCCAAGGAGTTCACTATGACCATGTCAGGTTTGTGATCTTTGCCTCACCCCCATGGGGCTTGTTGGACCTTGTTCAGGGTGCAGGCAGGGCTGGGCGAGATGGAAAACCTGCCCTAGTAATTGTTCTCACCAAGCAAAGAAACTTTTACCCCAAACCCAATGACAAAGATGACAGCCAATGCCAGGTGGAGCTACAGGACTGGCTGGATGACACAGGATGCCTTCGGGGAGTTATCTCATCAACTGTGGATGGAGTTGAAAAAACTTGTCATGAACTTGATGGTTCACAACGGTGTGGCCGGTGCAACCCTGATTGCAAGGTCATCAAGTCCGCATACGCCTTGGCTCTCAATCAGAGCAACTTCAGCTTTTCTGGGAGGAACACAGGTCTCACACCTTATCCATCTCAGCCCACAAATAATCCCACACAGATACCCACACAACCATTTCAACCTCGGGCTCCTAATCTGCCAGTAATTCGACACTCCATCCATGCAGTAGCTGGGGAAAAACTCCTCAAAGAAAACACTGCCAAACTATATCAGAGGGTAGTCAAGGTGGGCCAGACTTGTGGCATTTGCTGGCTCTTGCACACTCAGAAAAATGGTGGGGCTCTGAAGCCACCTTCAAGACATGAAAGGCTCAATGACTGTGCCCGATACCGTGGTCAGGAGCTCCAGGGGTTCCAGGATTTCTATGATTACAATTCACCAAAAAAAAGTGAAGCTAAGGTATGAGACTGCACCAATTTCCCTCCCTTACCCTAAACTGAATGAATTTATCCAGTGGTCATACAAGACAGATGTGTATCCATACTGGTGTTTCACCTGTGGGTTCCCAAGCAATGTCCACAGCAACAGAGACAAGACTGCAAGTCTTTGCACTACAGCAGATATGTGTATAGGTATTGCATGGGTGGTCTACAAGCAAGGGAAGGATGATTTCCAACTTGAGCTGAAGAAGGAGCTGGGCTGGGATACAAAGAAATGGGAGGGTGATGTTAATCATGTGTATTCTTGGCTTGCTGAGAAGGATGGGGACATGTACAGATTGCACAGGCTAGCCAGCTGGTTCCTGAATAAGGTTAATCAACTGTAACACTGTTTCCTACATAGAGGACACTGCTTATTGTGGAAATGAAAATAGCTTTGAAGCAAGAGCTTTGAAGTGATCAAAGGTCCAAAGGTGCCTAGAGTCAACACACATGCTCCTTCTGAAGGCCCCTTAGGCAACATGCCTGTCCTTAAAGATCACAAAGTATGGCTTGGTAAAGATGATACCCTTGATTGGATCCACAGGATCTCCAGGTAGGAGCTCAAGGTTCTTTGATTTAGGAACAGCCCAAATCAATTAACATCAGTCATCAACTTGGCCATCAAACTCTGAGGTTTGGGCATCTTTGTTGGGGCCTGAGGACACTCAACCAGAGGTACTGCCCCTCATGAATAGGACTCACTCCTTGTATATACATCTATCATTGTGATGGCCAGTAAAGCTAGCTCACATCTGTCTGTTGGATTGTAACTTACCTATTTGACGCTACCCCTTTGTTTGTACTTGTTTGGTTCCTGAGCGTTCGCTTATCTTTCGAGTCACTCCCTCATCGCTCCTCATATTTTTCCCTTTTCTTGAGGAGTGAGTATCTTATTGCCTTTTTCCCTTTCTCTATGGTGCATGTCACTTAGTCACCACAAGTTTGTGACAAGTGGGAATCCCAAGAAATTTGAACACTTCCAGACAGCCTAGGAACATTCCAATCTGAAAGAAATGCTCCATTTTATGCAGAGAAGAAACCTATCAGACAGATCTTTATATAACCTTCTGGTTGTCAGGTCCACTCTTCGCCTTGAGATACCAGTGCTGTTGGTGAGTCACAACTCCAACCAACAAGAGTCAATGGGGCAAAGGGGGAACGACTTCCCTATATCCACCCAAAGTCTATGTGGTCCAAAACTGTCAGGGCCACTCTACCCCAACAACTACCAGTGCACTGAGCCGACTCCGCAGAGTACTCACTAGTCCAACTAGCTTGTGAGAGAACTATCACTTCTCTATTCTTCCGGTAGGTTGTCCGAGGTCACTACAAGTCAGGTCGAAATCCTAAAGAGAAACCCAACCTAAACCGTACTTCGTTCGGTTTAACACGCAAGGGTTTATCTCTACAACAGGATTGATGACTCCACCAGGTGATTGACGGGACGCTCGATGTGTTCTAATATGAACGCTGGGGTTCTATAGTTACGAGGCGCAGTTGACGCGCAGAGCGGGAGGGAGAGCAGATGGGGGATGTCTTGGATCAAACAAGAAACTCTGACTTGTCCTTAACTGCAACTGGGCTGAGAAGGGCAGAGGATTTCCTGAGGTAACAAAACTAAGGTACTACGATACAGCCACAGTTGCTACTTATACTAAAGGAGTGGCCATGACATCAATACCCTAATATACCCTTATCAAGTCCGAACAAAGGGAGATAAGGAGTGTGAGAACACTAAGTAAGGGAAGCGAACAAATATGACGCATGGGAAGATAAAGGACAAAGGGCCTTACTAGCGTGTGAAGGATTGCATAAAAGATAAGGAATGTCCGCATGAAACATAGGGGTAAAGATAACACTAGTCCAAAAGAAAAAGGGGCATGGGGTCATGAAAGTTCGTACCTGGGGACCACACCCAAGGGTCAGGTGGCAATCTCCCTTTACATAGTTGTACCAGCGGATTCGGGAGTAGAGCCATGCAAACATCCCTTGTTGTCTGTAGGCGGTAACAGCATCACGGACTAGTGGCAACCTCAACGTACGTCCGAACATGAGGAGGTTGGGCCTAGACTCATGGGACATGAGGGATTACAGATTCGCCGGTGTTTCACGCTAACGGCTACTTCCACATTCGCTTGGCTAACCAAAAGGAGTCTAAGGCACTCCTTCCGAATAACGGCGATTCCTTCCTCCGGTTAGGAGACTGTGATGTGACTGTCCACGTGTGTGATCAGGGTCCAGGGTTGATCGTAATCGTAAGGTCATGAGGGGTCGTAAAAGGGGTTCGTGATGTCATAAAGGGGTCATCAGGGTCTTGAGACCTATTTTTAGTGCGCGCGCGTTCTAGGCGTTCCGGAACGAAGTTCTTCCAAGGCCGTCCCGCGGGCCGAGGTGTCAGCTTGATGTAGTAAGCCAACGATGATGGTACAGGGGCGGAAGTTGATGTGACCCGGACCAATGAGGTTCGTCGAGGTAGGTCACGTGAAGGATCACCGATCTAGGCTATAAGAAGGACATCTTCTTGGAGCCATCCTTGATCAGCAACACCAGCAACTTCCCCATCATCTTACCAAAACATGTCTTTCCCCAACAACTACACCTACAAAGTTGCCAACGGCATATCCACCATCTCCCGTATCGACCGTCGTGCCGCTGCCCGCAAGTCCTACGCCTGTGCAGCTGGGACTCCCTATACCACGGATGACCAGGTATGGGGGAGGTCTAGAGCTTTTTGTGTTTAGCACTAACGCCTTCCTCTAGGTAGAGGTTACGTTCTTTTGGGCGCTGCTGTCCAGCTAACGGCTTCTTAGATCTTGGAGATCGTCCAGCAGGTGGACGCCGAATGTCTCAGGGAGACGATCCCACATTTGATGGGGTTAACCTGGGACGATGAGCTCTGGGTCCGGTCCATGATTGCCGAGAAGGTGATTTTCCAGATGCGGGGTAGGTTCGGGGAGTTGGAGCATCCAATCAAGAAGGAGCTCTGGTACACCCTGCAGAGAGGGATCTACGATCAGGATCTGTTGGAGCACGGGGCGACTGTTCCTCGGGCCGTTCGTCAGGCCACCGCCGCCACCTCGTTATTGTGGTCGCTCGTTCGAGAGGGGGAGAGCAAAGTAGGTTCTCCGTTTGGATATTCGAGTATGACTCTCGACTAACCAAACTACCTAGGTTGAACGATTGGAGCGTGAGGTGAAAGAGGCGAAGGCAGACGTCCTACGTCTGTCAGCGGAGGGTCTCCAGATGAAGGAGACTCTGGCCGCCTTCCAGCAGGGGACGAACGAGGCGTTGGAGGCAATGGTCGCCAACCATCAAGAGTTGATCGCCGGGCTGAAGGTCAGGGACAACAACATCAAGGGGGCGCTGGCCAGGAGGGATGAAAAGGTAGCTTTTCTCATCTCGAAAGACGAAATGAGAAAAGCTGACACTTCTTCTAGACGGAACAGCTCGAGGACGTGGTGGCTGTGTTGACGGCGCAGATTGCGTCCTTGCAGGATAAGACCTGCAACTGCAAGGAGGGTCCGAAGTTGGTTGGTCAGGGTACTGCCGACGTTCCGTTCGAGCTGGAGTACGCCGACGAGGTGGTACTCCCTTCGCCTAACCCATCGTCCTATGCGACGCCTCCGATCGAGAACGCGGTTCCCGTTCCGACTCCGGCTCCGGCTTCCACGTTGGCCGAGTCCGACAAGGAGAACTGTGGGCGCTGTCCATTGCAGCCGATCAGTAGGTTGGTCAAGATCGAGGACGAGGTCATGGAGGTAGATCGGGCCGAAGACGTTCCGAGGGCCATTGAGGTACGTCCGGTGATCAAGGGGCAGCGTTGTAAACGCTCTCGACGCCGCCTTGCTCATCGCATGGCTCCTTCGGCTAACCCATACCCGCGTCCAGTTGAGTCGGATGGTGACCAGTCTGGTCGAGGTGGGGAACGAGAGTTCCGTTATCGAGTCCACCGTCCCTACCGACAGGTCGAGTCGGAGATCCAGCTTCGCCACGAGCTTAGACTCGCAAGAGAGGATCCCACCCAGGGGTGTGACGAGGGAGACGGAGGGTCGCTCTTCGACTATGTCGATAGTGCTGCAGAGCAGTCACCCGGTGATGGAGATGTGGGACCAGGTGTTCCAGAGTTCGGTGACATCTGGGAGGCTGATCGGTCCGCTCGAAGGCATCTCTTCCTATCGGCTTGAACTCGTCGTTCAGCTGAGTGCCGAAGATGGTGACGCCATGTTCGGGGAGGTCCTTGCGAGGAGGGGCCAGCACTACGATCTCCGGGATGGACGCTTGATGACCATGAGGCCTGCCGTAGATAGAGTCGACTTTTGAGGACGTTGTATAAGCATTGTATAGCCAGTTGTTCCGTATTGCCGTGAATGTATGCGCGTTGGTGTGTTTCGAATGATTGGTGTGAAGGATAAGGAGTGTGAAGCATTCAAAACATAAGAAGTGGTAAGAAAAGTTCGAAGAAAGAGCGTGTTATAAAAAGTTTAAAAATACCATGTTCCTGACAAAAACACGATGGACGAGCGTTCTCCGGTAGGTTGTCCGAATTCACAGCAGGAGTGCCGAGCCTCTACCTGACAAATCCCTATCGTCGTCTGAGGGCAGATGTAAGAGCCCGAGGATGGCGCATCAAATTGTTGCTTGATGAAGAGCGGTGAGGAACTCCTTTTTGTAAGCGTGTTCGCTGATTCTTGATGCAAGGCTGAGAGAGAGAGGAGAGCGAACGTGTTCAAAGAGGTACTCAATAAGCTCTTCAGTGGCCTACAGCAAATACACCGATGCTGCAAGGAGAACAGGACTTCCCAAGATATTAAAGATGGGGAATCCTCAGCTACTCTACTGGTACTTATATAGGAGAGTGGCCGGGACAGAGATAACCCTATCTAATAATAGCTCGGAGCAAAGAAAGGCCGTGAGTAAGCCAGAACAGTAAGCGGCCCGGAAGATAGAATAGAACCAATGAAGGAATGGCTAATTGGTTAGGGTTCGTGAGAGAATAAGAAAGGGGTCATGACGTCGTGTGGGAAAGGAATGACAAAGAACAATATCACATGTGAAGACTAACCAATAAGAAGACGACGCGTCAGCTCGTTCGATCGGGATAACAAAAGACCGAGTGGGGCTTGAATGGGGTAACCAATGTCAGGACAAATGTATGGGGAGTCTGGACCGGGAAACAATGGGCCAATCCAATGGCAAATAGGGCGCGAGCACTGTCAGAGGTCGGATAAAGCGTTGCGCAAACCGGCCGTTGGGTCCATCAAACTCCCTTCTTCCTAAACCAACATTACCACCAACCAACCACTCCATCATGCCAATGATCTCTGACTGTGTCTTCCACACTGAGAACAGTACCGCTACCATTGAGTCCACGGATCCCCGAGCTGTGCAGAACAAGCGGTACTTCCTTCCTGCCGCCAGTGTGGCGTACCCTAGTTATTGAGAGGTGTGATGTCACGTGTCGCTGTTTGCTGGCAACAACTGACATCGCTTTCGCAGATCTTCACAGTCGCCAACCAGGTAGATGCTCGCCAATTGGAAGCGAAGATCGCTAATCCTCCTCGGTACTTGACCATGGACGACGAATTGTGGTTCCACAACTTGATCGACCACAAGTTGCAAGAGTCGATGCGCGGGGTGACGTTTGACACTGAGCTGCATATGCCATGGGAAACTCCAGTTGCATCCGCCCTGTGGGGTCTCCTTCAAATGGGGATCTACGACCTGGGGGATGGCGAAGGAAGATGGCCTGGAGCCACTTGTTCTCAACACTATACAGCCGCCGTTGGTCACCGTCTCTGGTTCCTATTGCGGACGGAACAGAAAGTGGTGAGTTGATCTGTGCATCCCACTTGTGGGATAACACTGATTGGCTTGTCAGAACAAACGCTTGAAGCGGGAGGTGAAGGAAGACACTCGCAGGATGTACCAGGAGATGCTGGACACCAAGAAGACTCTCCTACTGATGAATGACACGCTTCGCGTGACTTTCGAGAGCGAGATGTTGGCGATGCAAGAGGAACACAACTGATTGGTCGAGTCACTGAAGGAGACACTGGGGACAAACCCCAGTTTCCCGGCCCAGGACATTGTAATCACATTGTAAGGAAATGGAAAATGTGCCTGGCAATAACCCACCTGGTACATCATAAATACATTCAAAATGTCCAGGCCAATTTCCTTAGGGTGTTGCCAGCACAGGAAATGCTCAGTACATTCATGGTGTTCCTGGTCATGTGATCTCAGTGATCCCATTAGGTAATCCATGGGAACATCATGAATTTTCCCAAAGAAATACCCATGATGTCCCTGAGTGGCTCATTGAAAGAAAACCCTGAGTGAACCCACAGTTTCCCAGGTCATGTGACCTTGATGTCCTGATTAGGTAATCTGAGGGTAAACCATGAATTATCCCAAAGAAAGTGACCATGGTGTTCCTGAGTGGCTCATTCACAGTGTTCTTTTCAGTGTTCCCAGTGGTGTGATCACAGTGTTCCGAGTCAGTAAAATTCAAATTGTGCCTTAATGGTGTGCCGGAAGTGTACCAGTGTGGTATATCCTGAAAGTACTAAGGCCTTCGACCGTGATGTACCAAAATTTGGCAAACCATCAGGAAACTGTAGGAACACTGAAAGGAAACTGGGAACACTGGGAACATCATAAACCCATTCAAAATGTTCCCAATTTCTCAGTTTCCTTTCAGTGTTCCTACAGTTTCCTGATGGTTTGCCAAATTTTGGTACATCACGGTCGAAGGCCTTAGTACTTTCAGGATATACCACACTGGTACACTTCCGGCACACCATTAAGGCACAATTTGAATTTTACTGACTCGGAACACTGTGATCACACCACTGGGAACACTGAAAAGAACACTGTGAATGAGCCACTCAGGAACACCATGGTCACTTTCTTTGGGATAATTCATGGTTTACCCTCAGATTACCTAATCAGGACATCAAGGTCACATGACCTGGGAAACTGTGGGTTCACTCAGGGTTTTCTTTCAATGAGCCACTCAGGGACATCATGGGTATTTCTTTGGGAAAATTCATGATGTTCCCATGGATTACCTAATGGGATCACTGAGATCACATGACCAGGAACACCATGAATGTACTGAGCATTTCCTGTGCTGGCAACACCCTAAGGAAATTGGCCTGGACATTTTGAATGTATTTATGATGTACCAGGTGGGTTATTGCCAGGCACATTTTCCATTTCCTTACAATGTGATTACAATGTCCTGGGCCGGGAAACTGGGGTTTGTCCCCAGTGAGAGGGACAACGGTGTGCAAAAGGACCTGATTGTCAGGAACATGGTATTTTTAAAACTTTTTATAACACACTCTTTCTTCGAACTCTTCTTACCATTTCTTATGTTTGAATGCTTCACACTCCTTATCCTTCACACCCATCATTCAAAACACACAAACGCGCAATCCATTCACGGCAATCGGAACAACATGGCTATACTAGTGCAATACAACATCCTTAAAAGTCGACTTGATCTACGGCAGGCCTCATGGTCATCAACGTTCCATCCCGGAGATCGAAGAACCGGCCCCTCCTTGCAAGGATCTCTCCGAACATGGCGTCGCCATCTTCCGCGCTCAACTGAACCTCGAGTTCAAGCCGATAGGAAGAGATACCTTCGAGCGGACCGATCAGCCTCCCAGATGTCACCGAACTGCGGAACACCTGGTCCCACATCTCCATCACTGGGTGACTGCTCGGCAGCGCTGTCGACGTAGTTGAAGAGCGACCCTCCGTCTCCCTCGTCGGACCCCTGGGTGGGATCCTGTCTTGCAAGACGAAGCTGGTGTCTGAGCTGGACCTCCGACTCGACCTGTTGGTAGGGACGGTTGACCCGGTATCGGAAGGATCGTCCCTCATCTCGACCAGACTGGTCACCATCCGACTCAACTGGTTGAGGGTACGGATCAGCCGAGGGAGCCATACGATGAGCAGGACGGCGTCGAGAGCGTTTACAACGTTGCCCCTTAGTCACCGGACGTACCTCGGCAACCCTCGGAGCATCTTCGGCCCGATCAACGTCCATGACCTCATCCTCGATCTTGACCAGTGGACTGATCAGCTGCAGCGGGCAACAACGACAGTTCTCCTTGTCGGACTCGGCAAGAGTGGAAGCTGGAGCCGGAGTCGGAACGGTGACATGCCTCCATTCTCTGGAGTACTCGTCGGCGACATTCCCTACGTCCCTTTCCCTCGGAATGCTTCGCGACGTTTCTATACTCTCTATACCTTCCTACCCCCCCCCTATGCATCCCTATACTTCCCTACATACCCATATATCTCCCTTTACCTCACTACTCCCTTCCCTATACTAACCTACTCGTCCCGATGCTTCGCGACCTTCCCGATGTTTTAGTATTCTCCCTATCTCTCGCTACCCCCCCCCCCCCCGACCTCCCTATATCCCTCCCAACACTACACCATTCGCGACCCCTCCCTATATCTTCTCCCGACTTCCCTATACCTTCGCGATATCTCCCTACACCATTCCCCTCGATCTCTCGATCCCTATGCTCGATCATTCCCTTTTGGTTCATTTCTCAACCACATCTCTTTCCTTGGTCGTTCCCTTCGATCCCTCGCCCTCCCTATGTCATAGACTCGTCATTAGGTCTTTTGACATCATTTGGTTCATTCCCTCTTGCTTCCTACGTTCTCAGAGCCTCCTAGATTAGTATATAAGCCTCTGTATTCGATAGACTCACCAGAGACCAATCCAGGGGACTGATTCCCATGTTTTCCTCTCCCTATCGTTCTCCTCTCGTCGTCGTCGTCTCCCTATAGTCTCACTGGGGGCAAGGGGTCAAATACCCAGTGGGTACATGCTGAACACATTGTGATCACAGTCAACAAGTGATCACAATGTGCCCAGTGGGGGAAATATGAATACATTCAAAATGTGCCTGGCCATGTGAGTCCAATGTGCCCTGTAGGCACATTTTGATTGTGATCACAATGTACCCATCAGTGTGATCTCAATGTGCCCACTGGGGACGTTTTGATTGCGATCACAATGTACCCATCAATGTGATCTCAATGTGCCTGCTGTGCACATTTTAATTTCTTTCACAATGTTCCCATCAATGTGTTCACAATGTACCCAGCTCATTACATAATAGTTTCTTTCACAATGTTGTCCACAATGTGTCCAGCATGTGGCTGAGCCACTCATTTAAACTTCTTTCACAAAGTATCCAGTGATGTGCCTAGAATGTGGACAGCCATACACATAGTGATTTCTTTGAAAGTTCATGGTGAAATCAAACAATATTGAGATTACATTGTGATTACTTCAAAAAGAACCCCCTGGGGACATTATGGACACATCACTGGATACTTTGTGAAAGAAGTTTGAATGAGTGGCTCAGGCACATGCTGGACACATTGTGGACAACATTGTGAAAGAAACCATCATGTAATGAGCTGGGTACATTGTGAGCACATTGCTGAGCACTTTGTGAAAGAATTTAAAATGTGCCCACTGGGCACATTGAGATCACATTGGTGGGTACATTGTGATTGCAATCAAAATGTCCCCACTGGGCACATTGAGATCACATTGCTGAGTACATTGTGATCACAATCAAAATGTGCCCAGTGGGCACATTGGATACACATGGCCTGGCACATTTTCAATGTATTCAAATTTTCCCCACTGGGCACATTGTGATCACTTGTTGACTGTAATCTCAATGTGTTCAGCATGTACCCACTGGGTATTTGTGCCCTTGTCCCCAGTGTCTCCTGCGTCTTCCCTATCGTTCTCGTCGTCATACCTGCGTCCCTGCGTTCTCGTCGTCGTCTCTAGCGTCCTGTCGTCATCCCGAAGATCCCGACCTCCCGAAGTTCTCGTCGTCGTCCCGAAGTTTTCCCTCGTCGTTCCTTTGTCTGTTTCATTGATTCCCTTCTGTTATCTTTAGTTATCTTTAGTTCCCTCTTGATATCTACTTCTCCTTACACATCCCGACGTTCCCGACGTTTCACTACATTTTCCTACAGTTCCCTACGTGTCCCTACGGAGCTAGGAGGCATCGTACGACCAAGGACCACCTTCATCGACGTTGACAGGGCACCCCATCTTCTCCCCATCGGACCTTAGCCCACATAGCCCCTGTTCAACGGGAACCGCGTTCTCGATTGGAGGCGTGGCGTAGGACAACAGGTTAGGCGATGGGAGTACCACCTCGTCGGCATACTCCAGCTCGAATGGAACGTCAGCAGTCCCCTGACCAACCAACACGGGACCCTCCTTGCAGTTGCAGGTCTTGTCCTGCAAGGACTCAATCCGCACTGTCAACACGGACACTAGATCCTCGAGTTCCTCGATCTAGAAAGTGTCAGCCTCCCTCATTTCATCTTCGAGATGAGGAAAGCTACCTTAGCGCTTTCACCCTCGATCTTCTTTGAGTGCCTATCCAGGCGATCGTCCCTCGCATCCAAAGCTTCCCGGATGTTGGTGTCTCTGACTTTTAGTCCGGCGACTAACTCTTGATGGTTGAGCATCATTGCTGCCAATGCCTCATTTGTCCCCTTTTGGAAGTCGGCCATAGTCTCCTTCATCAGAAGACCCTCCGCGGACAGACGAAGGACGTCTGCCTTCGCCTCTTTCACCTCCCGCTCTAAACGTTCAACCGAGGCAGTTTGGTTAGTCGAGAGTCATACTCGAATATCCAAATGGAAAACCTACTCGGCTTTCCCCCTCTCGAACGAGCAACCATAACAGCATGGTGGAAGCGGTGGCATGGCGGACAGCCCGAGGAACGGTTGCCCCGTGTTCCAACAGGTCCTGATCGTAGATCCCCCTCTGCAGGGTGTACCAGAGCTCCTTTTTGATGGGATGCTCTAATTCCCCAAACCTACCCCTCATTTGGAAGATCACCTTCTCGGTGATCATGGACCAGACCCAGAGCTCATTGTCCCAGGTCAACCCCATTAGATGTGGGATCGTCTCCCTGAGACGTTCGGCGTCCACATTCTTGATGACCTCCAAGATCTAAAAGTCGTTAGCTCAACGTCTAAGCTGATGAATGTACGACCTCTACCTAGAGGAAGGAGTTAGTGCAAACACAAGAAGCCCTAGCTCTCCCCCATACCTGTTCATCCGTGGTATAGGGAACCCCTGCCTCATTGGCGTAGGTTTTGCGGTTGGCGGCACGGCAATCAATGCGAGAAATGGTGGAGATACCATTGGCGACTTTGTAGGTATGGTTGTTTGGGAGAGACATTTTGGTAAGATAATGGGGAAGTTGCTGGTGTTGCTGATCAAGGATGGCTCCAAGAAGACGTCCTTCTTATAGCCTAGATCGGTGATCCTTCACGTGACCTACCTCGACGCACCTCATTGGTCCGGGTCACATCAACTTCCGCCCCTGTACCATCATCGTTGGCTTACTACATCAAGCTGACACCTCAGCCCGCGGGACAGCCTTGGAAGAACTTCGTTCCGGAACGCCTAGAACACACGCGCACTAAAAATAGGTCTCATGACCTTGACGACTTTATTACGACCCTGATGACTCATTTATGACATCACGATAACGACCAACCCTGGACCCTGATCACACACGTGGACAGTCACATCACAGTCTCCTAACCGCAGGAAGGAATTGCCGCTACTTGGAAGAATCGCCTTAGGATACTTCTGGTTAGCTCAGCAAATGTGGAAGTAGCCGTTAGCGTGAAACACCGGTGAAGCATGTAATCCCTCATGTCCCATGAGTCTAGGCCCAACCTCCTCATGTTCGGACGTACGTTGAGGTTGCCACTAGTCCATGATGCTGTTACCGCCTACAGACAACAAGGGATGATGAATGGTCTCTATCTTTGGCCTCTCCAAAGGAAGCATCCAAGAAGATTCTCACCTGACCCTTGGGTGTGATCCCCAGGAACGAACTTTCATGACCCCATGCCCCTTTTTCTTTTAGGACTAGTGTTATCTTTACCCCTATGTTTCATGCGGACGTTCCTTATCTTTTATGCAATCCTTCACACGCTAGTAAGGCCCTTTGTCCTTTATTCTCCCATGCGTCATATTTGTTCGCTTCCCTTACTTAGTGTTCTCACACTCCTTATCTCCCTTTGTTCTATCTTGATAAGGGTATATTAGGATTACTGACGTCATGGCCACTCCTTTAGTATAAGTAGCAACTGTGGCTGTATTGTAGTACCTTAGTTTTGTTACCTCAGGAAATCCTCTGCCCTTCTCAGCCCAGTTGCAGTTAAGGCCAAGTCAGAGTTTTCTGTTTGAACCCAAGACATCCCCCATCTGCTCTCCCTCCCGCTCTGCGCGTCAACTGCGCCTCGTAACTATAGAACCCCAGCGTTCATCTTATAGAATACCTCGAGTGTCCAGTCGATCACCTGTTG
Source organism: Thelephora terrestris (assembly GCA_015956445.1). Lineage (NCBI taxonomy): Eukaryota > Fungi > Basidiomycota > Agaricomycetes > Thelephorales > Thelephoraceae > Thelephora > Thelephora terrestris. The sequence continues at coordinate 709,908 of WIUZ02000016.1, read as the reverse complement.
GAGTCATCAATCCTGTTGTAGGGATAAACCCTTGTTTGTTAAACCGAACGAAGTACGGTTTAGGTTGGGTTTCTCTTTAGGATTTCGATCTGACTTGTAGTGACCTCGGACAACCTACCAGAAGAATAGAGACGTGATCGTTCTCTCACAAGCTAGTTGGACTAGTGAGTACTCTGCGGAGTCGGCTCAGTGCACTGGTAGTTGTTGGGGTAGAGTGGCCCTGACAATGATCAGGATCTGTTGGAGCACGGGGCGACTGTTCCTCGGGCCGTCCGCCATGCCACCACTTCCACCACGCTATTGTGGTCGCTTGTTCAAGAGGGGGAAAGCTGGGTAGGTTTTCCGTTTGGACATTCGAGTATGACTCTCGACTAACCAAACTGCCTAGGTTGAATGGTTGGAGCACGAGGTGAAGGAAGCAAAGGCCGATGTCCTTTGGTTGTCCGCCAAGGGTCTCTTGATGAAGGAGACGATGGCCGACTTCCAGAAGAAGACGAACGAGGTGTTGGAGGCGATGGTTTCCAACCATCAGGAGTTAGCTGCAGGGTTGAAGGTTCGGGACAACAACATCAGGGGTGCCTTGGATGCGAGAGATGATCGCCTGGATAGGCATTCAAAGAAGATCGGGGATGGGAACATTAAGGTCGGCTTTCAGCCTTTGTAGTTTGTGCAATAATTGAAAGGCATTCTTCTAGATCGAGGAACTCGAGGATCTGGTGTCTGTGTTGACCGCGCAGGTTGAATCCCTTCAGGATAAGACTTGCAACTGTAAGGAAGGTCCTGTCTTGGTTGGACAGGGTATGGCCGATGTTCCGTTCGAGTTGGAGTACGCCAATGAGGTGGTACTGCCGTCGCCTAACCCGTCGTCCTACGCCACACCTCCGGTAGAGAACGAGGCTCCCATTCCTACTCCGGCTCCGGCTTCTACTCTGGCCGAGTCCGACAAGGAGAACTGTAGGCGCTGCCCACTGCAGCCGATCAGCCAGTTGGTGCCAATCGAGGATATGGTCGTGGACCGAGCCGAAGAAGCTCCGAGGGTCGCCGAGGTACGTCCAGTGACTAAGGGTCAGCGTTGTAAATGCTCCTGATGCCACAACGATCATTGCATGGCACCCTCGTCTTCCCTTACCCGCGTCCAGCTGAGTCGGATGGGGACCAGTCTGGCCGAGATGAGGGAAGACGGTTCCGATACCGGGTCAACTGTCCCAACCGACAGGTCGAGTCGGAGGTCCAGCATCGGCACCTCACTCGATTCGCAGTACAGGATCCCGCCCAGGCCTCTGATGAGGGAGACGGAGGGTCTCTCTTCGACTACATCGACAGCACTGCCGAGCAGTCACCCGGTGATGGAGATGTGGGACCAGGTGTTCCGAAGTTCAGTGACATCTGGGCGGCTGGTGGGACCCTACGAAGGAGTCTCTTCGTATCAACTTGAACTAGACGTTCAGTTGAGCGCAGAGGATGGGGACGCCATGTTCGGAGAGATCCTTGCGAGGAGGGGCCGGTTCTTCAATCTCCGGGATGGACAGCTGATGACCATGAGGTCCGCCGTAGATAGAGTCGACTTTTGACAGGACATTGGTAGCACTTAGTATAGCCATGTTGTTCCGGTTCATGGTGAATGGATTGCGTGTTGTGTGTGTTTTGAATGATGGAGTGAAGGATAAGGAGTGTGAAGCATTCAAACATAAAAAACGGTAAGAAGAGTTCGAACCACAGATGTGGTATTCCCTGATCTCCAAAAAATGGCGAAAAAAGCAATGGCAGGGGACTGGAAAGTTTGTGAGTGCACATCCACTACTGGATGGGGGAGAGGGAATGTGGCGAGTGAGGCTGGAAGCGTGCAACGGTGTGATGGACAGACAAGGGATTTGTTAGTTTCCCACAATTGCGGCACCTCAAATCCACAAAGTGGCTGGTCAGGATGGGTTTCCCACAATTGTGGCACCCAGATTCACCTGTTTGGGGCACGTTTCTCACAATTTCTTTTTGGGTGCTAGTCTATTGTGTGTACGTAGTACTATCTATGTTATTTATTACACTTTTTGAGAAAAGAAATGGGGGTGGTGGGTTTCCCACGATTGTGGCACCCGGATTCACCTGGTCGGGGCACATTTCTCACAATTGTGGCACCCAGGAAAGCAGCCCGGTCGGTGCGTTTCCCACAATTGGGGCACCCAGATCCAGAAAGCGGCTGGTTGGGGTGTTTCCCACAATTGTGGCACCCGGATCCAGAAGTGGGCGGAATTGGTTTCCCACAATTGTGGCACCCCAGATTCCAAAAGCAGCCGGTTGCGGTGCGTTGAAAGCAGCCAGTCGGGATGCGTTTCTTGTGTTTTTTGATTTCCCAGGAAGGGCAGAAAGAAAAACGGGCTAAAAGGGGCTCCCTGGCAGGCAGGAACTGCCGACGAGGGACAAAAGCGGGAGGGAGGGTGGGACCAACAGTCAGGATCAGTCCCGAAGGACAATCCGCGCGGCGGCAATGTCCATCCTGATGGCAACAGCGGCGCGCTTGCCATCAAACCCAGAACAGTGGTACGATCAGCGGCTGGGATCAGGGGAGGGAACAGGCTGAGAAAATCTCAAGTTATCACGAGAATTATGAGACCGAAAATTTTGATTTTATCACACTTTACTCAGTAAAAGGTGGTTACCAGTAGTGGCACCCCAGGCATATAGACCGCCTGTAACTCGCGCCACTTGTTGATCTGGTGAAGAAGTGCAATCTGGCGCTCGAGAAGTGTTGCTTTCTGGGCATTGGAGTGTGCCTTTCCAGCGAATGCAGATTGTAAACCATACCTGTTTGGAGATTAGCCATTAGATACCAATGTGTAATAAACTCGTACTGTTGATCTTCAAGTTCAAGGCCGGCACGTATAAAAATGGACGGGGAGACCTTGTGGAGTGTCTCCTTTCCCCTTTCTGCCTCCGCGACCTCTTCCCAAGTGAGTTGCAATCGAGCCTTGGATACTTTTGATGCTGGTAAAAAGGACGGTCATTCACGTTCACCCTACAGCATTGAAACATTACCATTCTCTCTTGAGATGTATGGGTTGGGGTATGAGGGGTCTGCTTCCCATTCCCTGACCATGCAAGTCCAATCCTGTATTGCCTCGCGAGGGAAAGTTGCCGTGAAGTTGTCGGCAACCTGGCATTGCCTTGATGCCGTATCAGCTGCTTTTGCGAGATTTTTTTCAAGCAATGGGCCTGCCGGTAGTCATGGTCAACAAGTGTGCTATACTTCCAAACCCAACAATGTAGCCATTGCACTCACCTAATCCTAACATCTTCTTCCAGTTCCAGCCACTACAGCTGTTGTCAAGTGCAGCGTGACACACCCCAGGTCCCATCTCTCATGTGGATAGAGCAGCAAGGTTAATGTAAGCCCATTCCTGCTCAACTGTTTCACCATGTGTACGGCCCACTCTACGGGTATAATTGAAGGAGTAACGAGCCTGGCATTTGGCGCCATGGGCTGGGAGGTGAAATTTTCACTGGGGACAAGGGGTCAAACATCCAGTGGGTACATGCTGAACACATTGTCATCACAGTGAACAAGTGATCGCAATGTGCCCAGTGGGGGAAATTTGAATACATTCAAAATGTGCCTGGCCATGTGAGTCCAATGTGCCCAGTAGGCACATTTTGATTGTGATCACAATGTACCCATCAATGTGATCTCAATGTGCCCACTGGGGACATTTTGATTGCAATCACAATGTACACATCAATGTGAACTCAATGTGCCTGCTGTGCACATTTTAATTTCTTTCACAATGTTCCCATCAATGTGTTCTCAATGTACTCAGCTCATTACATAATAGTTTCTTTCACAATGTTGTTCACAATGTGTCCAGCATGTGGCTGAGCCACTCATTCAAAATTCTTCCAAAGATTACCCCGTGATGTGTCCATGATGTCCCCAGGGGGTTCTTTTTGAAGTAATCACAATGCAATCTCAATATTGTTTGATTCCACCATGAACTTTCAAAGAAATCACTATGTATATGGCTGTGCACATTCTAGACACATCACTGGATACTTTGTGAAAGAAGTTTGAATGAGTGGCTCAGCCACATGCTGGACACATTGTGGACAACATTGTGAAAGAAACTATTATGTAATGAGCTGGGTACATTGGGAACACATTGATGGGAACATTGTGAAAGATATTAAAATGTGCACAGCAGGCACATCAAGATCACATTGATGTGTACATTGTGATCGCAATCAAAATGTCCCCAGTGGGCACATTGAGATCACATTGATGGGTACATTGTGATTGCAATCAAAATGTGCCCACTGGGCACATTGGATTCACATGGCCAGGCACATTTTGAATGTATTCAAATTTCCCCCACTGCGCACATTGTGATCACTTGTTGACTGTGATCACAATGTGTTCAGCATGTACCCACTGGGTATTTGACCCCTTGTCCCCAGTGTTTGGGATGAGGAATGTGAAAGAGAATGCTGTTAGGTCCACGTCCTCGTAGTAGGTCGAAAATCTGGCAGGGAGGTTGATCAACCACTTGCAGGCAATATTTTATGATATTTTGACGTCCTGGACTTTACAATGCTTGAGGTATGCAGCGATAATGTAATCGGTTTTGATGTACCTAGACAGAAAGCAAAGTGATTAGTATAGACTCGGAAACAATTGATTGTCAGGGCCACTCTACCCCAACAACTACCAGTGCACTGAGCCGACTCCGCAGAGTACTCACTAGTCCAACTAGCTTGTGAGAGAACGATCACTTCTCTATTCTTCCGGTAGGTTGTCCGAGGTCACTACAAGTCAGGTCGAAATCCTAAAGGGAAACCCAACCTAAACCGTACTTCGTTCGGTTTAACACACAAGGGTTTATCCCTACAACAGGATGGATGACTCCACCAGGTGATTGACTGGACGCTCGAGGTGTTCTAATGTGAACGCTGGGGTTCTATAGTTGCGAGGCGCAGTTGACGCGCAGAGCGGGAGGGAGAGCAGATGGGGGATGTCTTGGGTTCAAACAGAAAACTCTGACTTGGCCTTAACTGCAACTGGGCTGAGAAGGGCAGAGGATTTCCTGAGGTAACAAAACTAAGGTACTACAATACAGCCACAGTTGCTACTTATACTAAAGGAGTGGCCATGACGTCAGTAACCCTAATATACCCTTATCAAGATAGAACAAAGGGAGATAAGGAGTGTGAGAACGCTAAGTAAGGGAAGCGAACAATGGTGACGCGTGGGAGAATAAAGACAAAGGGCCTTACTAGCGTGTGAAGGATTGCATAAAAGATAAGAAATGTCCGCATGAAACATAGGGGTAAAGATAACACTAGTCCTAAAAGAAAGAGGGGCATGGGATCGTGAAAGTTCGTACCTGGGGATCTCACCCAAGGGCCAGGTGTCAATCTCCCTTTACATGGCCTCTGCCAGCTGGATTCGGGAGTAGAGACATTCAACATCCCTTGTTGTCTGTAGGCGGTAACAGCATCACGGACTAGTGGCAACCTCAACGTATGTCCGAACATGAGGAGGTTGGGCCTAGACTCATGGGACATGAGGGATTACAGATTCGCCGGTGTTTCACGCTAACGGCTACTTCCACATTCGCTTGGCTAAACAAAAGGAGCCTAAGGCACTCCTTCCGAATAGCGGTGATTCCTTCCTCTGGTTAGGAGACTGTGATGTGACTGTCCACATGTGTGATCAGGGTCCAGGGTTGATTGTAATCGTAAAGTCATGAGGGGTTGTAAAAGGGGTTCGTGATGTCATAAAGGGGTCATCAGGGTCTTGAGACCTATTTTTAGTGCGCGCGCGTTCTAGGCGTTCCGGAACGAAGTTCTTCCAAGGCCGTCCCACGGGCCGAGGTATCAGCTTGACATAGTAAGCCAACGATGATGGTACAGGGGGCGGAAGTTGATGTGACCCGGACCAATGAGGTTTGTCGAGGTAGGTCACGTGAAGGATCACCGATCTAGGCTATAAGAAGGACGTCTTCTTGGAGCCATCCTTGATCAGCAACACCAGCAACTTCCCCATCATCTTACCAAAACATGTCTTTCCCCAACAACCACACCTACAAAGTTGCCAACGGCATCTCCACCATCTCTCGCATCGACCGTCGTGCCGCTGCTCGCAAGACCTACGCCTGTATGGCGGGGACTCCCTATACCACTGATGACCAGGTATGGAGGAGACCTAGAGCTTTGTGTGCTTGCACTAACGCCTTCCTCTAGGTAGAGGTTACGTTCTTTCGGCGTAGATGTCAAACTAACGGCTTCTAGATCTTGGAGGTTGTCACAGAGGTGGACGCCGAACGTCTCAGGGAGACGATCCCACATTTGATGGGGTTGACCTGGGACGATGAGCTCTGGGTTCGTACGATGATCGCCGAGAAGGTGGCCTTCCAGATGAGGGGTAGGTTTGGGGAGCTGGAGCATCCGATCAAAAAGGAGCTCTGGTACACCCTGCAGAGGGGAATCTATGATCAGGACCTGTTGGAGCACGGAGCGACTGTTCCTCGGGCCGTCTGCCATGCCACCGCTTCCACTAGTCTCTTGTGGTCGCTCGTTCGGGAAGGGGAGAGCCGGGTAGGTTCTCTGTTTGAATATTCGAGTATGACTCTCGACTAATCAAACTGCCTAGGTTGAACGTTTGGAGCGTGAGGTGAAGGAGGCGAAGGCAGACGTTCTTCGTCTGTCAGCGGAGGGTCTGCAGATGAAGGAGACCCTGGCCGCCTTCCAGCAGGGGACGAACGAGGCGTTGGAGGCAATGGTTGCCAACCGTCAGGAGTTGGTCGCCGGTTTGAAGGTTCGGGATAACAACATCAAGGGTGCTTTGGCCAGGAGGGATGAAAAGGTTCTTTCAGCCTTTGCAGGTTTATGCAATGACTGAAGGACTTCTTATAGACTGAAGAACTCGAGAACGTGGTGGCCGTGTTGACGGCGCTGATTGAGTCCTTGCAGGACAAGACCTGCAACTGCAAGGAGGGGCCCGTGTTGGTTGGTCAGGGGACAGCCGATGTTCTGTTCGAGTTGGAGTACGCCGACGAGGTGGTACTCCCATCGCCTAACCCGTCGTCCTATGCGACGCCTCCGATCGAGAACGCGGTTCCCGTTCCGACTCCAGCTCCGGGTTCCACTTTGGCCGCGTCCGACAAGGAGAACTGTGGGCGCTGCGCCTTGCAGCCAATCCATCAGTTGGTGAAGATCGAGGATGAGGTCATGGTCGTTGATCGGGCCGAAGATGCTCCGAGGGTTGCCGAGGTACGTCCGGTGACTACGGGGCAACGCTGCAAATGCTCTCGACGCCGTCCCGCGCATCGTATGACTGCATCGGCTAATCCTTACCCTCGACCAGTTGAGTCAGATGGTGACCAGTCTGATCGAGGTGAGGAGCGAGGATTCTGATATCGGGTCCACCGTCCTTACCGACAGGTCGAGTCAGAGATCCAACTCCGCCACCAGCTTCGCCTCGCAAGACAGGATCCCATCCAGGGGTCCGATGAGGGAGACGGAGGATCACTTGTCGACTACATCGATAGTGCTGCCGAGCAGTCACCCGGTGATGGAGATGTGGGACCAGGTGTTCCGCAGTTCGGTGACATCTGGGAGGCTGATCGGTCCGCTCGAAGGTATCTCTTCCTATCGGCTTGAACTAGTTGTTCAGCTGAGCGCCGAAGACGGTGACGCCATGTTCGGGGAGGTCCTTGCAAGGAGGGGCCAGCACTACAATCTCCGGGATGGACAGTTGATGACCTTTAGGCCTGCCGTAGATAGAATCGATTTCTGATGGGACGTTGATAGCACTTTGTATAGCCATGTTGTTACAATTCGCTGGGAATAGTACACGCCTGTGTGTGTTTTGAATGATGGAAGTCAAGAATAAGGAGTGTGAAGCATTCAAACATAAGAAATGGTAAGAAGAGTTCGAGGAAAGAGCGTGTTATAAAAAGTTTAAAAATACCATGTTCCTGACATTGATAGGGATCCATACCGTTCTCCACGTTGCAAATCACCCACAGCGTTGGGGAGGACAAAGCAGTGTGGCGCGCAGACTGCCTTAACAACAATGGTGGCAGTGTAGTCTTTGCCGCCACCACGTGAGTTGGCCTGATTCACAGCATGGAATTTGGTGCCACAGCTCGTAACCTAGAAACAAGATCAAAACAGGACCCCTGATATTTGAAATATGCGTACATCTGTCTCATGGGGATTGTTTGCGACGTGGCGGGTGTAAGCAGCATTCTCAACAAAATATGACCATCCAGAGCCAAGTTCCAGGTCCTTGATCTGGTGGTTCTTTGACTTAAGCTTGAAATTGGAATCCACAGCAATGAACTGCGTGTAGATCCACCTTTTAGATTGGTTAGTAGATGTTGCAGGCTTAGGACGAAACACCTGACTCTTTTGCACCACGGACACTATCCCAATCGTCTGGAAGATTTCGGCCGGGGTGCAGACAGGCAGAACACTCGATCGCAAATGAACCTGGTGTTGTTGCAGAAAGCGGGTATGCCTGATGAGCGCCACCGCCATGTTTGATCGCCTTGAGGTGCCTCCATTGGTGCATGCAACACAATATTTTGTGATACCGGTACTGTCCCGGTCCTTCAGCAGCAGTGATTGAAAAAATAAATCAGATAACTCACCACTTGTTTTGACCGCCCTTGATTGTCTGATTTGTGCATGATGGCGAGGTAGAAGTCATATGGGTTGAGTTTTCCTTGCAACATCGCTTTGTGGTACATTTCGAGAAGATCGAAGGAGAATACAGTTCCAGGACGGTCGAAGGAAGCTGGATACTGTCAGGCTGATGCGACCTCTACAGTTCAATAGCACTCTTGCTATCCAAACCTATCACACTCAAGGGTCAAACACACAGTTATTGCCCTGTTGCAAACCCAGGGATATCGGAAGTCTCTTCACAGACTAGAGGTAGAGAGAAGGAGAAAGAAGGAGACAAGGGTCTTCAGGCACTCTTGCTCTAAGCACACAGCAGTAGAGGTCACAGAGAGTCTGATGATAACAAATCTAAGGAGTACAGGCTAAACTACTCTGAGTATATATACTACTTAGATTTGTGATGTGACAGTAACATGTAACTATACTAATGATACAAACACAGACAAACATGGTCCGTGCGCAGCACTGCATGGTCTGTGCTTTACGTGGTGACTAATGCTACAAATTATCAGCTGATAAACGAAAGTGTGGCGGCCAATAGCAATTTGAGAGCATTACAAAGCAGTTACAAAGCATGACGTATCCTGAGAATGTTCGGAAGGAATGTGGGTATGGCTGACTAACAGCCAATGGCAAAAGGGGAGCATATGACTAAAGATAGGGGCATATGATGTCATGTGGGTCATGCGCAGTAAACAATAGAAAGGATGACTCAACTCCTGAGTCGTGGAAGGGGGGTGGCATTTGGTATATAACCAAAGGGGGTTGGATGACTGGGTCTCTCAACAAACCCACCTTTGTTACACACAGCCAACATGCCTCATGCTCAAACTCGTGTTCCTACTCGCCGCTCTTCCTCCTATTCTCCTGTTCAGGAGAATAACTTCAACATTGATCGTTTCTCTCACGCTCGTCGTGATACTTCCCGTCCTTATCCCACTTTGGGAAATGTCATGAACCAGACCGCCACTGCCGACCCTCAAGAAGGGTTTACTGACTTAGGTGGGGGGCCTGGTTACGCATTCCAGTTTAGGAAAGCGAACTAACTCCTTTTAGGATTCAGGGATTTCATCCAGGCTTCTCGAAGGGTGTCTCGACGCAAGTTAGTGCGTATCGAGACAAACCCTTATGCGACCGAACTCCTTAACAGGGGTGTCGAGTTCGTCACTGAGACCAATGAGACCTTCAACTCTGTGTTGGAGGCCAGCGTTATCCATACGGGTAACGTTGGGTCCATGTTGATGGATGAGATTGCTCATGTTAATGAGCGTGTCGATGGTCATCGGGATGAGATCGAGAATTTGGAGAAGGACGTTGCTGTATTGCAGGATTGGACGATGAAGACGGACGATGCCGCTGAGAAACAAGTGGCTGATCTCGATTTGTTGAAGGGGGAGATGATCACGTTGAAGGACCTGATCCGGAGTCTGGTCGATCATACCGGGAGACTGGAAGATGATAAGGTACGGGGGCTGGGATTTGAAGATAGTTGCTTTCTTCTAACCCTGTTCCTTTTAGGTTCGCCTTACTCGTCATGTCTCCGAGTTGACCGGAGAAGTCCGGGATCTCCAGAGGAGGTGTAACGAGTCGGAGGTCCGAGTTGAAGAAGAGGAGTTGGAGGTTCCACATCAGGCCGGGTCGCCGATAGTTCCCAATCGGGCTGAGTCTCCGCCCGCTTGTTTGTTGGTCCGTCACGAGAACAGGTTGGTTCCTGTTGATGATGAGGTCATTGAGATCGGGAGCGACGAGTTCTACCAGAACTTGGGAGTTGTCTGTAGGGACACCCCTCGTCCTGAGTTCGTGTCTACTCCTTGGGGTAGTCGTCGTCAATGGCCTGCCTTGGAGTATGACCTGTACGCTGAGTTTGTTCCCGATAGCGAGCCGAACTCTGATACGGAACTTCCAGATTACGAGGACCTGTCGGACGTGGACCCGAACGAGATTAGGGAGCAGAATTGGGCGAATGAGGAGTTGGTGAGATTGGCCTTGGAGGTAGTACAAAGGATTCGCAGAGATATTGATTAAATAACTCTTTTGTACTATGACTCCTTGGAATTAATCTTCTTTCTTGTCTTTTTGTGCATGATCCATGAGTCGTAAAACATAATGGTTTTCGTAAGTCCAATCCAAGGGTCAGATTAATAAGCCGGTTAACTTCTGTGAGAGGTTAACGCGCGACGCTTATTAATACATCCCTTGTTGTCGGTAGCCTGAATATCTACTAGTCGTCCAGGGGCAACGGAGGGCCAGGTAGGGGGAATCTTCGTATGAAGGTCCGCCGGTACATGTTCACGTATTATACCTCAGGTCTTCTGGGGTATCTTGACTAGTAGCATGTTCCACGTATTGGACTTTGAATCATTAAACATAGAGCATATGGCATAATAAACAGTTTACTGCCATGTTTAGGGCAGGGCACCAACTGACTTAGTGGTGATGAGGCGTTAAATAAAAGAAAATAAAGGGGGTAAACGGCGAAATCATCACAGATACCAGTGCATTTGTAATAGTTGATAATAGTGTTCCAGGCGTAGTTTGCTTGCCCCGCAGTTACAGTATCGGACCCGTAGTTTGTGCCAGCCATTGATATTGACGATGAGAAGCTCATGAGGTTGTGAGCCCACAGGGCAGGCGGCACCTTCATGCCCAAGATTACAGACGAATCCAGGAGAATGTAGAGATGCCCTGTCAAAGAACCCATCCTTCCAGCACTGTGAATGGTATAAACGTGATGAATGAGAGAGCATGCAAATAGAAAAGAACATACCTCCAAGCGGTGCAATGGCATTGTTTGGTGCAACACGACAGCACATTCCCCACAGGAAAGAGAACCATAGGAGCACTCCAGACAACGGTACAAAGGGGGTTCTTCGTGGTTTAGGAACAAGCCACATAAATCGGTGCGAGCGTCACCTGGCCCATCAAGACTGATGATCTCATCGAGCACGGCGGATCGCAGACCAAGCCAAGACTTCATCTTAGTCTAGAATGTTTTTAGCGAGTTAGAAGAGCGGGCGTAATTTAGTGGAACTCACACTATCGTTTCCTCTCTTTCGCCTCATCTTAGTTACCTGCATCTCCGGCACAACATTGTGGATGGGAATATCACTAGCAAGGTTGGGATCGTTGTCGATGTCAAGCATGGAACCATTCGCGAGGTACTCTGCCGCCTCGACAAAAGGGACACTGGTTGCGGTAACACTCCCGACTTTCCCAGAGGCTGTTACATGTGTTTGAACCAACCGCGCATAGTCCATCTTGACGTTCGGGGTAGGGCTTTCTTCATCAGAATCTGGAATAATAACGGTGCGAATTTTGACACCCTTGCGCTTCTTGACCTTGGGGTTACCGCTGTGGGTTAATCCACCTTCTCGCTTGAACATAGTGGAGATGTGGAAGAAAGGTGATCGGCACGAGAGTTGCCATGTACTTACCTTGAGGCAAGGCCTGGAATATTAGATAATTGTTTCTCAGTCCTTAAAATGTATACAACGTTGAAAGTAAATCACAGATTAGCATAATCATCCAAGTAGGAAATGTGTCTATGTACAAGATGACGAGGATATCGACATATTCTGACCTGGATCTCAACACACCAGTATGCCACAATCACACTGGGGACAAGGGTGTTGAACCGGAGGTCTGTGCCCGGCAACGGGTCAACCGGCTCCAATGCTTCGAGCGAGAGCCAATGCCGGAGAGCGCTGAATAAGCGACCCAAAGGGACAGTATCACATCAGTGATCCGATCGATCGGTATGACGCGCGCGTGCCTCAAGCCACCGCACGGACCTTGCATCAGTCACACTGTATAGCTGTGACTCCAATAGAGTAGATAGATATATATACCCCACATGTGTAGATAGATCAATCAATTGCTTCTCTCTCTCTCTCTCTCCCACTAGTAACTATAAGCCTCTCCCCTTCAGGTAAGACTTAGAATATCCATGTAGTAGTATAGTATTATACTCTACCTGCTCAACAGGTTATGAGCCCAGGCTATGCCCTGTGTTCCACTCTGCGCCCTTGTGGCTGCGTTTGGACAGGCTCTAGCCTTACCTCAGTGCGCCTTAAAGGCTGCCACTGCGCTATCCACTGTGCAGGAAGGGGACTTAGAACAAAAAGTCAAAACCCCAAAAGGGGATGAAACAGTGATTGGCTAAGCTGAGCACAACACACATTTGTAGACCCCACAGGGGAGGGTAGTCGATTAACATCTGCCAACGGTGTGGACTGAGGCAACATGCAATAAACCTCTCACTAAAGTAATCCTTAAAAGGGAAAGACTAATTCTTCCCTCTTTCATTGCATTTGGCATAGAAGCATTCATTAACTGATGACTCTTGTTTTGGGTGTAGGCACTTCCACCCCCCAAACCAAAGAAACATGTCGTCCCAGCTTACCTCTCTCGTCCCTGTCCTCGAAGGCCCCAATTATCAGTGTTGGGCTCCCACCATCAAAAGTTTTCTGATGGCACAAGGACAGTGGAGACTGATGAAGAAGGGAAAGCCCATTAAAACAGTACAACCATATATAGCAGCCGTTCCTGCCACCGATGATGCTGAAGAAATTCCGGCGCAGGAGGGCGGCAAAGAAATTGACGAAGACGCGCTCGAAGCGTGGGAGGATAACAACTCCAAAGCCTTAGGAAACATTTTCCTAAGGCTAAGCCCTGACATCCAGGCAAAGCACAAGAGTGAGGAGGATGCTGGAGCCTTATACCAGGCAATCGAGGAGGAGTACGGAAAACCCGGAGTTATGGGTGTCTATTCAGAGTTCAAAAGCGCTCTGGATATACAGATCCCCACCAATGCGGACCCTATCCCGGCGATCGACAAGATCCTGGCCCACTTTGGCCGACTTGCCGAAGCCCAAGCGGAAATCCCACATTTCATCAAAGCAATGATGATCTTATCCCGGATGCCACCCTCCTACGATTACCTCGCCCAAATCCTCTGCCAGGCCGACAGCATCGACAACCTAAATGTCACTGAGCTGAGGAAGATGGTCAAACTGGCCTGGGAGCAGAAGTCTGGCTCCCGTCGTCCTGGACAACAAGCCCAAAAGTTGTCCAACATACAGCACACCCCTGGAAATCCGAATTTCCAGCAGCAGCAGCAGCAACACGACGGGAGCCAGCCCCAGGGTCAAGGCCAAGGACGAAACCGTCGAGGACAGAGAGGTGGCCACGGAAGATTCCAGCAGGCCCAACAAACTGAGGAGGTACCAGCACCTTCCCCCTCTCAACAAACTCCGGTCCCCTCCTCTTCCAGCATGTTGGCAATAGACTATGGCTTTGCCTCCATGGCGGCTTTCCCCATACGCCATCTCCCTGTCCATCGTCAAGGCACAGGAACCCCTTCCTTCTACCCCTCCGTACAGGAGGCTAGGGACCTTGCAGCACGCATAAGCGTAAAGCCTACGATTGAGACCCTCAAAAGGCTGGAGCGCTCTTGTGAGCAGATGGTCAATCCTCGCCCCCGTAAAAAGGCACGTACCCCGCCAGGCGAGGATGAGGTAAGCTTGGGATGGTCAGATGATGAGATGGATGTTGTCTCCCCTGCGTTGGTTGCCGGTCCGTCTGGCCTTGACGGAAGGTATGAAACAAATCAAATGTGGAGTAACGAAACTAACGACTCCACAGCACCTGAAGATATACATAATTCTTCAGTAGTTGCTTCCAAATATATTTGTCTTACCTTGTCCACCCCGAGTGAAACTGAAGCCGTGTGGATGCTCGACTCTGGAGCAACCTGGCACTTTACCTTCGACATAAATGACTTTGTTGAATATGAGGCCATCACGTCCATTCCTCTTAGGACTGCGACAAACTTCACATCCATTGTTGGTAAAGGAACAGTAATCCTCTACATAAATGAAAAGGCCGTCAGACTAAGCCCCGTCTATCACGTCCCAGATATCTGCCACAGGCTACTATCACTTGGTCAGTTCCTAAAAAGCGGACTCTTTTCAAGGGGGAGTGCTCGCGAAATCTCGCTTTATGAGGAAGAAACAGAGTTTCTTACCTTCTACCCTCAAACTGAGGATGACAGCATTTACGTCATTAGGACTCTCCTCGGGGCGCAGCTTACTGCAGCTACAATTGAGACCATTTACAGCACTGATTTTGAGATCATGCATTGCCAACTGGCTCACCCCTCTAAAGAAGTGATCCAAAAGGCTGGGAAACATGTCAAGGATTTTCCTCATGTCGAAATCCCAAAAGAGCACCTCTGTTCTGGATGCGCGCAAGGAAAGATGACCAATAAAACCTTTCCCCATCCAAAATCAGAGCAAGTGCCCCCTTCGAGCTGATCCATTCGGATCTAAAGACCTTCCCCATCGAATCCTACCGCAAATACAAGTACTCAATTGTCTTCTATGACAACTATGCCTCACATGCCTGGACCATGAACTTGCGCACTAAGGATGGCGCACTTATGGCCACCAGGCACTTCCTGGCAATGGTCGAGACCAAATACCAGAAGAAAGTACGACGATGCTCAAGGAAAAAGGAATCGAGATCCTCCAATCTATCCCGCATGCACACCAACAGAATGGTCGTGCGGAAAGGATCATTCGAACATTGATGGATAAAGAAGAATCCATGAGGCTGCAGGCTTGCCTCCCTCAGTCTTGGTGGGAATTCGCCCTTGACCACGCAACTCACGTCTACAACCGAACGCCGAACCGTCGCCTAAACTGGCAGACCCCAGTCCAACTACTAAATGGGAGTAAGCCTTCGGTTGATCATCTTCGGGTTCTTGGCTGCAGAGCCTACGTCTTCATCCCAGAGGAAGTATGGTTAAATAAACTCATGCCCCAATCAGAGTTGATGACCTACCTGGGAACTCACCCAGGAGGAAAAGGATGGATCTTTATGCGTGGACCTAACAATGTTATCTTCTCTGCTGCTCAAGCCACCTTCGATGAGTTGCACTTTCCAAAGTGCCCAACTGCCAGTACATGATGTAACACGTGGCTGCAATCTACTGCGCCACCCCTACCCTGTCATCACTGTCACAATGACGGTAACTGCCAGTGTCCCCTTCCAGGAGGACAAGAGGGAGATGACACGACACCCTCAGCGCATCCCAAACCTACCCCCAAGCCTTCCTCAAAAGGCAAGGAACGTGCTATTGAGCCCGCACCATGGCCACAGACGCCGGTGCAATCTAGAGCACCCAGCCCGGAGCTGCTGAGATCACCTACCCCCAGCTCTAGCTCTGATTCCGACCCTGAGGATGCGCCACCTGCTCCGCCGACAGTTATGCCTCCGTCACCAGTCAAGGCTTGGAGGCCCCAGCGTGAACGGAAAGTACCAGTCAAGCCTGGCAATGTTTACGGAGGTAAACATCCGGTAGAAGTAATTAAGTCTACGCAGCGTATGAAGGATTGGAAGAAGGTTGTTGGAGATTTTTCCGTAGCACCTAGGCGCAGGCGAAGTTCAGGAGCGATTCCCGGACCTAGCACGCAGCCGCTTCCTGAGAGAGAATCCTTCGCTGAGGAAGAGACTGAAGTGGTATCAGAGTCCGAAGAAGAGGTTGAAAAGTCTGTTGAACCATCCGGATTTACCACCCCTGAGGAGGACACTGATGCCCCTCTAGCTAGGCTATGCTGGGAAGGGGGAGTAGAACTCCAAAACCTCTTAGTTTCAAAGGCCGTCTCACCAACCGCCAGAGAAAAAACTCCAAAAGAATGGAAATACCGAGACATCGCCACACTACCACAGGCTGAGCTCAAGGAATGGAGGACAGCTTGCAACGAAGAGTTGGAAGCTCTTCGCAAGCGAAACGTATATGACCTGGTAGAGCGCCCTCGAGGCCGCAAGGTTATTAAAAACCGCTGGGTATTTGACCAAAAACCAGATGGTTGCAAGAAGGCCCGCTTAGTAGCAAAAGGCTTCTCACAGGTTGAGGGAATGGACTACGATGCTGTGTTCTCCCCCGTTGTCCGATTCGAGACAGTGCGCCTAATATTCACAATGGCTGCCCTCAGAGGATGGGTCCTTAAGGGACTTGATGTTCGCAATGCATACCTATACGGCGAACTCGATGAGGAAATCTACATGGAACAACCAGAGGGATTCGTAGCTCCAGGAAAAGAGACTCATGTTCTCTGCTTAAAGCGTGCCCTCTACGGACTGAAACAAGCTGGACTCGCATGGTGGCGAGCCCTGAAACGGTCCATGGAAAAGCTCGGATTCAAATCCTTGAGCTCAGATGCCGGAATCTTCATTTACCAAGATAAAGATGGAAGATTCGTAATTGCGTTAATCTACGTAGATGACGCCATCTTTACTGACCCTCACACAACGCTTACGGAGCAGCTCAAGGGGGAGTTCATGAAAATATGGGAAACCAGGGATTTAGGGGACTTAACCGATTTCCTCCGCATGAGGATCACTAGACACGGCAGCAAGATCTCCATAGATCAATGTGCCTACCTCCAAACGGTCCTTGAGTGATGTGGAATGCAAAATGCTAAAGTTGCAGCAACCCCTCTCCCAGCCGGGTATGTGCTGACTCCATCGACAGAGGTAGCATGCCTGGAAAGACGAAGCAGGTTCCAAACCATAATTGGTTCCTTATTATACCTCATGCTGGGTACCCGACCTGATATTGCCTTCGCGGTCACCAAACTTGCGCAATATGCTGCAAACCCATTGAAAGAGCACATCAAAAAAGCGCTATATCTGCCACTATCTAATCGGGACATCAAAATACCGATTAACCTACGACGGAGACTCACGGGAAGGTATCTCAGCCTGTACCGATTCAGACTGGGCCTCAGACCCCACTCAGAGACGATCCCAAAGTGGATACTTTGTCCGGATGGCAAAGGGACTCATCTCGTGGACTTCAAGGGCACAAAAAACCATTGCCCTGTCATCCACTGAGGCTGAGTACATGGCGCTCTCCGACTGTAGTCGCCAAGTGGTCTGGATGCATACCCTTCTGGGGGAGCTCGGCTACGATCTCAAAGCCATCCCAATCTGCGGAGACAACCAAGGCTCAATCTTCATCGCCTCAAACCCGGTCACTGAAAAGAGGTCGAAGCATATCGACATCCGCTACCATTATATCCGCGAAGTCATCAATGATGGGCGCGTAGTAGTGTACTTCATTTCCGGAGATGACAATCCCGCAGATCTTCTGACAAAAAACCTTGGGGTGGTCAAACTCAGAAAATTCAGAGATGCCCTTGGCCTCGAATTCTTCTGAGCACATACCTCCAACTTACTACAATTCAGTTCCCACCAATAAAATTACAAAAGGATCTGTACTTAGTAAGGGGGAGTGTTGAACCGGAGGTCTGTGCCCAGCAACGAGTCAACCGGCTCCACCGCCTCGAGTGAGAGCCGATGCCGGAGAGCGCTGAATAAGCGACCTGAAGGGACAGTATCACATCAGTGATCCGATTGATCGGTATGACGCGCATGTGCCTTAAGCCGCCGCACGGACCTTGCATCAGTCACACTGTATAGCTGTGACCCCAATAGAGTAGATAGATATATATACCCTTCATGTGTAGATAGATCAATCAATTGCTTCTCTCTCTCTTTCTCCCACTAGTAACTATAAGCCTCTCCCCTTCAGGTAAGACTTAGAGTACCCATGTAGTAGTATAGTATTATATTCTACCTGCTCAACAAAGGGGTCAAATATCCAGTGGGTACATGCTGAACACATTGTGATCACAGTCAACAAGTGATCACAATGTGCACAGTGGGGGAAATTTGGATACATTCAAAATGTGCCTGGCCATGTGAATCCAATGTACCCATCTCATTACATAATAGTTTCTTTCACAATGTTGTCCACAATGTGTACAGCATGTGGCTGAGCCACTCATTCAAACTTCTTTCACAAAGTACCCAGTGATGTGTCTAGAATGTGTACAGCCATACACATAGTGATTTCTTTGAAAATTCATGGTGAAATTAAACAATATTGAGATTACAATGTGATTGCTTCAAAAAGAACCCCCTGGGGACATTGTGGACACATCACTGGATAATCCTTGAAATGTGTGGCTCAGCCACATGCTGGACACATTGTGGACAACATTGTGAAAGAAACCATTATGTAATGAGCTGGGCACATTGTGAACACATTGATGGGTACATTGTGATTGCAATCAAAATGTCCCCAGTGGGCACATTGAGATCACTTGTTGACTGTGATCACAATGTGTTCAGCATGTACCCACTGGGTATTTGACCCCTTGCCCCCAGTGTAAGTTGTGCTATCGTGCGTAATCACAACTTGTATGTCACTACACGCTCACTTACCCTCGAGTATTATAGCGAAAGAAAAACGGCGCTACTACTCCCTGGACCCCATCACAGACATGACAGATGCACCTTCTGAACCCTCCAGCACACTGGCAATACCCTCCAGCACACCAGCGACACTCTCCAGCACACCGGCAACACCCTCCACCTCTCCAACCATCCAGATTTCCCAGTCTCCAACTGTGATAGGACCTGAGCAGACGGAGCGATCGTCTAAGCAGGCGCGCAAGCAGACGGGACCAGTCCAACATCGATATCGTCTTAAGGGCTCAGCTCTGGGAAATATCACAAACTCCAGCCCCCAACTTGTGACCACCCTGCTTAACGTCTCCAATGTCGAAACCCCCTTCGTCACAACTTCCAAGACAGACACATCACAAATCCAGTCCAACGGACCGACCCTCAGTCCCTTAGTTCCCACTGAGTTCTACATCACCAGTAATACCGACCTTCCATCAGACACGGCAAATTCAGTTCCTAACGACTATGCCTCCGATAGTGGATTCAGTGTCTATACCCTCCCTGACGATGAGTCAGAGTTTCTGACAGCTGCAGACCACTTCAGCGGCGAAATTGTCGTCGAGGACAATTTATCTCTTACTGGCCCTTTCATCCATCAAACGGGGGTAGAAATTGGGATGCTCCCACGCCTGGGCGTCTGCGCCCTCATCGAGGGTGAGCCGCCATCCCGGCTCTTGGAGGATGAGGATGTACATCCCGAATGGCTCTCCTCGGCTGTGAATCATTTCCTTAAGTACATACCCAACTATGGCTGTATTGGCAAGGTCGTAGACCTGTTTCTCGACCAGGAAGCAAGGCTGGGATACCCAAACTTAGTAGGTAATTCAAGTTTCCTTGTGTCACTCATGCGCTGACAACATCAAGTCCAAACGTCTAGCGCTAACAGCTGACAACCGGCCCAATGAGATCACTCAGTTCATGAAGTGGGCACAAAAGTACTCCCGTGGCGACAGCGTGGATGCCGAAGATTTCGGTGCAGCTGTCCTCAATTGGTGGATCACGATCCAACTGACCACGCGGAAGGAATGGCCACCGACTTATGGTCCCCTCCCAGATGATTTTTTGTTCAACTACTTCAACAAAGGAGGTCCTAATGGTGTGTTTCTGATGGTGTCATGCCTCAGGTGGTGGGTGAACGCATTGATCACGGCTACAGATCTAACTAACTACACTTTGGTCGTGAATGATGTACGCTGGGTGCTGGAACAGGTTGCTAGCCAGGCGTAGGTCCATCTCTCTTCACGTTATTATCATATCATTTGCTCCTGTATCAGTTTACCTACCCTGTGATGCACTCTGACTGCACCTATACCTCCCGTGCCCGTTGTTTCCTTCATTTCCCTCTATTTATTTTGTTTGCCTTTATTTATTTTGTTTGCCTTTATTTATTTTGTTTGCCTTTATTTATTTTGTTTGGCTTTATTTATTTTGTTTGCCTCTATTTATTTTGTCTTCTCGTCATTCATTCATACACTTGTTAATGTTTTATCTATTCATTCTAGATATTTTAGTTTACACTAGAATGCGGGCATTATATTGTTGGTGTCTGAAAAAAGCAGCCTGCATGATGAGGCAATAGGTGGCATGAAGATGTTAGAACAACACGAATGAAGTAAAATGAGCAGCACCAGGAAAGATACATATTTGTCACGAATCCACTTCTGGGAACAAAAGATCAGCCAGGTAGTTAATGAAATTCGTGCCATCAAGACCCATCAAAGCAGCCTGAGGGCAGTAAGTGGTTCAGCAGGAAATGAGAGAGTGTCAGGTGATCAGAATATGTCAGGTGATGGGAGCATGATCAAGGCTATGTGTGGAAACCCATCATGTGACTTATCACATGATTTGTTGCCCAACCAAACAAGGCCAAAGACAGATGACCAAATAGTATCAAATAATATCATGTGACTTGTTGGATGGGAATATATATAAGGAAAGGTGTCTCAGACCTTTCTCTTTTCCCATCCTCAATCTTCTTTGTAATCACTATCATTAGTTTCAATATATCAGAGTATAAACCATACTCTATTCTCACCCTTCTATTCATTTGATGGGCAAATCAATTGCCTGAAGTGTGAACCCTCAATACACTCCTAACATCTTCTCATTGGTTACAGGTATCAACCAAGAGAACAAACCCCTCTATCCCCACATCCATCTCCCTCTGCCCCTACATACCACCTCCCTAGACATCTCCTCCAACCCCCTTTCCATCCCCAACACTGATCCTCTGACATCAGAACAAGCTTAGGCTGGTAACCCTGACATATTAAATAATTTTTGGAAGATGACAGAATTTTTTTTTAAAGAAATGATTGAGCTAAAGTGTGAACCAGTATCCAGACAACAAACCCACGGGAACAGTGTTAAAAAAATACGTGTGTTAGCCAATGGAAGGAGTTCCTATTTATTCGTCATCTTGATCTCGAGACTCGAGTGTGATGCGGCTCCCTTGAAAAAAAGCGGGAGAGGGTTCCTAGACATGCGGTGTAGCGGAGGTCACAAGTATCCATTGGAAATTGCACTCGGGCCCAGAGAGGAATAACATACAGCGAGCAAGGGTTTCGATTGGCACAAATCACGCGGTCAGACAATATGTAGTGTACAAATCGTTAAACGAAGTACAGTGTAACAACATAACAATATAAAAGTAGGGGTTTTGCACGGGGCATAGGGCTGCAGGCAACAAGATACGAAGAGAGGGGGGGAATGTTGCCATTGCTGTCAAGGGGCCTTGGGGATGTTTCCATAAACCTATGAGCTAGCAAGGAGGCTGCTCGAGCATGTGGACCCAGTGCTGAACCACGGATGGTGAGAAGGGGTGAGGCTGCTGACCAACTAAGAGTGGGAGACAAGATTGTTGTGGGAAGGCGTGGGGAGGAGATCAGAGTGGACTGATGTTCAAAGAAGGGAACGGGATGAAGAGATGGCGGAGGAACTGCTGCAGAGTGTATAATAGACAATGTTTGTGGCTTTCAGGACAACATGGAGAGGTGCTGGTGAGAAATGGGTGATTCCTGGTGGTTGCTGGTGAGAGTGGCGCCAGAGGTAAAAGAAATGAATACAATCGCGGGGGTCCTTGAGAGAGCGACGCATATGTCAATGGCACTGAAGAGCAACCCTCCCTTCGAATATGTGGTGGTTGGTTAAATGTTAGAAAAAAATGATAAACGTACCATTTTCCAATGCTGGGTAGCCTAAACAAGCCCAGGATGCCGGAATGGTGATGAACGAGAGTAGCGGGAGGAGGTGGTAAGCTGAGTGCTTGTAGGACAACTTGAAGTCTTGATATCAATAGTTCCTGGAACAAAAAAGGCTGAGGTCTGAATGATGAGATGAGAGAACTGGTAGAGAGAGAGAAAAAAACTCACGAAGTGCGTGGTGGAGGCCCCAACTCGTAGATGGCATCGGAGAGGATCCAGACCCTCAAAGCGGTGGGAGTCGCAGGCGGTTTTACACCAATGTTGTGGCTGGTGGTTAGGGATTGTGGATGGGAATGGATGAGAAATTGGAAGGAGGGAAGGATGAGTGAACGAGTGGATGGGTGCTGATGGAGGAAATTGGTTGGATGGTTTTTGGCGGACATGGCATTCCCTGGTCCCCAAAAGAAGCCGATGATGGAGGGCCTGACTCTGTGCAGGCGTACATTGGAGGGGTTGTAGGAAGATTGGGAGAAGTGAGGAGGAGAGGGCAGAGTGAAAATGGGTGGAAAGCTGGCTAGAAAAGGTTAGGGTGCGTTCCCACGATTGTGGCACCAAATGATTCCGGAAAAGCGGCAGGCGAGGGGAACACAATGAGATGCGACGAGACTCTCACACTCTCTGACCCTCTGAAAACGAGGCAGGAGCAATATCAGCCCCCCTAGCGGATGGGATTATTGATGAAAAAGTGGGCAGGGAGGGCGGGCAGTGGGTCAAGATTTATTGCAAAAAATAATTCCCACGATTGTGGCACCCCAAGATCCTGGAAAAGTGGCACGCGATGGGACGCGGCGGGATTCTCATGCTCCCTAGCCACCCAAAACAAATGCAGGGGCAATATCGGCCCCCCTAGCGGATGGGATTACCGGCAAAAAAGAAGAGTGGGCAGGAAGGGCGGGCAGCGAGTTGAGATTGATCCCAAGGAACAATTCCCACCGTTGCAACCCATGCGGGAGGGGGCGGGAACGCGAGCGACTGGGTTTGTGTTATTTCCATCAGAAACCTGAAATAGTGGCACCAGGGTAGCCCGGTGCAGTAGTGAGTATAAACTGAGTATTACTCAGGTTATCATGATAATTATGAGAACGAAAAATTCAATGTTATCACACTCTACTCAGAAAAGTGGTTACCACAGCTGGTTCTTCAGATGGTGGAGAGGACCACAAAGAAGAGTCGCAAGAGTCCGATGACTCACACTGGACAACAGTGTCGTCCGTCGAGCAAGGCCTGCCAGGTTCGCATGCGGCTGAAGTTGGAGATGGCGAGTCTGCAGGACAAGTATGGATTTGATCTACTGAGTGAAGGGCTAGATCAAGTGAGGAAGGATATGTTCGATGGATTGGAGCATGATGTTCTGGGGTGTTGGGACTGCTGGGTGGATCCGATATTGAGGGAGTATTCTTATTGTCCTCAATCCGTATATAATCCTTTCCATTTTGCCCATTGTTGTCCGTTTGCTCAGAAATGTGCTTGTGAAGTAGATCCTTTCCTCCTTGTCTAGTTTGTTCGATTTGCTTTGTCATTACTATGAATGTGATGGATATCTTGAATGACCTGTGTGATTTTCCTCAATATGTTACGTGTCCGTGACACAGACAGAGTGCAATGATGGATCTCAAGAGGCGAATCAACTCAACTCAGGGGGGATTTGATGGTGGGCCAAATGGATTGCAGGCCCGCAGAGCCCATGCGATTCAGAGCTACCTCCACATGCTCATGCAAAATAATCGCAGAGAAATTGAGGCATCCGAGCGTGTTGCTGAAGCCCAAGGGTTTGCTCCACAATGGGGAGGAAGGCAAGTTCATTCATGGGCAAAACTGTGGATCACAGACCAGAAACTACCCAAGTCACAACATGGAAGGCACATCAAGCTCTTCACACTGCTCGAGGACCCCACAATCTGTGCTGAACTGCAGTCGTACGTTCGATCGAACAAGTGGGCTGTTGATCCTGCAAAGCTTGCTGACTTCAGTGCAACGAAAATGGTCCCAAAAGTCGCAGAAGTGTATGGCACGAACCTCATGAACAAGGAAATACCCCTTGGACTAAAAAAGTACCTTGAGCTTCAGCTCTTCTCTCGGATCCACATGAAGGCTACTTGGGGCGTTAGCCTCAGCACTGCTTGTCGTTGGCTTCATCGCGAAGGCTTCCGCTTCACTGAGCACCGAAAAGCGCTGTACTTTGATGGTCACAAGCATCCTGATGTTGTGGAGTACCGACAGAACAGGTTTATTCCTCAGATAAAGGAATATTGGTGCCAATTGGTGGAGTATGTTGTGGGAGTGGTTGTGGAGGAGAAGATGAAGCCAGTTAAAAATTTTGTTGAGCAGCGTTTGGTCCTCATATTACATGACAAGTCAATGTTTCAGGCAAATGATGGGAAAAAGATGAGTTGGGTCCATGAGAAGGAACACACATTAAAGAAAAAAGGTGTGGGGCGTGGAATCCATCAAAGCGATGTGATTTGCTCAACAGTCGGATGGTTGAAAGGGGTGAGCCAGAGTCTCAAATACGGGAAGAATTACGAGGGCTATTGAAATGGGGAGTTTTTTGTGAAACAGGTACGTTGTAACCCAATGAGATAACATTTTATTCACAATATTATTTCAGCTGAAAGAAAAGATAATACCGACATTTGAAGATGTTCATGGACCGGGCTGCCAAGCCCTTTTCCTCATCGACAATTCCCAAGGCCACTTGGCATACTCACAAGATGCCCTCCTTTCCTCCCAAATGAACATGAATCCTGTGGGCAAGCAAGCACGGATGAGGGATGGGTGGTTCTTGCAAGATGGCCAACGGATCACCCAACCGATGGTTTTCCCAAAGGACCACCCCAAATTTCCTGACCAACCAAAGGGAATGCGGCATGTGCTCATGGAGCGTGGCCTCTGGGTTAATAAACTCCGGATGAAGTGTCGTGGGGAGAAGTGCACTGCGGGATCAGTCAATTGTTGCGTGAAACGGTTGCTTGATTCACAACCAGATTTTAACAAGCAACATTCACTCGTCCAGGAAGTGATCGAAGAAGCTGGTCACGTCTGCATATTTCTCCCAAAGTTTCACTGTGAGCTCAACTTTATTGAATACTTTTGGGGCGCAGTCAAGAGGTACCTACGAGAGAATTGCAACTACACCTTTACCACATTACAGGAGAACTTACCAAAGGGCCTGGAATTTGTGTCGGTTGAAACCATCCGGAAGTGGGAACATTGGATGTGGCGTTGGGTGGATGCATATGATGTGGGGATGGGCACTCGTGAAGCACATCTTCAGGTTCAGAAGTTCAGCTCACGAAGATATAAGTCCCACAGACGAATACCAGAGAGTCTGGCAGCCCAGCTCGGCAATTGATTATCTAATAGACATCTTCCTTATATAGTAATTGTACCCTAATTAGGAAGAGTTCCCATGTGGCCAATTTCATCAGGGCCCCAAAAAATAACTCGGCGACCAGTGTCAGCGTGCTGAATTTTAATCCCCTTTTTTGATCCATTCTTTTACACCCAACTTTCGCCTACTTTCCTTACCCCCTCTTTCTTATCTTATCAATTCCCCTTATCGTGACTCACACGTCATCAAAAGACACAGACAAGCATGATGATATTACAACAGCGCAACCACAACAAAGACACAAGACGACCAACCGACGGAGTTGAATCCGCACGGACTCTATGGACGAAGACTAAGGTGTACGGACCCTAGCCGTTAAGACCTAGTCTGCCAGTACTCCTTAGCACTGGAAACCTCCTCCTCCTCCGTCCCCTCTGAGGCACTCTCGGCGACTTCCTCGTCGACCATCTCGACGACCCGCACTTCCTCCAGACAATGAGCGATGGCCAGCTGAACTTCGGCGCGAAGGCAGCTCCTCACTAAATCGACCAAGGTCTGGTCCCAACTCTGAGTCCTCTGCGCTGACCACCCCTCCATCCTCTCAGTCAGTTGAGTCACCAACCGCACAGCCTCCGCTGCACGCCGGACCGATGAGAGTGTAAGGTTCGTTAACTCGTTCACGTCTACGGACTCCAAAGGGATCAGCTCGCCGCAATCCAGGCGACACTGCAACATTGTCACATCAGAATAGGAAGGTGGACTTGAGGACTCCTCCAAAGAGGACGTTGGGATTGCTGGGTTGCATTCGATGGGCTGGACGACGAGCACTGTTGTAAGGAACCCATCGACGAGTACGAATGGAATGCTGTCCACGCACCGGAGAGACTGAAGGAGGAGGAACTGGAACAGCCACCTCATTCTCTTCCTCATACTCCAACTCGGGCGAACTGCTGACCAGGTTGATGGCCATCTCCTCGGATGTCTCGCGAACGACCTCCTCCCCGCCCTCAGTACATGTTGGCATATGGTACAACCCGTCAGAAGCCGGCGAAGCCATCCTGTCTGGGATCGACTCATCCTCGGAGTCATCACGGACAGCAGCCACCGAACGAGTACGGCAGTGGCACAGTCGCTCACTCATTGAGTCGACCCGGACGCCCAACAATGGCAGAGCATCATCCAGCGTATCAACCTAGAAGTGGAATGAGTTTCCTCCATCAATACAGGGGAACATCACGCCAACCTTGGTGTCCAACTCGTTCAAAGCCCTTCTATGACAGTTGAGCCGTCGGTCGACCTCGATCAGTGTCAGGGCCACTCTACCCCAACAACTACCAGTGCACTGAGCCGACTCCGCAGAGTACTCACTAGTCCAACTAGCTTGTGAGAGAACGATCACTTCTCTATTCTTCCGGTAGGTTGTCCGAGGTCACTACAAGTCAGGTCGAAATCCTAAAGGGAAACCCAACCTAAACCGTACTTCGTTCGGTTTAACACACAAGGGTTTATCCCTACAACAGGATGGATGACTCCACCAGGTGATTGACTGGACGCTCGAGGTGTTCTAATGTGAACGCTGGGGTTCTATAGTTGCGAGGCGCAGTTGACGCGCAGAGCGGGAGGGAGAGCAGATGGGGGATGTCTTGGGTTCAAACAGAAAACTCTGACTTGGCCTTAACTGCAACTGGGCTGAGAAGGGCAGAGGATTTCCTGAGGTAACAAAACTAAGGTACTACAATACAGCCACAGTTGCTACTTATACTAAAGGAGTGGCCATGACGTCAGTAACCCTAATATACCCTTATCAAGATAGAACAAAGGGAGATAAGGAGTGTGAGAACACTAAGTAAGGGAAGCGAACAAATATGACGCATGGGAGAATAAAGGACAAAGGGCCTTACTAGCGTGTGAAGGATTGCATAAAAGATAAGGAACGTCCGCATGAAACATAGGGGTAAAGATAACACTAGTCCTAAAAGAAAAAGGGGCATGGGGTCATGAAAGTTCGTTCCTGGGGATCACACCCAAGGGTCAGGTGAGAATCTTCTTGGATGCTTCCTTTGGAGAGGCCAAAGATAGAGACCATTCATCATCCCTTGTTGTCTGTAGGCGGTAACAGCATCACGGACTAGTGGCAACCTCAACGTACGTCCGAACATGAGGAGGTTGGGCCTAGACTCATGGGACATGAGGGATTACATGCTTCGCCGGTGTTTCACGCTAACGGCTACTTCCACATTTGCTGAGCTAACCAGAAGTATCCTAAGGCGATTCTTCCAAGTAGCGGCAATTCCTTCCTCCGGTTAGGAGACTGTGATGTGACTGTCCACGTGTGTGATCAGGGTCCAGGGTTGGTCGTTATCGTGATGTCATAAATGAGTCATCAGGGTCGTAATAAAGTCGTCAAGGTCATGAGACCTATTTTTAGTGCACGTTTGTTCTAGGCGTTCCGGAACGAAGTTCTTCCAAGGCCGTCCCGCGGGCTGAGGTGTCAGCTTGATGTAGTAAGCCAATGATGATGGTACAGGGGCGGAAGTTGATGTGACCCGGACCAATGAGGTGCGTCGAGATAGGTCACGTGAAGGATCGCCAATCTAGGCTATAAGAAGGACGTCTTCTTGGAGCCATCCTTGATCAGCAACACCAGCAACTTCCCCATCATCTTACCAACATGTCCTTCCCAAACAACCACACCTACAAAGTCGCCAAAGGTATCTCCACCATCTCCTGTATCGACCACTGTGCCGCCAACCACAAGACCTATGCCAATGAGGCAGGGGTTCCCTACACCACCGATGAACAGGTGGGGGGGAGTTTGAAATACTTTTGTGCTATTTCTAACTCTTTCCCAATTAAATCTTGGAGGTAGTCAAGCAGGTGGATGCCGAACGTCTCAGGGAGACGATCCCACATTTGATGGGGTTGACCTGGGATGACGAGCTCTGGGTTCAGTCCATGATCACTGAGAAGGTGATCTTCCAGATGAGGGGTAGGTTTGGAGAACTAGAGCATCCGATCAAGAAGGAGCTCTGGTACACCCTGCAGAGGGGTATCTATGATCAGGACCTGTTGGAGCATGGGGCTACTGTTCCTTGGGCCATCTGCCATGCCACCACTTCCACCACACTGTTGTGGTTGCTTGTTCGAGAGGGGGAAAGCCGGGTAGGTTTTCCATTTGGATATTCGAGTATGACTCTCGACTAACCAAACTGCCTAGGTTGAACGATTGGAGCGCGAGGTGAAGGAGGCGAAGGCCGATGTGCTTTGTCTGTCCGCAGAGGGTCTCTTGATGAAGGAGACCATTGCCGCCTTCCAGCAGGGAACGAATGACGCGTTGGCGGTGATGATTGCCAACCATCAGGAGCTAGTTGCCGGGTTGAAGGTTAGGGACAACAACATCAGGAGAGCGTTGGATATGAGGGATGATCGCCTGGACAGGCATTCAAAAAAGATCGGGAATGAAAGTGTTAAGGTAGCTTTTCTCATCTCGAAAACAAAATGAGGGAAGCTGACACTTTCTAGATCGAGGAACTCGAGGATCTGGTGTCCGTCTTGACCGCACAGGTTGAGTCCCTGCAGGACAAGACCTGCAATTGCAAGGAAGGTCCTGTGTTGGTTGGACAGGGTACGGCCGATGTTCCGTTCGAGTTGGAGTACGCCGACGAGGTGATACTCCCATTGCCTAACCCGTCTTCCTATGCCACACCTCCGGTAGAGAATGAGGCTTCCATCCCGACTCCGGCTCCGGCTTCTACCTTGGCCGAGTCCAACAAGGAAAACTGTAGGCGCTGCCACTGGGGGCAAGGGGTCAAATACCCAGTGGGTACATGCTGAATACATTGTGATCACAGTCAAAAAGTGATCACAATGTGCCCAGTGGGGAAAATTTGAATACATTCAAAATGTACCTGGCCATGTGAACCCAATGTGCCCAGTGGGCACATTTTGATTGCGATCACAATGTACCCATCAATGTGATCTCAATGTGCCTGCTGTGCACATTTTAATTTCTTTCACAATGTCCCCATCAATGTGTTCTCAATGTACCCAGCTCATTACATAATAGTTTCTTTCACAATGTTGTCCACAATGTGTCCAGCATGTGGCTGAGCCACTCATTCAAACTTCTTTCACAAAGTATCCAGTGATGTGTCCATAATGTCCCCAGGGGGTTCTTTTTGAAGTAATCACAATGTAATCACAATATTGTTCAATTTCATCATGAACTTTCAAAGAAATCACTATGTGTATGGCTGTACACATTCTAGACACATCACTGGATACTTTGTGAAAGAATTTTGAATGAGTGGCTCAGCCACATGCTGGACACATTGTGGACAACATTGTGAAAGAAACTATTATGTAATGAGCTGGGTACATTGAGAACACATTGATGGGGACATTGTGAAAGAAATTAAAATGTGCACAGCAGGCACATTGAGATCACATTGATGGGTACATTGTGATCGCAATCAAAATGTGCCCACTGGGCACATTGGGTTCACATGGCCAGGTACATTTTGAATGTATTCAAATTTTCCCCACTGGGCACATTGTGATCACTTTTTGACTGTGATCACAATGTATTCAGCATGTACCCACTGGGTATTTGACCCCTTGCCCCCAGTGTGCCCGCTGCAGCCGATCAGCCAATTGGTGCTGATCGAGGACATGGTCGTGGACCGAGCCAAAGATGCTCCGAGGGTCGCCGAGGTACGTCCGGTGACTAAGGGGCAGCATTGTAAACGCTCTCGACGCCGTCTTGCTCATCGTATGGCACCCTCGGCTAATCCTTATCCGCGTCCAGTTGAGTCGGATGGTGATGAGTCTGGTCGAGGTGCGGGAAGACCATTGCGATACTGGGTCAACCGTCCCAACCGACAGGTCGAGTCGGAGGTCCAGCGTTGGCACCTCACTTGACTCGCAGTACAGGATCCTGCCCAGGCCTCCGATGAGGGAGACGGAGGGTCTCTCTTCGACTACATCAACACCTCTGCCGAGCAGTCACCCGGTGATGGAGATGTGGGACCAGGTGTTCCGAAGTTCAGTGACCTCTGGGAGACTAGTGGGACCCTACGAGGGAGTCTCTTTGTATTGACTTGAACTAGATGTTCAGTTGAGTGCGGAGGATGGGGACGCCATGTTCGGAGAGATCCTTGCGAGGAGGGGCAGGTCCTTTGATCTCTGGGATGGAACGCTGATGACCATGAGGCCTGCCATAGATAGAGTCGACTTTTGATAGGATGTTGATAGCACCATATATAGCCATGTTGTTCGGATTTGCCGTGAATGGATTGCGCGTTGTGTGTGTTTAGAATGATGGGAGTGAAGGAAAGGGAGTGTGAATCATTCAAACATAAGAAATGGTAAGAAGAGTTCGAAGAAAGAGTGTGTTATAAAAAGTTTAAAAATACCATGTTCCTGACAGTACATGCTGAGTTCTTTTAGAAAGGACCCATCAATGTGACCACAATGTGGCCAGTGGGTCCATCTTGATCACTTTCAAAAAGTACCCATCAATTCGATCACAATGTGCCCTGTGGGTCCATGCAGGATACATTGTAAAAGTATTCATCAAAGTGGCCACTGGGCACTTTGCGAAAGAAACCAGGGTTTTCTTTCATAATATTATTTATAATTTATCCTACTTGGTGCCTGAGCCACTCATTGAGAGTTCTTTCAAAAAGTACCCTGCAATGTGACCACAATGTCCCCAGGGGGTTCTTCTCAATGTTTTCACAATAAATTCTCAATGTGGTTGGATTTCACAACTAACTCTCAAGAAAACCATTGAGTATCTGGTTAAATACTTTGTGGACACATTGCTGGATACTTTATGAAAGAACTCTCAATGAGTGGCTCAGGGGTATGCTGGACACATTGTAAGCAAAATTGTGAAAGAACCCAGAGGTTTCTTTCACAAAGTGCCCAGTGGCCACTTTGATGAATACTTTTACAATGCATTCTGCATGGACCCACAGGGCACATTGTGATCGAATTGATGGGTACTTTTTGAAAGTGATCAAGATGGACCCACTGGCCACATTGTGGTCACATTGATGGGTCCTTTCTAAAAGAACTCAGCATGTACCTCCTGGCCACAGGCTGGATACATTGTCTAAAAAATCACAATTTAATCACAATGTAATTGCTGGGTAAGTGACCCCTTGCCCCCAGTATCTGGCCCTTGCCTGTGGATTGGATCTTGTGAAACAGGATTAGCCCGTAACGAACATGCCGCGCCCTGCGCAGGTCGTCGAGGGAGTCTTGAAGCTGTGCAAATCGGAAGTCCTTCTCAGCGTTGATGACGCCGGCAACACAGAGGGACATTTGTTAGTGTCTTTGAGGTGGGAGGGTAGCCACCATTTGATTGACTCTGGCTTGAGGTTCTCCTTTTGTGAGGATTCCGGATCAGAGCCGCCGATGTTGAGTACCCCAGGCATACATACCACCTGTAACTCGCGCCACTTCTTGATTTGGTGAAGAAGTGCAATCCGGCGCTCCAGGAGTGTTGCTTTCTGGATGTTGGAGCGCGTCTTCACGGTGAATGCAGACTGTAAAGCGTACCTGTCTGGAGATTAGACATTAGAGACACCATTAAATGGCAAAACCGTACTGTTGGTCCTCCAGTTCAAGGCCCACACGTATGAAAACAGATGGAGAGGCCTTGTGGAGTGGTTCCCTGCCACTTTCTGCCTCCGTGACCTCTTCCTGACTGAGTCGCAACCGAGCCTTGGATACTTTCGATGCTGCGAAACAGAACGGTTAGATACATTCAGCATACAGGACTAATACATTACCGTGATTTTCGAGACGTAGGGGTTGGGGTACGAAGGGTTCGCTTCCCATTCCTTGACCATTCGGCGCCAATTGTCAGCGTGCTGAATTTTATTCCCTTTTTGAACCATTATCACACCCAACTTTCGCCCACTTTCCTTACTCATACCCCCCTCCTATCTTATCATTTTCCTTATCACGACTCACACGTCATCCAAAAGGCAAGACACAGATGATATTACAGTGGGTGAACCCGCGACGAAGACACAAGACAAATGGCCACGGAGTTGAATCCGCACCGACCCTATGGACAGAGACTAACGAGCACCGACTCTATCGTCAAGACCTGGTCTGCCAGTACTCCTCAGCACTGGCAACCTCCTCCTCCGTCCCCTCCGAGGCACTCTCGACGACTTCCTCGTCGACCATCTCGACGACCCGAGCCTCCTCCAGACAATGAGCGACGGCCAGCTGAACCTCGGTGCGCAGGCGGTTCCTCGCTGAATCGACCGTAGTCTGATCCAGAGTCCTCTGGACTGACCAACCCTCCACTCTCTCGGTCAGTTGAGCCACCAGGCGAACGGCCTCCGCTGCACGCTGGACCGACAAGAGCGTAAGGTTCGTCAATCCGTTCACGTCGACGGATTCCACCGGAATCAACTCGCCGCGATCCACGCGACACTGCAACATTGTTGTGTCGGAATAGGACGGTGGACTCGATGTCTCCACCCTGGCGGACAGCGTCTGGATTACTGGGACGCATGCGGTGGGCTGGACGAAGTGCCCCACGATAAGGAACCCATCGACGAGCACGGATAGAACGTTGTCCACGCACCGGCGAGATCGACGGAGGCGGAACCGGAACGGCCACCTCGTTCTCCCCCGCGTACTCCAACTCGGGAGAACTGCTAATCGGATTGACGGCCGTCTCCTCAGACGTCTCGCGAACAACCTCTTCCCCGCCATCGGTATGTGCAGGCGTGCGGTACGACCCATCAGACGCTAAGAGGGATGTCAGTGGACAAGTCAAATATGTCAACCGGCATCCCGACCTATTGGGGAAGCCATCCTATCCGGAATCGACTCGTCTCCCGACTCGTCGCGAACCGCAGCCACCGAACGAGTACGGCAGTGGCACAACCGCTCGCTCATCGACTCAACCCGAGCACCCAACAACGGCAGAGCGTCGTCTAACGTGTCGACCTAGAAGTGGCATGAGCTCTCTTGGTGAAGACCAGGAGAAGTCGCACCGACCTTGGTGTCGAGCTCGTTCAGAGCCCTTCTGTGACGGTTGAGCCGTCGGTCGACCTCGATTAGGTCCCGCTGGATGGTGTCGTCCCGTTCCTTCAAGAACTCCACCAATTGGTTGTGTTCCTCTCGCATCGCCAGCATCTCGCTCTCGAACGTCACGCGAAGCGTATCGTTCATTAGGAGCAGCGTCTTCTTCATGTCCAACGCCTCCGAGTACATCCTACGAGCGTTGTCCTTCGCTTCCTTCACCTCGCGCTTCAGCCGCTCATTCTACAGCCAATCAGTGTTATCCCACAAGCGGGATGCACAGATCGACTCACCGCTTTCTGTTCCGTCCTCAACAGGAACCAAAGGCGGTGACCAACGGCAGCTGTGTAGTGTTGGGAACGCGTAGCCCCAGGCCATCTTCCTTCGCCATTTCCCAAGTCGTAGATCCCCATTCGCAGAAGACCCCACAGCGACGAAGCCACCGGAGTCTCATACGGCATGCGCAACTCGGTGTTGAACGTTACCCCTCGCATCGACTCCTGCAGCTTGTGGTCGATCAAGTTGTGATACCACAACTCGTCGTCCATGGTCAGGTAGCTGGGAGGCTTGGCGATCGTTGCCTCCAGTTGTCGGGCGTCCACCTTGTCGGCGGCCGCGAAGATCTATGAAAGCGATGTCAGTCGAACGCCAACCACCGGCGTGCGCGTGACAACGCACCTCTCGATAACTGGGGTACGCCACGCTGGCATTAGGCAAGAAGTAGCTCTTGTTCTGCACGGATCGAGGATCCGCGGACTCGATGGTAGCAGTGCTGTTCTCAGCACGGAAGACACGGTCAGAGATCATGGGCATGATGGATGAGTGGTTGGTTGGTGGAAGTGTTGATTTGGGAAGAAGGGAGTTTGATGGATCCAACGGCCGGTTCGCGCTACGCTTTATCCGACCATCGACAGCGCTCGCGTCCTATTCGCCATTGGATCGGTCCATCGTTTCACCGGTCCAGACTCCTCATACATTCGCCCTCGACATTCAAGCCCCACTCGGTCTTTTGTTGTCCCGATCGGACGAGCTGACGCGTCGTCCTCTTATTGGTCAGTCTTCACATGTGATATTGTTCTTTGTCATTCCTTTCCCACACGACGTCATGACCCCTTTCGGATTCTCTCACGAACCCTGACCCATTAGTCATTCCTTTATCATTTCTATTCTATAACTCGGGCCGCTTACTGTTCCAGCTTACTCTCGGCCCTTCTTTGCTCCGAGTTATTATTAGATAGGGTTATCTATGTCCCGGCCACTCCTCTATATAAGTACCAGTAGAGTAGCTGAGGACTCCCCATCTTTGATATCTCGGGAAGTCCTCTTCTCCTTGCAGCATTGGTGTATTTGCTGTAGGCCACTGAAGAGCTTATCGAGTAACTCTCTGAACACGTTTGCTCTCCTCTCTCTCTCAGCCTTGCGTTAAGAATTGGCGAACGCGCTTACGAAAAGGAGTTCCTCGCCGCTCTCTTAATCAAGCACCAGTTTGAGGCGCCATCCTCGGGCTCTTATATCTGCCCTCAGAAGACGAAAGGGATTTATCTGATAGAGGCTCGGCACTCCTGCTGTGAATTCGGACAACCTACCGGAGAACGCTCGTCCATCGCATTTTGGACCACGTAGACTTTGGGTGGATATAGGGAAGTCGTTCCCCCTTTGCCCCATTGTTTCTTGTTGGTTGGAGTTGCGACTCACCAACAGCACTGGTACCTGAAGGGCGAAGAGTGGCCCTGACACCAATCTTGTACTGTTTCATGAGGAACACAGGGTTCAGCTATCTTTTCTCCATAAGTCATGGGAAATAGATAGGTATCTGTTGCCCATGCCCCATGCCTTATGTTTCTCACATCTGTATATTTGGAATGCTTTTACGAATAATCTCTCATCTTTTACTCCAACCCTTCTAACAGCAACATTTTGCGGTGAAATTTTTTTTTTGATCTCAAGGAAATCCGTGTGGAAAACTATTTCGGAAACAGCAAAAAAAAACATATGGTAAAAAAAACATATGGTAAAAAAAACATATGTTGAAAAAAAACATATGTGGGAAAAAAACATATGTGGGAAAAAAACATATGTGGGAAAAAATATATGTGGGAAAAAACATATGTTGAAAAAACATTTGGGGGTGACCAGGTCCCCTGAAGTTGACTACCTACTAAGAAAGAAGTTCATTTAAGGAGACTGTCAAACTTGCCTTTTTTTGGATAGTCACATGATTTGCCTACCCAATGTACTCTTGCCTTATTCAGCCGCATTGTTGTGTCCAGCATAATACCCCTCCTAACATCCAGTAAGGACTGCTGATTATATGTGGTCACTGTCCACAAAGGGGTCATTACTTGGAAAGACCATGACCGAACCTAACAACCTAACCAACCTAACATTCACCTATCATCAAACCCCCTACACTTCTATGTCCTGAGGTTCTGCGGTGCCAGTGCGGACTGACTGCCACACTGGCACTGCCCCAGTGTGGACTTTCGTCCACACTGGGACTGGCCAGTGTGGCAGTCAGTCCGCACTGGCACCACGGATGAACTGTCCACCCGCCAGTTTCTATAGGTAGGTTCTGCGGTGCCAGTGCGGACTGACTGCCACACTGGCACTGCCCCAGTGTGGACTTTCGTCCACACTGGGACTGGCCAGTGTGGCAGTCAGTCCGCACTGGCACCACGGATGAACTGTCCACCCGCCAGTTTCTATAGGTAGGTGGAGCTCCAACCAAGCCTCATAATTTGTGAATAGGACTCTGGGAAACCATCGTGCACCTTGCTTTTTGGGATTCTTCCAGAGGTTAGCGATTGCAGATGTCTCGGACCGATTGTAGTTTGTAGAAAACTATACTCCACATCGGTCATCAAGTCGATTGAAAAGATTGCAGTGGCTTCGTTGCCAACGTTGTCGATGAGCGATCCTCAAAAGTCTCTAGCACCTTTCAAGAACTTCAAGGTGGTGAGATCACGATGACCAGGGGAAGAACATTGTCCAATCAACTCCTGGTAGAATACCAGTGAAAGAAATAGAGTTCTGCCATGATACCCTCCTCCCATATATCTCATTAGCCAAGCTTGGGAGGCTCTATGTCTGCGGGGTTTCGAAAAAGGCATATTGAGTAAGGGAACGTAGTGTCTTTTTTGGTAACTTAATGCAGATATGAGACTTTGATGTGCTCATACAATTTGCCTAGTTCACCCCAGTGAGCATGTGGAAATGTCCAAACAGGAGGGCCAGACCTTTGCCCAAAAATCCTGAATTCCTCCCCCCCATGCTTCTGAGCATCCACAAGGCATATGTGTCTACTTCTGTGATTTTTAGAGCATTGTGGAACCATTTGGGTCACCCCCTCCCAACACACAGGGGGGGTCCAATCATGCAGAACACCTGCAAAATTCTAGCTTTTGCCTGGAAGGTCCTCCTTGGTGCTAGGGGAATGCAGATATGGGACCTTGATGTGCTCATACATTTGCCCAGTCCACCCCAGTGAGCATGTGGAAATGTCCAAACAGGAGGTCCAGACCTTTGCCCAAAAATCCTGAATCTCTGTCCCCCATGCTTCTGAACATCTACAAGGTGTATGTGTCCACTTCTGTGATTTTTAGAGCATTGTGGAACCATTTGAGTCACCCCCTCCCCAACACACAGGAGGCACAAAGTCAAATCATGCAGGACACCTCCAAAATTCTGGATTTCTCCTGGAGGGTCCTCCTTGGCCCTATAGTAGTCTAGGGAACCCTACTATGGGACTCTAATGCACTCAGACATTTGCCCAGAAGATACTTTTCCTCCTGGTAAAGATGTGGAAATATCTCAAAAACCGGTCCGCCAATTTTCTTCAGAGTGGGTGGGGATTGATCCCACAGATGTCCTCTGAAAAAGTCTACACTTGTCTTCACTCGCTTGGTACTGTCATTCATCAAGAGGACCTCAGTCTCCTTGTCCAAAAGTATCTGTATTATCACCTCAATCCACTCTCCACAACACCGCCACACCAACTGTTGCACCGTGACTGTCCTTCAACCGGCAACCGTGTTTCTCAAATCCACACGTACAAGTCTGCCATGTCAATATTCTCTGCCCCCGGCAACCAATGCGGCCCAGGTGGGATGTTCCATGAAGTGGTCCAGGCTGTTTCTTGTTGGGGAATGGGCGAAATACCAGGCCCTCGGTATGACTGTGTGTATGTCACAATGCGTGGCACCCCTGGGATAGGGATGCATGATCTACAGGTTGCACGTGTCTACTTATTTTTCTCCTTCAGGTATGGATCCGAAACTCACGCCTGTGTGCTTGTCCACTGGTACAAATTATGGCACGATGAACCTGACCATGATAATGGGATGCACATCATGCAACCAGAATCAACTTCCGGTCAGCGGAATATGTCTGTCATAAGCGTAGACTCAATAGTTTGTGCCGCACACCTTCTTCCAATTTTCAACAACTCTCATCTGGACCATTCATTCAATTATACCCAATCCCTAGATATATTCAAAGTGTTCTATGTAAATCATTTTATTGATCCCCATGCTTACAAATTAGTTATGTCGCCGTTGGTTCAATAGCTCACTTTTTATTTGACTTATGTGT
The DNA here is from genome assembly GCA_015956445.1 of Thelephora terrestris. NCBI lineage: Eukaryota > Fungi > Basidiomycota > Agaricomycetes > Thelephorales > Thelephoraceae > Thelephora > Thelephora terrestris. Next base: position 671,736 of record WIUZ02000016.1, on the reverse strand, counting down.
CACTTTGAAACCACTTCTGAAAGTGGAGAAATAAATCTCGGAAGTGCATGCAAAAGAGGACTCTGAAGTGAACCAAAAGAACCCTCGACCTATGAAGTTAGTGATAAGCGTTGAAAGCGGCAGAAGTCGCAGAAGTCGCACGTGAGTTTGCTGATGTGCTCTCTGCCAGAGAGCAACTTCTTCTTGTACAGTATATATGACATTATGGCCAATACCTAGTTTCACAATATCAAGTGACCAAATGCAAAATTGTACAGACCTATATTGTGCTAGGTCCAGATATATTGTGTTGTTGCTGTCCACAGGCCTTACTCGTACTGCTGATATAGTACAAGCAGACCCATGCAGACCTGTGACCGGTCTGCCCCCACTTGTGCCTATGCTCACAAGACCTGAACCCACAATAATCCGTGTCCACATCATAACCTGCCAGACACAACCATGGGTTATCCAGATTGGCAATTATTCATGTCAGGCCTTGGCTGCCCTCCGAAGATTGGGGAAAAAATGTTTGAAATAAAATTTTAAAAAAATACGGACATATAGAGAACGAGAAACGCAGTCGATCCCGCTAAACGCGCCCTCGAACGAACGAGAATTGAATGAGGAATGCCAGATTTTCGCCCTGGGTTTGAGTTGGCATTGCCAGCTCACCCGCGCGGATTGATGGGATTGATTGAACGTGCCTGCCTTTTTGGGAATACCTGGTGGGGAAGCCATGTCTTCCCAAAAGGGCAACCTCGATCAATCCCATCAATCCGCGCGGGTGAGCTGGCAATGCCAACTTAAACCAGGGCGAAAATAAGGCATTCCTCGTTCAATTCTCGTTCGTTCGAGGGCGCGTTTAGCGGGATCGACCGCGTTTGTTATTTCCCATGTCCTGGAATTTTTTCTAATTTTTTTAATTTTTTTTTCGTTCACTTGGTTGACAACTACAGGACAATGAGAAGAATGAAAATAAATACAACACAGCTGGTGGGGCCGTGAAGGTGGCAAAACAAGTTGCCCGCCGCTCGGGCAACGCGCGTTCGCCGATCAGGATAAATTCTGTCACATGTGATCATTGATCCCATCAACCACTCTTGCTCTCGCCCGTCATCACCACTACCTGGTGTCCCACACCTGATGTGGTGACTTCCACCCTCTGATGTGGTGAAGTCCACATGATATGTGGTGTTTATTCTCTTTCTCTGTTGTGGTGAGTCAATTCTATTTTCTTTATGTCCTGCCTTGTGTTTTGTACGTGTTTTTTTCATTTTTTGCTTCAAATTAACGTGTTTTTTCGTGTCTTTTAGGTTTCTTTGGTATTGTGCCATACCATGACACGCTTTTTCCATGTCAATGCACAAAAAACGCGTTTTCTTTGTGCTGTGACATGGAAAAAACGCGTTTTTTATGTTTTCATATGTTCAACCTGTTCTGTTCATGCCTTTTTGGTGTCAGGTCATGTTATGACGCGTTTTTTCATGCTTTAACACATGAAAAACGCGTTTTTTATGTTTTCTTGTGTTTCACATGGTTTTGACATGTGCTTTTCTGTTTTTTTGCCTACTGGCTTATGCCCCTGGGCCTAGAGGCAAACGCCACAGGTCCTTGGGTGTAGTCAGGCCATGGTTGCATCCCACTGATGGACCTAGTTGCAGACGCAACAGGTTCTGAGGTGTGATGCATTTACTTCTCTGTTTTCTCTTCTCTGTTATGCTCATGGACCTGGTGGCACATACCACAGGTACCTGAGTGTGATGTGTCTGTTTTTTTGTTTGCCTACTGGCTTATGCCCCTGGGCCTAGAGGCAAACGCCACAGGTCCTTGGGTGTAGTCAGGCCATGGTTGCATCCCACTGATGGACCTAGTTGCAGACGCAACAGGTTCTGAGGTGTGGTGTGTTTATTCCTCTCTTTCTCTTCTCTGTTATGCTCATGGACCTGGTGGCACATACCACAGGTACCTGAGTGTGATGTGTCTGTTTCTTTGTTTGCCTACTGGCTTATGCCCCTGGGCCTAGAGGCAAACGCCACAGGTCCTTGGGTGTAGTCAGGCCATGGTTGCATCTCACTGATGGACCTAGTTGCAGACGCAACAGGTTCTGAAGTGTGATGCATTTACTTCTCTGTTTTCTCTTCTCTGTTATGCTCATGGACCTGGTGGCACATACCACAGGTACTTGAGTGTGATGTGTCTGTTTCTTTGTTTGCCTACTGGCTTATGCTCCTGGGCCTAGAGGCAAATGCCACAGGTCCTTGAGTGTAGTCAGGCCATGGTTGCATCCCACTGATGGACCTAGTCGCAAACACGATGGGTTCTGAGGTGTGGTGTGTTTTTCTACCCTTCCCTGCCATACCTTGTGTAAAGCCCAGCATGTCTATGCCCCCAGGAAGCTGGAGCTTTGCACATTTTTGTGCTGGAAGGTGGTGCTCACCAAAGACTAGGTTGCTGAAGCAATTGGTTTTGTCTCTGTGCACATAAGGGTGGATTTCATACGCCTTTTCTATGCCAGATTCTGTACAGAAAGCCCAGCATGTCTAACACCCCATGAAGCTGGCACTTTTCATATTTATGTGCTTGAATGTGGTATCTTACCAAAAGTCAAGTTGCTGGAGGCTGAGAATTTGTTTATGTTTTCACACATTACTTCCAAATTCCTCTGCATTGTTCAGGATTTACATTTCTTTTCAGTCTCAAAGGCCAAGTTGCATCTGCAATTGGCTTGGACTGTTCCTGAAATTTCAGAGATGTAGTGATTTTTACTATTGACTCTAAGAAGCTAAATACCCATTGACTGAGTTGCAGACACAGCTTGGCATCGGTATGATGTATTTTTCTCCCTATATTCACCAATTGAATTGCAGACACAGCTGGTCCCTGGATGTAGTATGTCCCATACATTGTCATGCATCTATTCAAAGATGGGGCTGAACACTACCTTATCTCACCCTCAACAGCTGCCACAGGAGGCTTACAAAATGTCACCAAGACCTGTCCACCATCCTGACTAGGCACAGCCTTTCTTTCTCTTTGTTTGTCTCTTTATGAACTGGCCCCACCTTTTTTCTGCCTTCTCACACTTCTATATCCCTTCCATCTGTCTGACTATTATTGTTTCTTTGTTCTACTCTCTTTGTAGTATTTCAGTTTCATCTTTAACCCCCTGGACCTGCATTCATCATCTCCCACCTGTGATCTGTGTTCCTGACCTGCAACTCTAGACCCACAGTCAATATCTGCAACTCACATTCTCCCTTAGTGGTGGTTTTATTTCCCATCACCTTTGTGCATTCCCCAACATTTTCGCACCTCCTCTCTGCACCATTTATGCTCTCTAGCTACTAATACTTTTGGTTTATTTCTCAGCCACACGTCTTGCTCCTACTTTTCTCTTCTGTCTAATGTGATCTCTCCCCTCCTCTCTTTTTTATCAGCTTCCCTTTGTTCATTTCTTCTCTATCCCTTGGCTTCTCAGAGCTTTCCTACTTTTATATATATCTAAATACTAAATACCTTTATCCCAATCAAGCAGCCAGCTTCTCTCTCCTTTTCCTCTTTCTTCTTCTTCTCTCTTGAAGCCTAGCAGTACCGTTAGAGTTTCCCTGTGGTCCCCTTATTATCTTGTATTTCGTCTCCTAGGTTCTTGTGATCTGTCTTGCCATTCTCACCTTCAAGTCTCCCATCTTGCTGGGTGGGAGATGGAGGACCAGATGTTTGTACAAAAACCCTGGATTCTTTGTCCCCACAGTTTGTAAGGTCTGTTGAGTGTGTACATGCACTCCTGTGATTTTTAGTCCCTTGTGGAATCATCTCAACCCGCCCTCTCAAAGAGAGCAGGATGGGAAAATATCCACACTAAACTCCTCATGTTGCTGACTTTCTGCCTCTGCATTCTCTAGTTGTATCCTATCCTGTGCGGATAACCAGTGTGCCTCATAGCCAACCCCCTAGAGTTGCCAAGGCCCAGTCATTCAAGGCCCCTCCTCTCCCAGCCAACAAGGGTGGGACAACCTCAAGTCTATCCAGGCTCCTTGTACATAGGGCTTGGAACTGTGAGATGTGCTCTCTGTCCTGCTCACTGGTTGCAGCATTTCAAATCCACCCCCATGCCTCCTGACCATTCATTGCACCCATCTTGGTGGTAAAGGTCTGGGCCCAAAAATCCTGAATCCCTCTCCCCCATGCTTATGAGCATCTAAGAGATATATGTGTTCACTTCTGTGATTTTTAGAGCATTGTGGAACCATTTGGGTCACCCCCTCCCAACACCCACAAGGGGGTCCAATCATGCAGGACACCTCCAAAATTCTTGATCTCTCCTGGAAGGTCCTCCTTGGTGCTATAGTAGCTTGGGGAATGCAGACATGGGACCTTGATGTGCTCATACATTTGCCCAGTTCCCCCTGGTGAGCATGTGGAAATGTCCAAACAGGAGGGCCAGTCCTTTGCCCAAAAATCTTTAATCCTTCTCTCCCATCCTCATGAGCATCTACAAGGTATATGTGTTCACTTCTGTGATTTTTAGAGCATTGTGGAACCATTTGGGTCACCCCCTCCCAACACCCACAAGGGGATCCAATCATGCAGGACACCTCCAAAATTCTTGATCTCTCCTGGAAGGTCCTCCTTGGTGCTATAGTAGTCTGGGGAATGTGGATACTGGACCCTGATGTGCTCACACATTTGCCCAGTTCCCCCTGGTGAGCATATGGAAATGTCCAAACAGGAGGTCCAGACCTTTGCCTAAAAATCCTGAAACCCTCTCCCCCATCCTTATGAGCATCTACAAGGTGTATGTGTCCACTTCTGTGATTTTTAGAGCATTGTGGAACCATTTGGGTCACCTCCTCCCCAACACACAGGAGGCACAAAGTCAAATCATGCAGGACACCTCCAAAATTCTGGATTTCTCCTGGAAGGTCCTCCTTGGCCCTATAGTAGTCTAGGGAACCCTACTATGGGACTCTAATGCACTCATACATTTGCCCAGAGGACACTTTTCCTCCTGGTAAAGATGTGGAAATATCTCAAAAACCGGTCCGCCAATTTTCTTCAGAGTGGGTGGGGATTGATCCCACAGATGTCCTCTATGATATTCAAGACTTCCTGGGGGAGATTAAATGTTGTTGTTCTAACTCACAGTCCTAAGTCACCCTTTAATCCTGATCAACAACGGCAATAATCAAGGCTGCCCGCTGTCGATGATCTACTATGCCTTCTACAATGCCGGTCTCTTAGAAATCAGCCCACCAACGGCACGTGATGAATTCCAATTCGGTTATGTGGATGACGTAGCGCTCCTAGCGATAGGCAAAGACACCTCCGATACGCACAAGAAGCTATCAGAAATGATGATGCGACCGGGTGGCGCCTTCGACTGGTCCAAGTCCCACAACTCCCAATTTGAATTATCCAAGCTCGCTATAATGAACTTCTCCACTAAGCCCCTTCCTCCCACTCCCCTCACGTTTACCTGCCCGCACACTAACAAGCTCACAACAGTCACTCCGGTGCAAACCTACCGTTTTCTAGGTATACTCTTCGACCCAAAACTCAAATGGACAGCACAGAGAGAGAAGGCGGCCAGGGCAGCAGCCGCCTGGGTCAACCTCATTCGACGGCTCACGCGTACGTCCACAGGCATATCTGCCCAGGGAATGAGAAAACTGTACACCACAGTTGCGCTACCAAAGATGTCTTACGCAGCAGACGTCTGGTACACTATCCCCCACGCAACCCCAACAGGCAAGCGCAGAACAGGAGCGGTAAAGTTCACGCAGAAGCTCATTTCCGAGCAAAGACGAGCAGTCATTACGACCCTAGGTGCAATGCGCACAACTGCCGGTGACGTCCTCAATGCCCATGCATCCCTACCTCCTCCCCACCTCCTCTTCCTCAAAAGTCTAATCCGTTCTGCAACACGCCTAGTCACACTCCCACCCAGCCACCCCCTGTACAAGCCAGTCCACAAAGCCGTCAACAGGATAGTCAAACGCCACAGAAGCCCCCTCCACCTCCTCTTCCTGACAACAGGTGTGAAGCCGATGAACTACAAAACAATCCTCACCTCGAGGAGACGACGTAATCACCGAGCTCAAGCCGACATCACGATAGAGGAGGACAGGAAACAGGCGATAGAGATCGCCAACCAAACGACCGGCATGAGAATCTACACCGACGGCTCAGGCTTCGAACACAACATAGGGGCGGCAGCGGTTCTAATGCGACACGGTGCAGTGTCAAAGACTCTCAAATACCACTTAGGTAAAGACACTGAACACACTGTTTACGAAGCAGAAGCACTCGCAGTCGTCCTTGCTTTTCAGATCCTCAAAGACCTAAACTGTAGACTCAACCGAGTTACGATCGGCATGGACAACCAGGCGGTACTAATGGCCCTCCGCACACAGAGATCCAGACCAGGGCACCACATCCTGGACCGGATCCATGACGCACTCGAAGACTTCCAGGTCCAACAAGCCCGGAAACGAGGGATCAAAGTCAACGGATACAAGATGGGAGAAGGCCGGACCAAGTTGAAGGACGGAAGCCACGGCTGGAACGAATGGAGGCTGAAACAATGGTGCAAGATTGACCTTGTCTGGACGCCCGGCCACGAAGGGATAGAGGGTAACGAGATAGCGGATGCAGCAGCGAAGTCAGCAGCCAAAGGCGAGAACAGCGAAACGGTGAAACTCCCAACTTTCCTAAGACGCAAACCCCTACCGATCAGCATCTCCGCCACGAGACAGGTCCTCAAGAAAAACCTCAAGACCCGATGGAACGCGGAGTGGGCCGCGTCGCCTAGATTCCAACTCATCAACGACATCGACAACTCCCTCCCTACCGACGACTACCTCCACACCATCTCCCAACTCAAGCGAAACCAAGCGAGCCTACTAACTCAGCTAAGGACCACGCATGTCCCAGTCAACAAAGTCCTTTTTAGGATCAAACGAGCTGAGTTGCCCGATTGCCCGCACTGCCCGCAAGGGACGCACGAATCCATCCCACACCTCATTTTCTTTTGCCCACATTACTCCAGAGCCAGAGCGCGCCTACAAGCGAACATAGGCAGAGACGAATTCACCCTACACCACCTGTTCAGTGATCACTCTTGCATCCCTCCCCTCCTTCAATTCATCAGCGACACGAACCGCCTCAGGACCACCTTCGGGGAAGTACGTCCGGCAGACGGCCTCGTATTAAAGAAGAAAGAGAAGAAAGAGAAACGCGCTCGATCGAACACTGAACCAGAATGAAGCAACGCTGGGAGACGCTATCAGCAGCCCGCACTCGCCAAACGATAGCCATGGATGTCAGGAAAGCCTAACGATGCGAAGGAGGCCGCACACACAAGGGTGAGTCACCCCCCTCCATTCCGTCGCTAATACACTCTAGGCTACACCATATCCACCCCGGGTTTATCCCCCTCCCCCCTGTCTGTCCGCTCGACCTATTCCCTCAAAATTCCCCCCCAGAACGAGATGGAGAAGAAGGTAAAGGAAAGGAAGGAAGGATAAACGGCCGAAGAGGAGGGAAGTGCTAGAGGGTTATGTACACAAACCTGGCGGAGACCGGGCCACCATCACGTCTCCTGCCGCACCGATTCAAACCTCTCCCAATATCCTCCCCCACCCACCCCTGACCTTGCCGATTGTAATGTGTAACATAGACACCACGTGTCTCCACACAATAAACTAGCACCAAAAAAAAAAAAAAAAAAAAAAAATGATGGAAGGGGGCAAGGTCAATTTTGGATCTCTTGATTTTTTGCCAAAGGGTGTGGATCTCCAGCCTGGGGCATGCTGACTTCAACTTCTTCCTTCTGTTGAGTATTTGTGGAAGCTCAACGCTATTCATCAACGGGCTCCTCTGGTACCTCCCCACACTATCTTCTGTTGCTGTGCTACACCCACAACTCAACATGTCCAAGAAGATAGGTAGGTCCAGCCCAACCTTGTAAATGCACTTCAAAACCGCCCAGACTCATGTTTTCAGGTCATCGTCACCTCCTACTATCTTGTTGTGCCTATTCTTCGTGCGCTCCTGTACCCCCCTTTCTGTTTGTTGGGGTTTGCACCGGGTTTGTCAAGGTCCCTGGTGCATAAAAATTCTATTGTGATGGGAGATCTAGTTTATTTGGAACAAAATAAAACACATTTCATTTTTTCAGTGAAGAACAAGTTGAGGATTGTCTGTATTTCTGTTCCTTTGGAATGGTGTGACTGTGATTGGCCATCTCCCTAACAGAGTTCCCCAGACAGTCTGGAATACTCACCCTTGGCACAGTGCATGAGAGTTTTTCCAAGAAAAAAAAATCTGAACTGTCTGGATCAAAACTATCAGCAAAAGTAGTTGCCCATATATTGGAAGTGTGCACACATCCGATACATAGGGAACAACTATGTTGGCTTTGGCGGGAATGGAACCCACAGCCTTGGACTTTGGTTTCACCCTGTCGAAGAGGCTCATCATAGGGCTTAACCGCTGCCCCAATCTGTCCTTGTGATCTTTACTTGCTACCCAATTTTGGATTCCTATGGAGTCTTCACAGTACCAATGGGAAGCAGGCTTCTTTGGGATTGTGCCGATCAAGCCAAATCGATCGCTCCTGGCAATCCGATCAGTCACTCATCCATTTCGTTCAATCTCATCCTGAATCTGAACTCGCATCTACCCTCATTTAGCTCTTTCGTCAAAGGGGTCGCTGGGATGCTGTCGCACCAAGATTTGACACATTCTGACAACCTAGGTGGTTTATCGGGAGGACCTTCGTCTGAAGCCTTGCCAGCTCATTCACTCATCCGAGCAGATCCTACTCCTCCCTCTCTGCCACCTGACAACGCCACAGGGGTACATACCATGTCCGCCCCACCACTCATACAGCCCAAGCTTTTTGAGTATGATGTCGAGAAACAGATGGCCTCCCTTGTCCCGATCATCCTCAGGAAATGAGGAAAGATCGCCAAGTTGTTCCGAGTGAGCACCTTTCCTTCAACAATTTCATGCCTAACATTACTACATTCCCTAGGTTGAAGGGGGGAGGTTTTCAGACGACGTGGAGGGTGCGGATTATGTCGTCCTTGACAGGTGGGAACGAGACCATCATGACGAAGCATGGTATGAGGCTCAAGACAGCAAGAAACCTACTGTCACTCCTGAGTTCCTGTTTGACTCATATGAGAAGGGGATGCTTATGGATCCTAATGATTATCCAACGGTACCGGTGCAGAAGCCAAGGAAAGGCAGGCCGAGAGGGGAAGTGCCGAAGTGGTTGCGGCGTTTTAAGGAGGCGGAGTGTGTAAAGTCGTTGCAGTACATTGCAGCAATGTTTCGAAAAAATGCAGCCCTCAAGTATGACCTTCTTGCTAAGCATCTGTACAACAAGGTGCGTCGTTCTGAGTTGAAAACCGCGCAATGCCAACTTAAGGGTTTTGCCTACCTTTGCTTTAGATGTCAAACCACACGATCAACTTGTGGAAGAAGTACTGCCTTCACTGTAAGAGTGTGATAGAGGACCTTCGTAAAAAAGCCATCAGCAATGCTGAGAAGAGGGCTGCTCCTGAGGATACGGTCGCGACCAACGCAACTGGAACCAACTCAGAGGCAGGAACACCCTTGCCCATCATCCTAGAGACTACGGTGAGGGTGGAACCGGTGCTGGTTCCATCTTCGCCACCTCTGATGAAGATGATGGAGATGGAACCCTTGGAAGAGGACCCATCAGACGTTGCCTTTGTAGTCAAGGTGTTCTACAAGCGGAAGCCAGCAGAGGAGAGGGGAGAGGCACTTTGGGAGAGGATGGAAACTACCGTACGTGGCTTTATTTTCCTAGGGTGTTAGGGGCAACTGACGTACATCCCCAGCTACCCTGTACCACTGCCTCATCGTGGGAGGAATTCTGTGTAAGGAATTGGTCCTGGTTTCATTGCTTGTTTACGGGCATGTTTGGAAGCGAATGGGAGGAGAGGAAAAATTGAAAATGGGTTCTGCCGGGAGGGCATTGTGAACCAATCTTCTGCAGTTAACAAGATCAACGATAGAGCATGTTTCATACTCTCTTGTTGCTTTGCTTCTTGCCTGCCACCTGTCCCGCAACCTCCACACCTGCTCTGTATACTTCATCTAGTCAATACCCATTATTCCCATCTCAAACTCTCTTAATCAATCAATCGAGTCATTTTATTGACATACCTTTCCGTTAGTTGACGGCTTTGAACACCTGCACAGGCTTCGAGATCACTCTGTACATTATGTGATCAAGTGCCAACCTCTATATGCTACCTGTGGCCTATACATCCAGCAAGACAAAGGACAAAAGGAAATGGCACAAGAAGGCCTCACTTACCCACGGAACCAACATCTTCTTGGCAAGTATGTTGTGACTTGGAGGGTTGCCTCTCTTCCATTAGAACTCGATTTAGCTTGAATCGCGAGCTCTGTTTGTCGAATATAAAAGATTTTTAAACTACTTTCTGGACAAATCCACTTGCAGGTGGAACGTGCTTTAGGACTGGGAACACACCCAAATGGGGTGAAGTTCCCAGTCCCGAGAGAGTAGCGGCCTGGAAACCCAGGCTTGCTCTTAGGGAAAGCGGTGAACCCGCATGCACACGAACGTGCTATAGGACTGGGAACACACCCAAATGGGGTGAAGTTCCCAGTCCCGAGAGAGTAGCGGCCTGGAAACCCAGGCTTGCTCTTAGGGAAAGCGGTGAACCCGCATGCACACGAACGTGCTATAGGACTGGGAACACACCCAAATGTGGTGACGTTCCCAGTCCCAAGAGAGCAGCGGCCTGGAAACCCAGGCATGCTCAGTGGTGAACCCACACGCACGCGAACGTGCTATAGGACTGGGAACGCACCCAAATGTGGTGACGTTCCCAGTCCCAAGAGAGTAGCGGCCTGGAAACCCAGGCTTGCTCTTAGGGAAAGCGGTGAACCCGCATGCACACGAACGTGCTATAGGACTGGGAACACACCCAAATGTGGTGACGTTCCCAGTCCCAAGAGAGCAGCGGCCTGGAAACCCAGGCATGCTCAGTGGTGAACCCACACGCACGTGAACGTGCTATAGGACTGGGAACACACCCAAATGTGGTGAAGTTCCCAGTCCCAAGAGAGCAGCGGCCTGGAAACCCAGGCTTGCTCTTAGGGAAAAAAGGTCAAACAACCCATCCAGGCTCCGGCAAACACAGAGTCACCGGGCAGGCTGAGAGAGAGAGAAAGGGTAAACTTGAATCACCTGTCAGGGCTCCGGCAAACACAGAGTAACCACGAGGATCGAGAGGTTGAGAAAGGTAGCCTACAAAAAACAAAGGAAGTAACATCAAGAGGGAAGAGCTGAAACAAGACGGGCGTTAAAAGGTTTTCATCCAATAAATAGAGGATGGAGGGAGAGGAACGGAGGAAGGAGAACGGAGTTCAACCTCAACGCGATGTAGCCGAGCAGAAGCTCTGTTGATCGGTGGGCCTCACGCGTTTTGTGACCGTTACTGGGTCACGTGCATCTTTCTTTTGACTAATGGTGATCATGCTGATCGCACTGCGGCCCATTGTCAGGGCCATCTGAGGAAAGGAGGCAGAGGTTCTGCCATGGATTTGCCAGAAAAGTACTTGAGTACGGTATCCTCGATATGATCAGATGTTACAAGGTGAGAACACAGTCAAAATGTTGCCAAACACTCTCGTGAGTAAAGTAGACAACAGAGATCCTCTGACCTCCTTTCCATGGCTTTACACTATGCGAAAGGGAATAACCTCTCAAGAAGATGAGGTCGCCGGGCAAGTACCTCATTCTGAGTTTTAGGTCATGAGCATAAAAACATCCCCCTTCTGTGAAAGTTCCTGCAGCATGGAGTGGCGTCCATTCTGGGGGTGGGCACCGGTTGTCCGTATGAGCTGGTGTCTGTGAGTTGAACAAGATCATCCTGCCCTGCCAATATGACGGGTCCACAGCATCGAAGGCACGGAGATAGGGCACCTTATCCATAGCAGTTTGCCGTAGGTTCAAGTACTGGGATGCGGCTCCTGGGTCCAGAACCTCTAAGATCTTGTTGAGCCGTTTTGCGATCAATTTGAAGTCAGAGAGGGCAGTCGTAGCAACAGCAAACTTTCGTCCACTCCCAGTTACAGAAGACGATGGCACAGGAGCATCGTTCTGATAGAAATTAGAATTTTGTACAAACATCGAAGAAAGGTGCCTACCGGGTGCCCAATTGCGTGCCAGCAGGTGACCAGTTTTATCCGGCCAGAAACTTCACCTTCGGCGTCCTGGTAAGCGTCTGGGGAATTCCTATACCCACCATCAGCACTATCACCAGGAGTAGGCGGAGTCTTTTCTGCGAGTTTCAAGCAGAGGTCATTGAATCTCTCCTGCTTCAAAGTCAGAGCACGAAACTGAGAAATGTGTGCAAACACCAACCAAAGATTTTTTACGATGCCAGTTGGGGATATGAAGAATGATTGGAATACCGTTCCTGTCAACTGCAAGACGTGGCCTGTCGTCAAGCCACCGGGTCTCAAGCTCCGGTTCACGATTATTGGGTTTAGCACCCTTGGTTCTTGCAGCTTCAACAGTCTGACGGAGGTCAAAGCCTTCAAAGACCACTTGAAAGGATAGAACGTGTCAGTTTTCAATTGGAGATCACTGGGACGTAGAAATCTGACCCTTGGCTGCCCTAGCTTCAGCTATCGATTTTTTGTCCTGGTTGATGAAACCGCGGAGCACGCTGGCTTCGTTTACGCGGGTTGGAAGATGCCTCAAGGGGGATGTAGGTGAAAGGCTTCAACGTGAGAGACAAACGGGCTTACCCTGAATTCTGGGAGGAGGACTCATTCTCCTGTGTACCGGCTATGGGCTTGATAGCTACTTTGTTGATTCTTGGAGCCGACGCGGAAACCTCAATCTCCTCCAAATCCGTCAATGGGTCTGTGTTGTCGAAGAGTTCCTGGCAGATCTCTTCGTAACTCCAACCAAAGTATTCTTGACCTTTGGATGGCATAGGTCGGAACGGTATGGGAGGGGGCTGCTGGGTATAACGTCACACCAGTGGTGATGGGTGAACTGGGGAGGGGGAAGGAGAGACAGGGGGGATGGAGAGATAAAAGAGACCATAAATAGTCCTTGTGTGCTGGCAACTGTAATTGGACCTAACCGTCACGGACATCGATCCCCAAAGAACCAGCCGCTTGGCAAGGCATTGACGCCGCTTCAGCAGGCAATAAGGTCCGAAAGCGGGGAACGTGGATGGCCTCGTGCCGTCAGCTACATCTTCGACTAAGTTTGACACAGCTGCCTGCAACAGGTAAGAAACGTTGCCATCTAATGAAGGAGGGAGTACTCAACAGGGCCCAAAGTGACCCGCACAGACGATGGAAGCTTGCCTTGGACAAGAAAGCAAAAAGCTCAAGAACACCTGAGAGAAAGAAGATCGCGAGTGGAGAGTAGGCGTGAAAGGGAGCCCAAACAACTGGCAGGATCCCCCCTGGAATGGGAAAACTGTTTCCATTCCGTAAATCAGAGGTGACATTAGAACTTAGAGGTGTTTGAAGATGAAATTTGAAAAGAACCAGTAAAGAGAGTTCCCTCAACCGTTGTTGTGACGGTCTGAGCACCCATGGCTGTGTGGCAATTCCCAAACACCGGTTTAATGACCAACTTCTGCGGAAAATATCTTGTCATGAGGCAGGCGTAGTTAAGGAACAAACAAGTGGTGGAAGACGTATGTATAAAATGGTTGTAGGGAGAGCAGCCGAAAATTAGCAAGTAGACGTCCACAAAATCTCCGTTATGACGATTGTTCATCCCCATCCGAGGTACATGCGTACCAGGTGCCAACGTAGGGGGCCTCTACTGGGGTGGAAGGTGGACGTGCAGCGATTTGGTAGGACTCGTTACATTTGTATAACCAGGGACCATCTAGAAGTTTGCAACGCAGCTCAACGGGGTCCCCTATGTGTGCTGCGGTTTCTGGGAGACGGTTCCATGGGTGAATCCTGTGACAGGAGGGACAGGCGATGGGGAAAGTGTGGGTGTTCGGCCTTTGGTTTCTGTGCCCCCAGATATAGCGAGACACGGACATCGTATCTGCTCCACGTTGACGATTGCTGAGAAATAGGACTGAGGTATGGTGGCCAATCTCGGATGAGTACAATAGGGAAATTATGCAAGAGTCTGCATACATCCCCATAACGATGACCTTGTTGGCATAGGAGATCATCCATATGGCTATGAACTGGCTGATGACCTTCTTCGCCCCAAAGGCGAAGGTGTCTACAATCAAGAAACTGGAGCAAAGTCAGATATCGAGCAAGCGAGGTAACTCCATTGCCTACTCTTGGGCAACCTTCTTGAGTTCGTTCCTAGCTTCTTCAACCCGCACGACTGATCCACACGAAAGCATAAATAAGGACGAGTATTTCATCCCTGCTACGTAGTCGCGTACGGCTTTGCCAACGATAACCTGAAAAAACTTGAAATTGTTTTAGCCTTACTTTGCAGCGTTAACTGGTTGCCTACATATTCGATGGTAGCAGAGAGAGGTGTCTGATACTCGTCGCTCTTGGAAGTGATGAAAAGATCGCCCCTTTCATCATCTGAATGCGTGTGGACTATGACGACCACATGATCAAAGGTATTCCTAAGGGCAGGCATTGTGAGAATCTCGGTTTCCATATTGCGTAGAAGAAAACCTACATCTTTCTGAGACGCTGCACCCTTTTCACCATGGAGGCCTCGTGTTGTTTTTGAGCTTCATCGTTGTTGAGATCGAAGAGGATTTTTTCGTGGTGGATGTTGCCCTTATGTTCCCGGGTATAGTTCGAAACCAGGGACATGAACAACATCGAACCTGCAGTACCCGTGTCCACCAGCGATTCAAGGATGAACTCGATTATGACCAATCGAGGTGTTCTGAGCCGGTTCTTGTATGTACTGGTAAGATTGTGGGTAGCCACCTCCATACCCAATGGAAAGACTGGCTTCCCGCTGCTCTTGTAAAAGAGCCCCTAAGAACTAATCAGGATGTCGTTGTATTTCATCCAGAGCATCGACTGACCTCGAAAAGCGCACCCCGATGAGTACATCCCACGCATTTGTAATAGCAGGTGCTCAAGACTTGGTTGGTAACTTCGATGAGACCTGGGACACACGTCCCGCAGTTTGCAGCACCGCAGTTGTTGCATGTGACCAAGGTATCGTGGCCGTCAGAGCACAGTGCACACCACTGTGGATATGAGAATGATGACCCAAAAGTAGAGAGGGAGGGAGACGCACATCATCGGTAAACGGATCGCCCGCTTCTGGTTTATCCAGGTTCTCCTCTACCTGCATAACGTCACCTTGATCCCCCCCTTCAATCTCCATAGGCGGTGGGGTAGGGACCGCAGATGCAACACTTGAACTCCGGGAACCCCGGGAAGAGGCAGAGCGGGATCTAAGGAGCCGATCTGGAACCGGCACCAGTTCTATCCTTTTGGCGAGACCCCCAACGGATTTACGTGCAGTATTCTTTCGCCTTTTCACCATGATGCTGGAGGGGTTGTGATTGGAAGGGGTGGGACAGCAACGTGGAGGGAGGATTGGTGGTGGAGGAAGAAGAAGAGAGAAGTGACTCGATCTAAAGGTGACTCGTTTTTCTACGACTGGAGCTAGCGCTTGGGGCTGCTTCCACGTGGCTGTCTGAAATTTTCTGAAAAGGAATCGCAATTTAACGTTTGAATGATGTGGAAGAGGATGGGTCAAATATTGACTGACTGACACGGGAGTCCCTGCTTCTGATTGGATCAACTCTCCTCTGAGACATGTAGGAACGGTTGCCATCCGATAAATCAGAGGCAACCCTGGAGAACGGGGAGGGGAGGGACTAGAGGTGACAGGAGCTCGGTCATTCTGACCTCCAGACTCCTCCCAAGCAGTCCCATGAAGATAACCGGGATTAGAGAGATGCTACCAACAGGGAGAAGGACGATACATACCCATCGTCCAACTCCCCAGTCTGGACCCACGCAGCACATGGGCGTCGAAGAGGTGCGGAGGTCTTTGCTAGGGAGAAGTCAATTGGGACCAGTCTCATCTAATGGCAGATCAGGAGGGGCAGGTAGCAGATTCAGGGCTGGGGACAGTCGCTGTCAGTTGCTTGTCATGAAGGGCAGGAATTGTATGGCAGTGACCTTATCCTTGGACTTGCCCATCGATTACCAGGAAATGGAACCAAGGCGTTTTGTACGTGTGCTTAGTAAAACGAACACCTAGAACAAAACAGGATCAAGAAAAGAATATTGGGCATTCGAAGACACTACCAAAGCTACTGGGCAACCTGCACAACAGGTACCAGCATACTAGCTAAGTGAGGTTCAGGCGAATTTCCGTTCAAGCTCCACAAAAAAGAGCAGGAAATAATCGGACGAATTTATTGCAGAACGTCAACATTGAGATTGACTGGGGAGAGGTAACAAATGGCAGCGTAGTATAAAGTAAGCTCAAAATATCTTATGTATAAAAAGATTTAGCCAGTGGGAGGAGCCAAGAGTAAGAGGAACTCACCGTGATGTGGTTACGGGCGAAGGGTGGCAACGGATGTCCTGGCCAAGGCTCGAGCGGCTACGAGGAAGGGGAGGTTGGCTGGATCATACTTGAGTCGTTTCTTCCAGTCCCGGGTCCGGACAGGCCCTGCAGTAGAGGCCATCAGGGCAGCTTTCCTTTCCGTGTACCAGAATTCATCCGTGGGGGACCAAGCACCGAGGTCAAGGCCTGAGGAGTCCCAATTCGTACATCTTGGCCACCAGCTGAGATGGCCGTCTTGTCGAAAAGCTGTATCTCGTAAGTAAAATGTCTCTGCAGAATTAATATAAGGTGCCTTACAGGAGAGGGGACACGTAGAGACTCCAATGACAACATCCTCCTGAGCGTCGGTAAGGTCAGGGGTCCAGTAATGGACTCCGTTCACCACGGCTTCGGAACACGCCTCCAGGTGGAAGAGACGAGTGATGTCAGACTCTTGGGGTGAGGGGAGGACGTCCATGGCGATCCTCCGTAGGACACCACCAGCAGACAGAGCTGCAGCGTAAGCGTGTGGGTAGGCTTGGAAGAACCTGAGAGCCTCGTTTTGATAATTGATGTAGTCTGCACGGTCGAGTTGTCTGTCGAAGTGAGGAACGGGGAAGCTATTGAGGTGGGGAACAAACGAGCCAGGTTCCAGCCTCTCAGGATTGAGGATCTTGAATGGCAACCCCTTCCTAACCAGGTTGGCCACCAAATTGTCAGGGTCGTGATCCCACCCTTCCCTGTCAATCTGAAGGATGGTGAGCGGGTCTTCGATGAAAATTTTCCAGTTAACGGGAGGATGCCGAGTGAGGGTGATAATATACCCCTGCAGAGTGGTTGCGGTGGAATGCCTGATCCAAATCCTTGGGCCCCGAAACCTAGTTGAAAATCCAGGGTGGCTGGTATCCGGCGACAGATCGCAAATCTTGGGTGGCCAAACTCCTTGGAGGAAAGAATCGTGGAGTTGAATGTAGCTGGTTAAGGTTCTCCCTTTCAAGCCGAGCCTTTGGGGCCAACGTGCTTCCGCGGTAGGGACAACGTCCCCTGAGACTAGAAGCCCGTATCGTTTGTAGGCAAAATCTTCAACGGGTATCAGAGGTGGAGGTTTTGGTAGCGAGCTACCTGGAATAGGGATGTCGTCCATTTCAACGTCAGGATCTGTATGAGGCGGGTTATCGACTATCCGGTCTTCAAGTTCGGCTAGGCGATGAAGAGCTGGCTCGTCCCCAATGACATCATCAACATCTTTCACGCTGAGGGGGGATTGGCTGGGGGGAGGGGCTTCTGCCGATCTGTCCACGAATCCAGCCTGAGGTTGCTGGCATCCAGTGTTGGCATCCACTAGAAAATACTCCATGGGAGCTGGCTCCCCCCAAGCTTCTTCATCTGGGACGTCGTCACCGTCCTCATAATAGTCGCCATCCATTTCGTCATCTTCATATTCGTAGTCATCGACATCGTCGCGTTCGAACCAGGAGTTTTCATCGGGGGAACCGCTGACCGGGGAAACTGCAGCTGTTCTATCGACAACTTCAAGGCGAGGCGTTTGTTCCTCTTCGTGAACTGGAGGTTCCACCCATCGAGCGGGTGCAGGCCCTCCCCACGACGGGTTGTTGCCTTCGCCATCTAACTCATAATCGTCTTCCTCATCGTCTTCCTCGTAGTCGTCGTAGTAATTGCTGACCGCATTCGAAGTGGCGTTGGCAAAGTTGAACTCCTCACAATGGTTCCACTCGTTGAGCTCACAGTCGAACCTAGTACCAAATGAGAGAGTGAAGGGAATGAAGAAGACTGCAGCTCACCAGAGATGACGACGCTCAAATATTTCCCATTGTTGCGTTACTTGCCCCCTAGTGATCTGCGACCTTCGCCAACCGAGGACGGTTTGGTTCGTGGTTTCATCCACCGTTTCTGTGCGTTCGAACTCGAAGACCAGAGCACCTTGACCTCCAGGCTGGCTGAAAGTCTGTGCTGCCTGCTGCCGACTTGACCAGCTCTGTGGTTTGTTCTTAAAGGAATCAATCCTTGCTTTCCTCATCCTAACATACTGGTGGGGATCCATGTTCTGACTCGGGGTGGCAGGTGGAGATGCAGGTGGAGGCTGGCGATCGGAGGATGTAGTGGGAGGGAGACTGGCTGGGCGTCGAGGGTGGACCAACCCTGACAAGGAAGGGGCTGGGGGGTGCCACTTGTTAAGAATTGCGAACATCGGAAACTTGGAATAGGTAGAGAGTCCCAAAGGTATGGACCAGCTGACGTAAACTGGGACTCCGTAGTCCTGCATCAGCTCAAGGACATCGTACCCGTAATCTTCCGTGTACCTGACAACCACACCAGTAAAGTTTCGACCCTGTTTGATTTCACCTAGCGTAGCTCCGAGTAGTTTTGTAAGGAAGGCGGGGGTGGAATCATCGGGATCTCGGCGGTTTATGAGTCGGTCAACATGTTGTGGATTTTTGAACAGATCTTCATGCTCGGCGTTACCAAAGGGGATAGATTTGTGGGATGAGATGAGGTATGAACAGTAAGCCAGCATATGATGGAACGAAAGAACAGCCGCGACGGATGCGTCTTTGGCAGGTCTCCTCTTGTCGAAATTGTATTTGTATCGGTAGGAGGAGGGGTAAAAGGGTACCTGGTGCTTGCTGGGGTAACCGCCTGCCTTCAACCGGTTTATCAGAGTCAGGATGGCAGTTTCAATCTTCCACCAAAGCTCGCAGGCTTTTTGGTCAATGAAAAATTTGCGTAGTTCCCCTGACACTGTCGGTTTTGCTTCAAAGTTTCTGAAGATCGGATAATGCAACGAAGTCACAGCAGGGAGATAGGGCAACCAATACTTTTCCCGCTGAGAATAATGTATAGGGAAGCCACGTGGATTTCCTGCAGGGGTGCCAGGGATGGGATTGCGAGAGAGGGGAAGGGTGAGGTTGCGATCCCAGAGAACGTCATATCTGGGGTTAGATTGGGAAACAAGTCCCATGGTTTCGGGAGAAGGGTCATGGGCAGGATCCTGTTCGAGTGTCGAGACTAAGTCGTTGCCAAATTTAAAAATCCGGAGCTGATGCTGATTGTGAGTGACAAATGAAGGCTAACAGCGTAAACGACTTACCGCCATCGTACACTACAAAAACAGTAAACAGTGTGTCCTGGAGGAGTAGAGAGCACAAGTCTTCCCTGGATCGGGTGATCGGAGCAGAGGGGAGAGCAAAAACTCAACCAAAGGGTCAACCCTGAGGTGAGGCAATGAGGAGGAAGATGGTGGTCGGGGAGCAAAAGATGACAGCGAAGTCAGCTTGCTATATAAAGGCTGGGCCATTCCCACGGGGAAGCCCTCACGTGGAGAGAAAAAAGATGATGGGTAGGGGAAAAGGTGATGGATCGGTAGATCCAGCCAGTGTTCGGTACGGGACATTCCGTAGATCCCAGCAGGAATACTGGGTAAGGACCTGAAGGGGTGGAAAATCGAGATCTTGACCTACTGGATTTGAACAGAGAAGAGAGATTAGTTCATCGATCAAAGTGACAGGCGGATAAGTGAGCGACATACGATGGTAAGACGGTTTCTCCACTGTGGAGACTCATGCCCACGATAGATCCCTCCTGAACGAGTAGGCGAGGTGGATGTGAGGCCCAAAGTGTCCAGTGTTGAGAAAGAAGGGACGGATCGAGGGATCGAAAGCCAGGAGGTGCCGGAAGAAACGGTGTGGAAGGGAAAAGAGAGGGTGGGAGGTAGAGAGCGTAGAACTGTTGCCTGAGAGTTCAGGTGCAGAAGAGTGCACTCCAACGAGTCAAGTAAACTCGAAGCTGGTCGGAGGGCGACTCGAGCACAGGGGATAACGAGATCAAGGCGGCAATCTACCAAAGGAAGCTGGAGCCATCGCGGCGAGAGCGAGGGAAGCGATCTGCCCGAACCTTGAAGCCGTCGCTGTGAATGAGAGTCAAAGAGAGGGAACCCTCCGACGAGTCAAGTAAACTCGAAGCTAGTCGGAGGGCTACTCGAGCGCAGGGTAAACCGCCGCGGCGAGAGGGAGGGGAGGGAGATGATGGGGGTCACCGTCAAGCGAAAGAAGGAGTCATCTCGAAGGAGGCAAATCGTGGCAAACGACACGTGATCATCGGATCGGAGCTTGGATTCGGAATCTTTTTTGGAACAAAAGTGCCGGGACTGATTGTGGCAAACATGTGATCAACGGATCGGCGCTTGCACCCATTGGGACAACAATTGAACAAATTCAATTACCAATTCAATTGCAAATACGATCATCACGGGACCTCACGGGACTCGTTCCGGGTACTTACGAGGCTGATCGCGGCATGGGCCGAATGAAATTTTTCTCAAGAGTCCCACGTGGATTATGATTAAAAAAGAATAAAATCTGGTTAAGTGAGTGACTGGTTAAGTGAGTGACTGGTTAAGTGACTGTAGTGAGTGACTGGGTGACTGAGTGACTGTCCGCAGGAATAGTTTGAACAGCAAATATACATATCCGCCATAGAAGGGTGCCAGTTCCCGCATTTCGCGGTGTTCCTGACCCTCCAGAGCGGTCGGGGTCCTTCGTGTATCATCCGATTACATAAAATACAATCAATTAAGTATTGATGTCGGTGTAGCGGAGATGATCTCGGGACGATACGGTGCCTGGTCTTAAAATCTGCCACGATCGGTCGTCTTTGCAACTCCTTCCATCGCTTAACGCTTAACCCCCACCATCTCCCTCCCCTCTCTCTCGCCGCGGCGGTTTACCCTGCGCTCGAGTAGCCCTCCGACTAGCTTCGAGTTTACTTGACTCGTCGGAGGGTTCCCTCTCTTTGACTCTCATTCACAGCGACGGCTTCAAGGTTCAGGCAGATCGCTTCCCTCGCTCTCGCCGCGATGGCTCCAGCTTCCTTGGTAGATTGCCGCCTTGATCTCGTTATCCCCTGTGCTCGAGTCGCCCTCCGACCAGCTTCGAGTTTACTTGACTCGTTGGAGTGCACTCTTCTGCACCTGAACTCTCAGGCAACAGTTCTACGCTCTCTACCTCCCACCCTCTCTTTTCCCTTTCACACCGTTTCTTCCGGCACCTCCTGGCTTTCGATCCCTCGATCCGTCCCTTCTTTCTCAACACTGGACACTTTGGGCCTCACATCCACCTCGCCTACTCGTTCAGGAGGGATCTATCGTGGGCATGAGTCTCCACAGTGGAGAAACCGTCTTACCATCGTATGTCGCTCACTTATCCGCCTGTCACTTTGATCGATGAACTAATCTCTCTTCTCTGTTCAAATCCAGTAGGTCAAGATCTCGATTTTCCACCCCTTCAGGTCCTTACCCAGTATTCCTGCTGGGATCTACGGAATGTCCCGTACCGAACACTGGCTGGATCTACCGATCCATCACCTTTTCCCCTACCCATCATCTTTTTTCTCTCCACGTGAGAGGTTGCCTCCCCGTGGGAATGGCCCAGCCTTATATAGCAAGCTGATTTTGCTATCGTCTTTTGCTTCTCGACCACCATCTTCATCTTCATTGCCTCACCTCAGGGTTGACCCTTTGGTCGAGTTCTTTCTCTCCTCTCTACTATATTCCACCTGCACCCTCTCCAAACTCCTCCAGGACGTTCGGACACAGTCAAGTTTGAACATACACTCTCAGGCTGAAGTGGTCACGACCTTCTGTAGGCTTGTGACTGGCCCCTTCCCACTTTCGATTTCTCCTTGTGACCCGTGGTCTTCCCTCTACTTTCATACCATGCTGGTGAGTGCTTAGCTCTTCACCTCTTTGCCCCAATCCTCACTGTGGGTCAGGGAGAAACGCTCCGGCTTCTCCGGCATCAGGGGAGTTTTCTTACCACGTTTGAAGATCCCAAGCATGATCCCGAAACTATCAAGTCCGTCTGGAACAGTGATGACCGGGATGCCAACCTTTTCCCAGATCCACTTTCAGTTCCACTAAAACGTGACCCATTCCCTCATTATGGATCTATGAAAAACCCACACGGTTACCCCATTTGCTGGTCAGAGCCCAACTACGAATGGTACCCATACCTTCCTGCCGTCATCTCCTTCAAATACACCCTGTTCTTGGGCATGTCGACCAACCCCAACATCACGCACAATGGGTTAGGGTACAAACTGGATGATGAACAGATATCTCTGTGGGGGAATATCGAATACGTTTTGTGCGCGGCCATCTCTGCAATCGGTGCTGGTCGTATCTGTCCCCTGGAACAGAGAGAACCCTTTCGCCCCTCGGAATATGGATACATGTTGACTCACAGCCAGTTGAAGTTTGCAAAGAAGTGCATGACGAAATCCCTCAACGCTTTCCAACGACTCCTCGGATACTGCTCCTACCTCATAGCCAGTCGTACTTACAAGAGTACTGAGACAAACCCGAACAACCCCGAGCCAAGTTTGGAGCAGTTGTTCTCTGTGGTCTATTCAAGACTCGATTCAACAGCTCGCAATTCGCATATCTTAGCAAAGCACCTTTTCAGGACACTTTCTGAGATACATGCAAGCCGAAACTTCGCAGGTATTGCCTTGCGGTGTACCGGACAGTACGACTTCCCTGCGGTGAACGCGATGTACCGCTACGGAGTTCCTGTCTATGTGTCTTGGCCAAGTACCGGCAGAAACCCCTACCATTCATTGCACCAGGGCCACTACATCAAACGTTGGATTCCTTCCTCATTACCAGAGGCCCCAGAACAAACCCCCACACTTCCCACATCGGTAACCACCCCTCCTCCCCTCGACCCACCTCCCATCTATGGCACCCAACCTTTTGCCAAGAAGGTCCAGACCTACGACCATCCCATGGACTATGTCAACGAGCGGGTTAAGAAGATACCTATGGAGCTTGAAAACTCTCCCCACAAACAGGCCATGTTGGACCGTCTCCAATCGTCAAAGTCCTTTGCAAACCTTGGGAGTGCCAAATACTATAGGTTTGAAAGCACTACCGTCCACGATGGTCAGAAGGAGGGTTGGTTTCGTGAACTGCTTACAAGGCATGATGCCCTGCGCGACCTGGAACTTACTGATAGCTGTCATCTGTGGTAAGAACTTTTGTTTCATTTCCACTTTCTTCTCACCGAAAAACCATGCAGGTTTGACTGCGTCCTCAACCAGTGGAACGCTTCAGAAGAATTCAATTTCGAACGGAACATGCACCTTAACCAAGAGCTCGCCAGCGACGAAATGGATGAGTTTGAATGGATAGAGGAAGATCCGATGGCTGTAGATGTCCCTCTCCCAACTTTCCAAGAGGGTTCTCTCCTGCATCAGCTTGAGACCTCTCAGTTCTCACTGGACACAGGCGTGGCAGAACTCTGGTTGGATAACCACATCTTTGCTTTGAAGAGCTGGGGGCTCCATCTGACCGGAGAAGAAGATCCCTCCTGCAACAAATTTTTTCCTAGAAGACTTGGCCTTTTCACAGAACGTCCTGACACGACTTTGCGAAGATTGTTCGATGGCGGGCTCAAAGGGCTCACTGCCGACTTCGATCTCCACCCGTCCCATCCTGGCAGAGACAGGCTCCCTCAGCAGCTGTCAGGGTCCGTCCTTCACATCCAGCCTGTTGGAAAGGCATACTTGTTAACGGTCAGAGATAAAGACGCTTATCCCTGGAAGCTCTTGATCGAGGACCCCCTGGTCCTGCTCCAAATAGAAAGGGAACAGTGGCACCTCCAACCTGAAGGACTCGTTTCAAATCTCATCCAGAAAGGCCTCCGTTTCAAAATCCTCTACCCCTGCTACCAGGAAGGAGCGACCTTCTATCGAAACCCGGGTCCTGTGACCCACCCGATGGGTAAAGCCCTGACTCACGCAGACTACCTGGCCTACCATCTTGAGGTAGCCCACTTCTTTGAGCTCTACCCTCATGCTCATGTGGCGGCGTTGTGTTCTGGTGGGATCCTTTGGAGGATTGCTGTCGACGTTCTTCCAATACCCGCAGAGTCCGACTTGGTCCACCCTTTCCACGAAGGAGCTTGTGAAACCCTCATAATCAATGGCCGACGATACTGGTCCCCCATTCTCTGTTTGGAGGACGAGGAGATGATTGTTGGGGTGTACAAATGGCCAGGCAAGTCCAGTTGAAACGTGACAGAGTGGTTTTACTCACGAGTTTTAGAGCACGAAAAGGATCGCCCTAAGCACAGCAGTTGGTGGCCGAAACCTGCTGCCTGGTCTACTTCCGGTCTTGAATTCTGTGCGTGGGCTCCGCTGGCAGAACATTGGTACCAGAAGAGGAAGAACGAGTTGAGGGAGGGGACAGGAAGAGCTATGCAGGGAAAAGATTGGAGGAGCGAGATCAAGTTTGAACGATCTCGGAGTCGCCCTTTCCATGAACTCGTCGTCAATCTCGCAAATGAATTTGTTCGGTCCCACAGGCTATCTCACACCCACTTACCATAAACTGTATCCGAAGTCTGTACTTGTCTTGCCCCATCTAGCACATCCGCGCCTTTGTTCCCCACCATGCTAGACAATCTGCCCGTCATCTGTTCAAATAAATTCACCTTTCCAATGGATAATCTTTCCTGCGCGAATGCCTGGCGAAATATTGACTTGTGGCAGCTGCCGATAGTCCGTCTAATTCGACTTTTTAGGGCTTACCTCTCGGGTTGCAATAAAGCCGGAAATTTTCATGCTTTCCCAGAGTTTCTTACCATCACAGAAGTGTGTCCGCGATCCTCATGAACTGCGCCAAGAGTCGCCCATGTTGTCGACATCTGTTTGAGATCTTGTACTTTCGTTCGCATGTATCTACCGCTTCCTATGATAGAATCAACCCCTTTTTTGGAATACCCCCCCCCTCCCTTCTCCGATCACAGGGTCACCAGGAGAAGGCCGAGAAAGCCGAGCGTTGCAGATGATTCCAGCACGGGTGGTAATTGTGGCTGATTCTTAACTTTCTTTCTTGCTTTCATCTGCGTTCCAGTACCACGATTTGTGACTGGTTGCCTTTCAATGTCACTTGTACCCCCTTCGTTGATGATAACGATCCATACATAACCTCCGTCTCAAACACTTGTTGCCACCCGGAGGTGATCGCACAGTTGCTGGGGTCTCTGGCCTCTAACGTGTGTAGCAGGTAGGAAGTGTTGCGCAATTTCAACTGAAGGATATCATTCTCTTGTAAGATGGGGCAACAAAGTGAAAGAACCGAGCTGTATACTAAGGTAACTTGAATAGACCGAAAGTTCAAATAAGTCCAACAGCCTAATTGTGAAATGGGAGGCGTGCTCAAGAGGAAGAAGACGAGATCAGAGCGAACGTTTGTTGGTCGGGGACCATCCTGCTGGTTGGGACTGGGGTAGCAGTCCTTCACAGTCCGTACTTCACCCGGCGGGCCTCCTTCAGTTTAAGTAGGGCCTCATCCTTTTCTGCCCTCGTAGGCTTGTGGCCTGCCATAGAGTATACTGCAATAGTCTATCAGTGCGAGATGTGTGAACAAAACTCAATCTACTCACCGTCCGACTTGTGGATTTCCCCCTGGGAGTAGATGGACTCTTCTTCATCTCCATCTGAGGGATCCGTAACCTGGTCCATTGACTCTTCATCGGCTTCATCTGAGGGATCCGTGATCTCTTCCATGGACTCTTCGTCATCTGCATCCCAGACGTCCACCTGGTCCATCCAATCTTCACCCCGTTCCTGAGGACTGTCAACCGAGTGACCTCCGGTCGGTTGGCTCAGCTCTACCCCTTCCATTGGGACCCCCTCTGTCAATACCTCCATCTTGAGCGGATGGTCCACAACGTCGACGGTTCCAGTGACCATATGGGATGGGAGTACCAACTCCTCCTCTTCTGGCATCGTAGATGGAACGTACTCAAGTTCGTCAGCCCCTGGGCCATGTTCAAGGTCATCTATGGCCCTGAATAGTTCTTTGTTGAAGGACGGATTTGTTGGCCATGACCCAAACTCTAGGTCCGTCATCTCCTCTTCTTCCTTTTTCACCTTGACACTGGAGGTATAGACGGCAGGTTCTTCGCCTGAAAGCTGCTCCTTTCTTGCTGAGCGACCCTCCTTGCGAGTGGCTGGCTCCTCCTTTCCTGTCGAGTCACCCTCCTTGTGAGAGGTTGGCTTTGAACCTCGTTCCTGAGCTTTGGACGAACGCGGCTTGGAAATGACTGCAGGGGGTAGAAGAGCCGACCTTACTGCAAAGGGTCGAGGAGTGACCCTTGCTCCAGCAGGTAGAGGAGCCAGCCTAGCAGGCTTTGGCCTCTTATGCTGTTTCTCCCAGGTAAAAGACTTGTAGACGGTGGCTGCATCCTCGGGGCTGAGAACGGGGTACGGGTGGACGAGGCTTCTCTTCAAGGGGGTCCTTCCAATTTCTTGGAAGAGGAATGAGTGGGCTTCTACATAGGAGTACCAGGCGTCGGACAATCCACATTTGGACTCCAGTCGGATCCCGGACAGGAGGTAGGCCCTTGCTGCACGCTGGGAGGATGTGGATGTGAGAGATTGGCCCGAACTCAACGTAAGCTCATGCTCCTCAAAGTCGTGGAAGAATAGCTGGGTAAAGCGGGGAAGCCGAGTCTGGAAGAGGCCTAGAATCTCGCATTCCTGGATGAAGGACATAGGCATCCTGTCAAACTTTTCTCTCCTCTTCTGACTGAGAAGATCAGATTGGAACTGTAAAAGCAGTGTCAACCTCGAATATAGGACTTGGAGTGGAATTATATACGTTTACAAACTTCAAAACTTCCAATGCAATTTTCTCAGAGAAGACGCGGTTCGTTGCCTGGGGATTGTTGACGATCGAAGTGTTGCTCTCAAACTCGTCGAGAAACTTCTGCAACTCCTGGCTGTCTTTTAGCCAGCTCTCCATAATCGTTACGAAACCGGAGTCTCGCCAAAGCCTTGTGGAGACCCAGGGACGATGGCCAGTCTGGGAGGGGTTGATTCCATCCCACCAATGTCTGCTTGACCCAAGGAAGTCCTCTATCGATTCCCGGAACCGGTGGACTTCTGAATAATGTCCCAGCTGCAAGGACTTTGCCCTGGGGCCAAGCGTGAGGTCAAAGAGAGATGATTGGACGACGCCTTCCTTGATGAGGTCATAGAGAAGTAAGCCGTTGGTCTCTAAGTCCAGGCTACTGCATCTGAGCCAAGTTGAGTAAGGGCCCAAAGAATCCTCCCCCTTGATCCTGTCCCCTATGGCTTTTCGGACTTCCTCGGCATGGTCTTTGGAAAGGAGCTGCTCCCTGACGAGCTCTGAGGTTATGGGAGTGGGTGCGACATAGGCATCCAGCAATGCTAGGAGGTAAAACTCCGTAGAACAAGACAGGAGGAACATGTAGAACTGCGTTTGGACAGTCAAAACCTGCCCAAGCGGGAATGTGGAAAAACCGAACCTTTGCAAACACGTCTGGTTCACAGTCATCCTCCTCAATGAAGAAGTTCGTCATAGACGAGCTGTAGTCACAACCAACGCCCCTGTTTCCCAACGACTCAGAAAAGGGTTCTATCCACCTATACAGCTGGATAAAGAGTCAATAGGCTGACTGACACGCTGGAGAGTTGAGCTTACTAGGGCTAGCTGGCTCTTGTAATAGGGCAGCTGACACATCTCCCACAGGATGTACACAGAACTGATAGACAGGAGAGGTATGGATGACTTCCCATACACCTTTCCCAGCCGTGTAATGGCTCTGGACCTGTAAGACTGACGGATGTTACCCAAAAGCGTCCCGACCTCTGACGCATACAGGTCTTGAACCTGGTAAGGTTCATCCTCGGTCCTCCCAATAAGTCGGTGGCCGTTTGGTTTGTAATGCTTTGAAAAAATCAGGTCGAGCTTGGGCCCAATGTCTAGAGGGACGGGATTGGAGTTCTCATAGTTGATGGAGCCGTTCCTTTTGATGACAGGATCCAGAATAGCCTCACACTCGGCCTGTCGAACAGAGAGATGCTTCGTCGGGTCTTTCCAGCATTCTTCAGCCTCCAGGTTGGCCTCTAAAAGGTCCGCAATGATTTTTTCTGGGCGAACTGCGGGGCTGTGATTAAAGATCACCATAATGTCTTCTAACCCCTTGAACAGGAGGTGCTTAAACATCTACTAGGTCGTGAGCACGAAAGAAGGTACTCCCAATTGGGGGTTCTCACATGGACTTGGGGGGTTCCCCAGTTCCGACTCCACCAGGCCTCGTTGTTGACGAAGGATGCTTTCAGGTGAGGGGCGTATCGCCGGATTAGTTGGAGGAGGCTTTCGTGGGTTCCTCGTGCTGGGTCGTTGAGCAAGGGGCTGTTCCTGGCTCCAAAGGGCCAGTACCTCTCCGGATTATCGCCGGAGAAGGTGGGGCCTTCAGGAACAAGGTTTAAAGGCATGCAGAACCAGAGTTGGGAGAGCTGAGGGCTTGGAGGAATGAACTTCAGAGGCTGGGTCAACCCAACCTTGAAAACGGGGGATAAGGGGATAGTGGAGGCACCTGAAGAGGAAACCAGGTTAGATATACTTCTGCCGGGAACAGTCCGGGCAGAGAAACATAAACGTCCGATTTCTTGACTTGGAATAAAACCCTGGGGAGATCCGTTGCGAACTGGTTCGATTGACGGAAGGACGGAACTTCTGCCACGGAGCTTTGCTGATGGAAGATTTACCCGGGGAATGGAGCCGTTGATTTCGGCAAGGACTTCAACCTCGGTTCCGTTCAAACTACGCTCGAAAATGATTAGATTGATCCCGCGGCTGTATTTAAGTCGTACCGACAATGACACAGACTGATCCGAGTGGTCAGGGCGGGTCGGGATGCCAATCATCGCAGCTTATAGTTGTAAACCGTTCCGATCAGTTGAGAGTCGAGACACTAGGGTTGTTCAGGAACCCACGGACCTGCGAGAAAATTTGACACAGCAGGGGTAAGGTCCGGTTCTCTGCAGATCCTTCCCACACGGGGTCTCTGAGCGGTGACAGGGGGAACGTGGGCCTGGTAGCTGAGGAAAGAAAAGACAGCGAGGAGCAGGAGGACTCCGATAGGCTACTCAAACTCCTTTCGCCGCTGTCATTACAGCTGGCAGTTGTGTAGGAGCAAGTGTCCAATTCTGTGGAGGTAGCCGTTCGGAACCCACAGACAAGCGGTGTTGCCGAACTCCCTCAGTGAAGCGAACGACTGTTCCTACAACAGGAGTTGGACAATTTGATTGAGCAAATTGATGGGGTTGCTCAACACTCAAGATTTAACTCACTTTCTACGGTAAGTCCTGGACTAGGAAAACCTTACTTGGAGGCCAAGTTCACCTGGAGTGTAGATGCGGCAGGGGTAACTCTAGAGCTACGTAAAGACCTTTCCAACTCAGGCAAACGGAACATGTACAAATCGGAACCAATTACAGAAGGATACCAAACAGAACGTGGAGATCATTCGAGAAGAGAAGGCCGGTAGAAACGGTTGACTACTCGGAACAGAACCCCAACCGACCATGTGGACTGCAAGAGACATGGAAGAGTTAGCCGTTGGGTGAGAAGTTCCTGGTGAATTATGAAATGTGTTGAACAAGGAGAGGGTAAGTTAAATGGGGTTAACGGAAATCTGGCAGTGAGAGGCGTCGATTTTTAGCGGTTAAATGGACGGGGATACCTGAAGTGGACAACAAACCCCGTGGTAACGGAGTTCAAGGAGACAACGGACAACTCCACGATTGTCAGAGGTGAGTGACAGTTCCCCGGCCCCACAAGGTGGACTCTGTGGAAAAGGTTAGGAAGTGGGATGTTCCGCAGATCTGCGGAGAGAAGGCTTACCGAGTGGAAAGACGGAGGGTTTCCGTCATCGCTAGAGCAAAAAAGTGAGAATCGACGGCAGAGAGATTGTCATGGTCGGGATGGGGCCGAAAGGAGTTTGACAAGCAACGGAGATAGGCTGCATGAAAAACGCTAAATTATCGAACCATCTGACCCTGGGGAGAAGGCTTACCAAGCGGAGAGACGGATGATTTCCGTTGGCACTAGAGCGAAAAAGTGAAAATCGACGGTGGTGATATTGTCACGGTCGGGGACGGAGCCAAAGGCAGTTTGACAAGCAACGGAGAGAGGCTGCGTGAAAAACTCTAAATTATCGAATCATCTGACCCTGGGGAGAAGGCTTACCGAGCGGAGAGACGGATGATTTCCGTTGGCACTAGAGCGAAAAAGTGAAAATTGACGGCAGAGGTCTTCGCGGTCGGGATTGGTGCCGAGAAGACATTAGGCGAACAACGCTAAGGGGGACACCCCCGACTGCTAGGATGGACTTCGGCGGACGGGACTCTGCCGTAGGGTCAACCCTCGGGGAGGCGGTGGAAGTGTCGAAAACACTAAGGGGATTCCGATCGGACGCCCCTTGGAGATCAGTCACATCACGGTCACTGATCGCCATGCCCGGAGCTCAGATAGTGACGACGCGGCTCTTCCCCAACCACCAACGAGAATCCGTGCGAGTTGACTCTGCACCGTATTCTCGGCCTTCGACCGAGGCGTGGGTACCTACGCGAAGTTTACTTTGCTAGGTGCCGCCCTTTTGGTCTCGGCCCTCGCTTGGGGAACTCATGTTGTGCGACGTCCTGGATCTCGTGAACTTAAAGCCCCGATCTCCACCCCAAACCCACCACCTCCGTGTCATCTTGATCCTTCCGAGACAGGCGATCCTCGCGTGTATCCCAGATCCCCAACCCATGCTCTGCGGCATTTTTTTCCAGGCGGTTGCCTTGCCAATCCAACCAGTATGAAGTCCACCTTGGGCTGAGTCCACGGTCTTCGCACGGTCTTCTGGACCGGTTTGGAGTTCACACGCTGGAATTCTTCCGCTGGTCCGGTACCTATGCTAAATGGTGCCATCATCACTGCCTTCCAACTCGTCAGTGTTCCTCTCCTTCCTGAAGCTTTAAAGTAGGTGACTAAACGCTACCCCTTTCTCTAGCTTGGATTTCTCTTACTCTCTTACTCTCTCCTCTCCTCTTCATCTGCTCCACTGCGTATTGTTTTTGTCCCAACGAAATGTTCAGAGCTCCTGCAACTCCCCGAAATTGTGAGTAGAGCGACGAGGTTCACTACCTATGCGGTTAAGCTGACCCATAATTTGCTAAGCCGGAGGGAAAAAACATTGCGTTCTTTGCAACAAAGACTTTCCCACAGCTAAGGCCTTGACTGATCACCGTCGGGCTCACCACTTCCCGGTTCTTGTCACTATTGACGGTGCGTCCAGTCTTATCCAAGTCCTAACGACCTACCACTCACCCTCCCACAGGCAAGAAGTCCCTCTTACACAGAGAAAACGGTCGAGGGGAGTTCCAGTGCCCTATCTGCTCTAACTTTTGTGGCGCCACCCCCCACAGGGTCAGATCCCACTGTGAAAAAACCCACAGTCTCAAAGTCACCGCCTTGCCACGACGACCTTCATTCCAGGCGTCTTCGCAAACCACATCAGCCTTTTCAGGGTTGGCAACAGTTGCCGAAGATATCGATATGGAAGATGTCGATGAAGAAGAGGATGGGGAAGAATACAACAGCAGGGATGAGGATGACGACAACAACCAAGCCATGGCCATCGATTTCCCCCCTCTCTCTGTCAGCGAAAAAGGAGGACCTCCCGATACAGGGATAGAAGAGGATGAGGATGAGGACTGGGAAGAAGAATCCTATCACTCTGATGCGTCGTCAGAAGCTTTTGGAGATGAGGAGGATGAGATTGTTCCTCCTTCTTTCAACCTTCCCGCCTGGATCCAACCCCCCTCCGAGGATTACTCACCGTCTGGGTTGGAGGCACCTGAGCCTCCCTTGCAACCAGAAGATGTCCGCGTGGACAACTCCAGCTCAGTGTACGGGACGGATAGTAAGCGCTTGCATGTGTTACTTTTTTAAACTTCTGCTGACCCAGACCTTCTAGAACTAAGATACGTCCAACCACTTTCCAGCTTTGGCTATGGCCTCAACGAGGAGGCGAAGATCCTCATTTGCACCAGCTGCCACCGTGGTGTTCCTACGGACATGCTTAACTCGCACTCAAGGACCTACCATCCAGGAAGACCTGTCCTTTCTCCCGGTCAACAAGACACAGTAGTGGAACCCCTTGTGGACAGTGGCTACCGGACTTCCGCCACTGAGCTGTATACTCAGACCCCTGGTCAGAAGCCTGTTGACGGTTTGATGGTTCTGGAAGGATTTTTGTGCCCCCTTTCGAATGAAGATGGGTCCCTCTGTTCTCGGGCATTCGGAGCGCAGTCCACATTTTCTCGGCATCTCTCTGATCACCGTGAACCACAAGAGAGCAAACCCACACCCTCCTTGTGCTCTTCCTACGTGCAGACTCTCTTCAACCGGGGAGGACTAGTGCGCTACTTCTCCGTGGACCCCTCCCTTTCCCACCCCGATCCTCTGCCCACCTCTGCCTACGCCCATGCCATTGATATGTTTAGACAACTACCTAAACCAGAAATGCCAACCGCAGAGAACGACAAGGAACGTGCATCAATCCACTGGTTTACAAGATGGCCCCAACTTCTGCAGCCGTACTTTACCGACAAGACAAGTATCGCGCACCTCCAGTCTTTGGTCTCCTTCCCCAACCCTACCTCCGACCCTGACTGGCTTATGAAACTTATAGACCATGGGCCCAGCTGGTGGGCAGATGCAGAGGAGGCACATATGAGCTGTTCTCACCGGGTTTCAGTCATGTTAAAATCCCACCGCCAGTAAGCAGTTTTCTCTGACCTTTCACTTCCGTAGGTAACCTATTGGTGTTAAGGTACATGGGTCCGTGGAAAGTCTTGCGAGAACGTGATAGTGTGCGGCGCTATTGCGGAACTGCAATATCCCTCCTTGCATTTTGCCTCAGGGTTTTCAACCTACCTCCAGACGCCGTCCCCACCAGATTCACGGATGAGCAACGTGCCTTATTAGATGACTATAAGAAGTTCCTCATGTCCCCGACCGGCTCCTCCAAAGAGAATGTCCAGAGGTTCCAAGTGGCTCTCTCTTGTGTCCTGTTCCGAGAGCGAAGCTTTGACATAACCGTAATGGGACGCCTGGCCTGTCCCGTGCACTCATACATGGCTCTGCTCTCCCTCAGAACACAAGGAACTTTCGTCAAGGCTGGCCTCGTTACTCAGCCGATATCGAGGCTGCTCTACCTCTCAAGAGCTGTGGTTCTCAAAACTGCGCTACACAATTTGGGCAGCGGCGTTAACTTTGTCTCGTGAGGCTTCTATTGTCATTCGAATTCAACTTGGCTAACCTTGCTTCCCCTGTCTTAGCCTCATCGAAAGGCTGTGCAAACAGTACCTGGGGACCGGAGAAGGCAGAATTTCCGACGACCTCATATCCTTAAAGAAATATGCCTCCACCTTAGCTCTGAAAGAGCCCGGTAATCCCACCATCCTATACAACCCAGATTACACCTCTCTTTCGTATCGAGGACGAAATCTATCCTTATCCAGGCTCCAGTCAGGTCTCAACGAACTGATTGAGGCTACGTGGGCTCAGCTACTGGCTTTGACCGGCCGTAAGAAGATTGAAGTCCAGGTACCTCTCTGTTTATCGGAGGACTTCCGGTCGGAAGAAATCGGGGATTCCTTCATAAACCACGTCAGGACAGAGCCACCAAGTCTTCCGCTACTTTACGAAATGGCAAAGTCCTCAAATTTACCTCTTTTAAGACCAGGCCCCCCTGTCGGAGGCAAGCCTACTTTCGAAGTGGACTCTGGCGCCGCTCAAGAATTCCTCCACACCCTCAAGCCAATTATAGAGGCCATCACTTTCCTGGTTCACTCCACAGGCTCTGGTCCCCTCCGCCTTACCGAAGTTGTGGATGACCGCTATCGCAATGGGTCTGCGCAAAGGAATGTTTACATCGCACATGGCCAAGTGTTCTTGCTTCGAAGGAATCTAAAGTCGTCGACCCTCAAGGGATATAGATCCTCCGTCATCCATTTCCCCCCTGAGAAGGTGGCGGAGCTCCTAACATACTATCTCGCCACGGTTCGACCGGTGGAAATCCTCCTAAGTGCAAGCTTGGGGTGGACTGAGAAGCATGCCAACTACTGTCAGTTTCTCTATGTGGTGAAGGGGCAGAAATTAGGTCCCAGAGGACTTTCCGGAATCATCTCCAATTTCACAGAGCAGTATTTCAAGTGTCGACTCACTGGTTCCCAACTCCGGCACGTTCTAATCAACATCCAACACGTCTTCCTTCCTCCTGTCATCGACCCCTCTGTTCAAAAGTTTGGTGATTCTCAAGCTGGCCACAGCTCAGCCGTCGCAAACCGCGTCTATGGCCAACGAATAGACCATCTACCTGGCCAGGAGGCTGCGTTGTACAGTCTTGCCCACGAATGGTGCAGAAAATTGCACACCGTCCTTGGCCTTGGTCCAGAACCTTCCCCAGTTCGACCGATACCCTACTTCCTCTACTCACCTGAAAGGGCATTCTGGCAAGGCCCTAGTTCCCTACCACCCCAACTGCCCTCTTCCAAAGAGATCATGCGCGAGGTCCACCACGCTATCTCCTCTGGCCTCTCATTTGCTGTTGAAGAATTCTCTGTCAAGTACGAAAAGATGATCAGAGACACAGTTTTCGAGGCAGTCGCAGCCTTGTCCGCAATCGGTGTGCCCAATTTGCCAGGTGCCTCTCTGGCATCTCTACCTGGCCTGTATCGGGCCCCAACCGCAATCACACCCCCTGATGTAAGTCTTGATCTGGCTGCTTTGTCAGACCTTCTAACATGTTCTCCAAGTCAAGCGTTGGGTCTGAACTCATCACATCTACACCGTCTTCTTCTGTGGGTGACAAAGAGGGGGAGCTTCTTCGGGTCTTGTCCCTCTATACCGGACGGCCTGGGTCTACCTTTACAAGCGACAAGCAAAGACTCCTCCTCCAAGGGATCCTAGAAAATAGAGCTGAGAACATCCTCGCAGTTCTACCCACTGGTTCTGGAAAATCCCTCGCTATTTTCGGACCCCTTCTTGCTGGGGAAAATGGGATCTCTGTTGTCGTCACCTGTTATACTGCCCTTCGTCGCCAGCTCGCTGAGCAGGCCCATGCTTTCGGGATCAAATTCCTCCTTTGGAACGAGAGAACTCTCGATGGCCGACCCAGCTGTACAACGGTACAATTGGTCATCATGATAACGGACGATGTCTACCAGCCTGAGGCCAAAGAGTGAGCACGTTATGTTCGATGCTACTCGCATGAGAAGCTCACTCTAGTCTAGTTTTCTCAGGAACAAACAGGTGGTGCGGGTCACTTTGGATGAAGCACACTCGGTTTTCCTATGCGACACCTATCGACCAAAAATGCAGTCCATGATCCATCTTCGCGAAGTTACAGGCCAAAAGGTTTTCCTCACTGCCACCCTTGCACCCTGTCATGAACCGGTCCTCTTGAAATCCCTCGGAATACCCCTCCCAAGAACGCTCCTCCTCAGGTTGCCAACCGCACGACCCAATCACAGACTGCAGGTCGTTGGATTGCCAACTCCAGAGGCAGTCTTCCCTTCCGGTGCTCAACTGGCCACCCTCCTGCTAGAGGAGTGGAAGGAGGATCCAGGGGCTCGTGGGATCTTCTTCGTTCGATCTCTCAGGGACTTGCAGGAGTTTACTGACTCCTGTTTGTTCCCTGTCTGCACTTTTTATGGGAACATGACCGGCGAACAAAAGGACGAACAACTGAACTCTTGGTTTTCAAAGGACCATCCTTCCAAATGGATGGTTTCTACGACTGCTCTCCTCCACGGCGTCGATTACCCCCAAGTCAATGCCGTCATCTTCCTAGGGTGTCCCTTTGGCCTGTACGACTTCATTCAAGGAGCCGGGCGAGGGGGCAGGGGTGGTCAAGAATCTCTCGTTGCAGTGCTTTTCAACGACATTCCTACACCCCTCCCCAACGAAAGTCCGTATTGCTTCCGGGAGGAGATGGAGAAAATTCTCATCACTCCATCATGTCGGCGACGAGGAATCTCCAAAACCATGGATGGTGAAGACCTCCCTTGTTCCCTTGTTCCGAACTCCCTTCTATGTGACTTTTGCGAAGGCCGTCTGCACCCGCTCGTTTCACAAGCCACCTCCCCATTGACCATAGTACCTACTCTCGACCTACTTAGTACGCCCCCTTCCACTCCAACTGAACAGAGCCACAGGTCGGATACACACCCCCTCCCTACTACCCCACTACCCCTTCCCATAGCCTCACGGCCTCTCCCCTCAACTGCTGCAATCACTCGACTGGGGGCTCTGACCGCCCAGCAAAAAACAGATGCAAGAGTGAGACATGCCCGTTCAGCCATGGGTCTCCTGGAGAAAATGGGGGGATGTTTTGCCTGTAGGATCAGTTCGACTAGTCACGATCCTTGCCACTCCGAATGTGGACTCAGCAGCAAAACCACATGCTCGAAGAAGCCCCACCTGCCATTCAAATGCAACAGTTCTGCCAGCGGGATGCGTTGGATCGATTGGAAGAAGAGGAACTTTACTTGGCCAACAGGTGTAAGTAGGTGCCACTTCTGTAGCTTACCAAACGCCGTTGCTGGCTACCACAGCAACCCCAATGGCAAAGGTTGTAAGTTCAGTGACAGCGCAGTTGTGGCTGCTTGGCACATCTTCCAAACCCCCCACCTCTTCGAGCAGCTTCGCAAGGACTTCGGTTTCTCTCCAGGCCAAAATCCTGAGGTCGACTATGCCGTCTGGTTGACCAGCTACGGGGCAGATACGGAAGACGTCAGGATCTTGTCTGTGTTTACCTGGCTGTGCCGGCAGTGGTACCCACGGCTTAAGTTGTAGTTGAATTGTTCAATAGCTCTCATTTCCATCCGTTGACTGGTCTGTTTTCGGTATAGTCGCTCACCAACTTCGAACGCCCGCATTGTGTTGTGCCCTTTATTTGCCTTGACCCCTTCCTATCTCACCCACAGTTATATTCACATGCGTTTTGCATCATTTCAACTCCATGTTCCTGTCTTGAGCAGTTATAGTCTCAAATCTGTAGATGAGCGATCTATCATTATCACCTATTTTTCTCACTCTTCAGCTTTCGCCGTTTCCTGACTGGTGACTTCGCACGGGTGCAGTACATTCCTAAAAAGGAAAAATTATCGATGACGCGTCGCACTTGCCTTGCCCGTTCGTCCGTCGTCATCCCCGTTCAGCCGATGCCCTTTTGCTCCATCTTTAGGTTCTCACTAGACTCACACTTATGAGTTCTCACCGTCCAGAGACTTTGTGCAGGCTATGCGATGGCTAACCTACAAACCATCTCACCGTTGAGTTGACTCGATGGCTGAGTTGTCGAGAGCGGTGAGCAACCCCCCTTGCATATCTCTCTCAAGGAGAGTTCAACCTTGAGCGTCGAGTGACCCCTGTTACTCCCCTCGGTTGAACTGCTGACTTCTATCTAGGTCTCCTCACGTGTCTAGGGAGGACTGTACCCACCGTCGAGTAAACTTGATGCTTGAGTTGCCGGTCAATCTACCAGGTGGCCCCCTTGCATGAGCCGACCGCTTGGTCGTTCGATAGATGGAAGTACATGCTCCTATCTAGGTGACAACTCTCTGGGGAGCACTGTTGAGTTGAATTGGTATGTTAGCTGCAGTCCTATCTCCTGGATAGCATCTGTTGGTCAGGCCTCTCGTCGTTCTCCTACCTCTGTAGCACTCCACCATTCTTCTCTTCAACAACGTACTTCTATCGTCACTTCACCCGTCGCAAAATCCCTCCATCTCAGTATTTATTGATGGTGTGTTTGCCATCTTAGCGGTTCACCCTTTTTGGTTAAATCTTTCAACAATCTGGACCGCACATCGCAAGATTTTTTGTTCAAAAATTCAAAAATTAACCATGACAACTCCTTCGGACGATGGTGCTGGAGAACTACTTCAGAAGACCAAGTTAAAAAACCCTGTCAGATGATAGCGTTAAATGACCGTGTTCTACGACCCTGTCACAGAAATGGTGCCACATGAGCATATCAGATGCCCTGTGGTGACCTTGGGCACCTATGTTAGGCAACTACTTTGTGAAGCTATTTGTGGCAACCCAATTGGTGAGCGAGTCGGTGGGGAGGTTGGCAGAGAAGGCTGCTTTGGTTGGGGACAACTGAAAAGGCATTAGCGAAAAGGGAGGTTGGTGAAAACGTGAGGGTGGTGTTGGTGAAAATGCCGGTGTTGATGATAATTTCCCTGGTGTAAGTGAAAATTTCCGTGGTGGTGAAAATTTTCACCTTGTCAGTGAAAATTTCCGCCATGTTGGTGAAAATTTCCGTCGTGGTGGTGAAAATTTCCGTCGTGGTGGTGAAAATTTCCGACATGCTGGTGAAAATTTCCGCCACGTTGGTGAAAATTTCCTTTTAAGGAAATCGCGACGGGCGCCGGGTTCAGGCGCCGAATCGCGTCGGAATCCATGTATCTTTTATGCAATCCTTCACACGCTAGTAAGGCCCTTTGTCCTTTATCTTCCCACGCATCACATTTGCTCGCTTCCCTTACTTAGCATTCACACACTCCTTATCTCCCTTTGTTCTGGCTTGATAAGGGTATATTAGGGTATTGACGTCATGGCCACTCCTTTAGTATAAGTAGCAACTGTGGCTGTATCATAGTACCTTAGTTTTGTTACCTCAGGAAATCCTCTGCCCTTCTCAGCCCAGTTGCAGTTAAAGACAAGTCAGAGTTTCTTGTTTGATCCAAGACATCCCCCATCTGCTCTCCCTCCTGCTCTGCGCGTCAACTGCGCCTTGTAACTATAGAACCTCAGTGTTCATATTAGAACACCTCGAGCGTCCAGTCGATCACCTGGTGGAGTCATCAATCCTGTTGTAGGGATAAACCCTTGCTTGTTAAACCAAACGAAGTACGGTTTAGGTTGTGTTTCTCTTTAGGATTTCAACCTGACTTGTAGTGACCTCGGACAACCTACCGGAAGAATAGAGACGTGATTGTTCTCTCACAAGCTAGTTGGACTAGTGAGTACTCTGCGGAGTTGGCTCAGTGCACTGGTAGTTGTTGGGGTAGAGTGGCCCTGACAGAGGAGATGTATAGGGAGGTGGTATGTGGGCGCAGAGGAAGATGGATGTGGGGATAGAGGGGTTTGTTTTCTTGGTTGATACCTGTAACCAATGAGAAGATGTTAGGAGTGTATTGAGGGTTCACACTTCAGGCAATTGATTTGCCCATCAAATGAATAGAAGGGTGAGAATAGAGTATGGTGTATACTCTGATATATTGAAACTAATGATAGTGATTACAAAGAAGATTGAGGATGGGAAAAGAGAAAGGTCTGAGACACCTTTCCTTATATATATTCCCATCCAACAAGTCACATGATACTATTTGGTACTGTTTGGACATCTATCTTTGGCCTTGTTTGGTTGTGCAACAAATCATGTGATAAGTTACATGATGGTTTCCCACACATAGCCTTGATCATGCTCCCATCACCTGACATCTTCTGATCACCTGACACTCTCTCATTTCCTGCTGAACCACTTACTGCCCTCAGGTTGCTTTGATGGGTCTTGATGGCACGAATTTCATTAACTACCTGGCTGATCTTTTGTTCCCAGAAGTGGATTCGTGATAGGGAAAGGTTCATGTGGCCAGGCTGTAGACGTGCCACTCTCAGATACAGTATTTATTATGGCACCGTCAGGATAAACAGGTAGCAAGGGGGAAATGTGTTGACCCATGCTGACATCCTCACTCAGGATATTTCTGCCCAGGTCATGCTGGAGTTGGAAATTGGCCTTGATGAAGACAAAGATGAGTGGATTAGGCATTAATCTTAAGTAGCACATGACTGCAATAGCTTCATGTGAACTCACAGTGACCTTGAGACTCTCCTCATGATTCTCTGGGATAGACAGGGAAGGCTAAAAATGCCTTGTCCTGCCATAGGACCACGTTATTGCTGGAGTCATGGGTGAATACCGTCAAACTTCAAACCTTTCCACAGAAGCAAGATGTACCAATGGTGGAGGGTTTGGCAACCACTATGTCCTTGAAGAGGTTGAAGGAGAGGTGTTCAGGATAACTGCACGTGCGGTCTCAGAAACCACACCATGTTTTGCCTTATCAGAGATCTGCTTCTGTTTCTCCTTATCTTTGTCAAGATGTGAAGGAAATTTTCAGGAATAGGATTCTTGAACTGTGATCGGAGGTTCAATCAATCTGATTCATCTCAAGAAAGGTCGTGATTGGGAACCAACCTTGAATGATTGGCTGAACTTGACAAGATCCGTGGCAGGCTTTTTACACTCTGCACTGGAGACAGCATGATTTTCCTTTACCAGGGTGAGTCCACTCTGATCACCACGGGTGTCGTCACGAATGTGAGCGTTGATTGGAGTTGACTGCGGAGGTTTCAGAATGTAGCATGAACTATATGATCTTACTTACACCCATCACTGGGTCCAGGGTAGAATAGGTTTTGGGGGATTATTCTAAACAATATTCTGAATATAATTAAAATAATAAATGTGTTATTTTTTAAACAGATTCTGCCCACATTCAAGGAATATGCAAATGCAAATGAACTCTCAGTAGAGTTGGCTCTGGGCATCAGATTTGAATAAAATAATCCTAGGATATGGCTAGAATATGTTTAAAATAAGACATGTTTATTATTCTGATTATATTCTGAATATTATTTAGAATAATCCCCAGAAACCTATTCTATCCTGGACCCAGTGCATGATTCTATTTGCGATCTTTTGAGTCTCGTGCTTGCACTCTTTGAACTCTGGACCACTTCGATCAAGTTTGGTGGTGGATCCCTCCTCATCAAACGAGGCCTTGGAGGCTATTTATGTTTGTGTGAGTATATTAATGCCTGTGGAAAGTAACCGCTTACCATCCATTGACCACTGTCGCAAAAAATCTGAGATTATAATTCGATTACAATCAATTATAATTGGAGCCATTGGCAGGGCTCCACGGGTCTCTTTGATTAAAATTGATTATAATTACGTGTATTTTTTTTCCGACAGCCTCTGAGATAGAAGGACCAGACCCCCATGTGTCAATATTGGTCAAAGCGATGAAGAAATAATGCTTGAGGGGGGCTCCAGGAGCGGAAATTTCCTTGACATCTTTTAACATCATCCCCGTAGTGTCGCCTTCGCTACTGGTAGAATTTAGGGCCCATTCATACTTCTGACCAATTTAGTAGAGATTGTGACGGTGCTACCCTGTATGCATTCAGAGAATCAACGTGCGACCACAGAAGCAGCGCGGATGTGCGTACGATCAAACCGGTGAGGGACTGCAAAATACGGTCGGTCTCCTGGGGACCATTCGGTAAAGGGCGGGAGTTCTGAGCGGGCTGGCTAGAGGAAGGGCTGGTGTTGAGATCGATGAGAACAGGTTGCGAGGCAGGGGTGAAAGGAGGGTAATCAACCAAAGACGTACCGCGGGCCTGGATTTGGCTTCCCTGTGGCTTCCGACTTGATGCGACGCTTTCTAGGCATGACGAGGATAACGCTGTGAGGGGAGGGTGAATAATGAAGTGGAATGAAGAAGAAAAGGGTTTTATAGGAAAGAGAACGTTGCCTGGGAAAGATAAGGAGAAACACCAGTCGAATGTCAAGGACGGTCCGAGAGTCGAAATAAAGGACGAAGCCGCTACTCGATGGCTGAGCGGGAGAAGGGGGCACTTCTAGACACTCTCAAACCACGATCACTTCATGTGGCACCGCGTTTCTTCCACCTGCAAAACGACTTCCCCAAAAAAATGTTATTTATGAGGGTATCCCTCATGGCAGAGCCGAGCTCGTCAATTCCGAAATTCACTCGTGTTAAATACAATTTTTTTTGCTGTAAAGACTTGGAATTTTTTGGTCGCAAAAGGCGCAAAGTCCTGCCAATGTACTTGAACCCATGCTAACTTAGCCGACTCGCGGAAATTAGCTAAGCAAAGCGTATTACCATAAAAGGTACTACGTTTGCTTACTTAATCTACGTTTTTCGAAACCGCGCAGACATAGAGCCTCGCAAGCTCGGCTAATCAATTGTTGTTCCTCTGCACAAGAGACCACTCGCTGATTTGCAAACCAACTCGCTGAGAATGATATACGTGAAAATGGCATTGCGATTTCCCCACAGACATCGAGCGGCTAGAGCGATCCTCCGGGTCCTAGTATGCAACGTGACTGGCGACCGGCCCACCAATCCGCAAATCGACCTGATGTGCATGATTCCCATCGTCATCAAAATCCAGGTGTAATTTTGAATTTGGACGAAAGATGGATTGCAGCGAGACTCTAAGAGCATTCTGGAGGGCATTGAAACTCAGTGAAAACCCAGGTGATCATCAGCGAGCCTGGTTGATTACGCGCCGGAATTTACATATTCTCGTGGGGACTCCCAATTCGCCGGAAGTAATAGGATGAGGAACACCCAATTGATCTTTCAGCGATCCATCCTTTCACGATGAGGCGATGGTGTTTTGTGTTCGATAGGTGCAATGCCATCTATCCGAGATGTGGTATATATGGTCAAGAGTGACAAGAAAGTTGCCCCTAATCGGCAAACTTGATGCTATGGCTTTCCATCTAGATAGACACGGTGTTAGTGACCGTGTGTCTCGGAGGAATTTGGCGCACCGTAATCTCTCCGCCCCGATAACTCCCCCTCTTCTTCTTGTTCTTCTCCTTCCTAAAACCGGCACCTTTTGTCACAATCAAATCGGCATTTGCTTTGGCTCCGTAGTCATTTCCCGCAGCCTTGCGCGACTCAAATCTGTTATCTTTTAGTCTCTCATCTGCGAACTTGACCTCGTCAACTTTGATCCTCGAGAAAGGAGTATTGACTTTTCGGGGATTTCCTTTCTGATGGGAATAGGAAGCTCCGGGCTGCTGGGTAATTGAGGTGGTGACGGAAGTCCCTATGTCGTCCACTCGGCGCCTCTTAGTAACGGCAGTTGGCCCATCCATTTTTTGTGAAGGCCTGACCGCAGGTGTGTCAACCATGTTGGCAAGGTTCGCCTTTTGTGGGTTTCCAATTCCTTGCACCGTTTTATTTGCTGTGCTGATAACATCGTCGGAGTCGGAATCAGAACCGGATGTAGAGCCAGAATCATCCGACGACGTCGAACTCCCCGAGGACCCGGAGTTACCATCACTATCGTCAGAAGCCTTGTGGGTGGGGAGGGTTTGACTTGAACCCGCCGGCGAACGGGACACAAGTACAAGTGAGTCGGTTCCGTCTACCTCCATGGCCACATCTTTTGGGGTAGGAGCGCCCTCCTCAGACTCCGAGTCACTCCCTCCAATGGACGAGGATTCTGAGGATTCAGAATCTGAGTCGGATGAATCTGTGGGTATAATTGTTGATGAGTGGTTGAAAACCGAACAGGGCACCCACCTGTTGATTTCACCGGAGCACGGGCAGGTGTCTTCCCGGCCTTGGTGAGTTTTCTCATTGGACCCGGTGCGACTTCTTTAACCTCATCGCTGAGGGAGCCGTCTAATTCGGAGTCTGGATCAGAACCCGACTCTCCGTCTGACTCTGGGTCGGAAGATTTTCGAGGGGATGGGACCGTTTTTGTTTTGGTGTGGGTGCTGTTTCCCGACAGTTGGGAGCCCGGTTCAGCGTTCGTTCCTGAGCGTGAAGTAAGCACATGGCATAATTGGAAGGGAGAACACAACACTGACCTGAGCCGGGACTGTCTTCTGAGTTCGATTCTGAATCCTCTGAAGCTGCCTTTCGCATGCACCTGTGAGTCAACTAAAGGGTAACACGTCGTGCAAGAAACATACAGTCAGAAGTGGTGTCAGAACCAGTACTCTCCGAACATGTAGATTTGATTCTATTGGGAGTGGGCTATGAGCCCGAATGCAAGGAAAGTGGATCGCTCTCATACGTACATTGAGGTCCGTTTCTTCCCCTGATCAGCCGTAAACTTCTTCCACTGCTTCACAATAATGGGAAGAGTCTGTCCGCCCTGACTATTCTTGATAATGATGACATCTCTTGCAGCTTTCTTCACTGCTTCTGCAGCCTTGAAATGTGACCGTT
Source organism: Thelephora terrestris (assembly GCA_015956445.1). Taxonomy (NCBI): domain Eukaryota; kingdom Fungi; phylum Basidiomycota; class Agaricomycetes; order Thelephorales; family Thelephoraceae; genus Thelephora; species Thelephora terrestris. Next base: position 627,230 of record WIUZ02000016.1, on the reverse strand, counting down.
CTGTCAGGAACGAATATATGAGAGAATAAGTAGCTGTTGGATGTCCCCGAGTTTCAGTCGATGACGTGTTCAATCGATTGCGCGAGACAAAACGCACCCGCCAAGTCACTGGTTTCCAGAGACATATTCTCGACCCTCTCCGCGCCAGGTGACGATGGGGACAAAACCGGTGAAGGAGCTTAGGGAGGAAGGTCAATTTTCCCTCCGGCACCCACGAGTCGATCGATGATCGGTTAACTTACTTTGTCACTTTGATCAAAGCCACCGCTGGGACCGTGATGATCCTCGATGTCAGTCGCCACTCCTACTCTTATTCCTAGAGGGGGTCACTTCCCCGCGCTTTTGCCACCGGTCCCGAGCAGAGGGGAGCCAAAACCGCCAACATTTCGTGGCAGATCCGATGGCAGGATCAACGCGGTCAGAGATCTCGCCAGAGAGATGGACGACCTCAGCGATGAAGAGGCTGAGGTAGAAGGGTTGGTGAGTGAAATCGTCAACTCCTTGCTCCCCTGCGAGGTACCAGCATGTCATCTCCATTTCTTACAGAATAACGAAATCAGAAAAAGGGGATTTGCTTGGCTTGTTCCGATCGGCAGGTTGTTCACCGACCAAGAAGAGAAAAACGATGTGCGTATTGAACCATTTTCAATGCAAAACCTCTTTCATCGTAACTCTGCAGGTGGACGAAGATGAAGACGACGACGACGACGACGACGATGACACCGGAGGTGACGATGATGCGACTGACGAAACAGAAGGAGCTGAAGAAGACGACGCAGAAGTAGACAATGACGAATCCGCGCGAGATCTCGACGCCAGCATCGAAGACATGGATGAACAGACTGAATCGTTATCCGGAGATATGGGAAGTCTGGACGAAGACGAGGAGGAAACATCTGAATGAGTGGACTTCCCCTCCTCAAGTCTCCCCCCCCCCCCTCGATTCTTTTGACTGGGTGGTCGATTGCCGTCGCGAAAGGATAGGTGTCGATATGCCTAGTGATAGCAATTCCAGTACAAGACCCGATTTAGTCTATTTGCAACATTACCAGTAGATCGGCCAGGTACGCGGGAAGCGTTCGTGTGTACTGTATACTGAGAGTAACGCAAGGGCAAACACGAACTCCTGAGGCCAGGGCATGCCTGTGGATAACCACTGCTATAAACACAACTTCACAGATTATGGATCACCGACTTCCAGCTTCAGCTTCAGCCCTCATCCTGTTTGAAGGGGTTTTAACGCTTGTACTTATAGGGCGAGGATGAGGTTGCGCACGGAAACGAGAAATAAAGGTCTAAACATGGAGGATACTCATACATGAAGGAACGATGAACGAGATCCAGATATTGACGATGACAAAACGAAAGCCAGAGGAATGAGAAGAGCGACGACTGGAACCCGACACCCAAAATATCATGGTAACCAGATTTTGATTGTCTGGTCGACACTCCCCGTTGCTACCACATTTACAAATTTAGGAGCAGAATCAGCGGTGTTGGTTGTAGTTGAACCATTGGCGTTTGCATCGGTGGTGGAAATCGCTCGCCGTCCCCATGTCAACGTCGTGACAAAGTGTCCATGGGCCTGCACCACTTTTATGCATCTACCTGTGGACAGTTCCCACACCCGGATAGTATAATCGTCACCAGCAGAGAGAAGGAATTTGCCTGACGGATGGAAGACGAGAGCTCTGACCCAATTATCGTGACCAGCCTATGGAGGAAAGTGCGTTTAGACGAGAGAGTGAAATGACGGATAAAACAAACCAAATTTCTTAGCATCTGTCCCGTCTGGCAGTCCCACAGTTTGATCGTTTTGTCTCGCGAAGCGGTAGCTATGTAAGAGGCGGGCTTGGTGGACCTGTCGTTTTTCTGTGAAACTATCGATAAGTCTCCTAGCATCATTGGGGGAAGGGAACGCACAGGAAGGCCGGCGAGCTCCCTGATCGCAGGATATGCCACCGCTGGAGCAAACACAGCAATCTCGATGATATGATCGTGGCCACGGAATTCCATCTTCATCTCCCCCGTTAATGAATCCCACAAGCGCGCCGTCTGTAAGGTTTCAGTGCATAAATCACAGAGAAAAAGGTACGAAACTAACCTGATCGTTCGAGGCACTGACCAGGAATTTGCCGTCAGTGGAGGGCTCGACATATCTAACCCAGTCTGAATGCCCAGATATAGTGCGGACAAGATGCCTAACCATCAGTAATGTTCAGAATGCAGTCGTGAATACCAGACGGGCGACAAACGTTGATGAAACATCGAATACTCGTATGGTCCTGTCCCGACTCGCAGAGACGATGAATTGATCGCCTGGCAAAAAGCGTGCAGAGGACACGGTATGGTCATGACCCGCCATCGTCTTGACGTTCTTCCAGTCGTTTTGAGTGTCCCATACTTTGATGAATAAATCCGACGAACAAGTGACTTGATTGTGTGGTAAGTCTGGGGCAGGAAAAAACGCAACGGGAGAGACTCGCCTAAGAGGTTACCTTTACTATCGAAGTCGACGTCGTTTACGGACCGCGTATGGCCTTTGAGAGTTCTCTCAAACTCTCCTGTTTCCCAGTCCCAGATCTTTACGGTGGAGTCGTCACTCGCGGAAGCAATGATATTGTAGGAGGGGTGAAAAGCAACACGTAAAACTTGGTCTCGATGGCCTGTCAGCGTGTACGCTGCAGGGGCCCTTGGCACCCAGTCTGTTTGCAGAGCAGCACGCTTTGCGGGTGACAGTGAGACTTCTTCCTGCAGGCTTGCGTTGCGATTCTCAAGGTCCATGATCTGCGAGCAACCGCGTTATTCAAGCACGACAAGGGGCACAAAAAAGGTGGATGACATACCTTCTTCTGCAGACGAATTACACTGGTCCATTTTTTCTCCAGCAGGCCGTTGTATTTGGATTTGGGATCGGGAGTGTGGTTGATCCCGGTTTCTGAGGAGAGAGATTTAAATGATTCCGCGAAACCATTGGAATGAAGATATTCGAGGATAGATCTATGACTGCGAGTAGCGTGTTCAGAGATGAAAAGAGACGAACGATTGGTGATTTTGCGTACAGATCTTCTCTCTGTCTGTCTGAGAGGAGGGACATTACTGGTGGTAATTAAAGAAGGGGAGGGGGTCGTCTAGGCCTTCGTCGTAGTCGTCGTCGTCGTCGTAACCGGCGTTGGCTGTGGTGAATTGCCGTTTGTCTTCGGTCGTTGTCGTTGTCGTTATCGTCGTTGTTCGTTTCGGTCTCAGACTCCTGTGGGTCTCCTTGGCCACACGTGTATCGAGAGTTAGATCCCCTCGGCCACCATTGTTCTCGTGTCTTGCTTTCTTCCACCATCTCCCCCCTCTCAAAACATCGTTTTTGACACTTCAATGGAGTCACGTAACAACACGGTCTCCCCTCAGCCAGGCACGGCCACCCCCCAATCCTCAGGAGGAGGGATCAGGCGGCATCACACAATCTCTTCTTCTTCCAGAAAATCTCGCACTGGCTCAAAACTCGTTGATGACGAACAGCCTGTCTGGAATGGCAACGAGGACGAAGTTGTCGACGATGACTGGGTCGGCGGCTTGGGCGTTGTTGGCGAAAAACCGACATCCCTTCATCGCCAGACTTCTCTGCCAACTAGGCACCTTCAACGCCGTACGTTTCTGCTTTTCCTGCATGAATATCCCGATTAGCCCTGCCGAAGATCTCACTTTCCATTTCGATAGCCCTCCGTGTTCAACCAAGCGGAACCTTGACTCCACGCACACTCAATAGTCTCTCTGCTATCACAGGCCATGAAGGCGAGGAGGAAGATTGGGAACGAGAGATACATGACTTCCGAGGTGACGATGAAGTAAGTACTGCAACTTTATTCCGCTAAAGCGACATGGTTCTTCCCCTTTCCATCTTGGAAAGCACCCACTCAGTATCCTTCCGTCCTCCAATAAGATTACTCTTCCAAACACCGTCAGGTTTATCGACCATTTATCACTCACATTCCAAGGGTCCGCCCACGGGAGACAGGAAACCAAGTTTTGTGGCGTCTTCCCGAGATTTCGATCGAACTTTGCACCCTGTGGCTGAGATGCCCTCCCCCTTTTTCCACTTCCCTGATCTTTCACTTCATGGTACTATATTCGGCTTCGCTAACGACTCTCAAAGGTTTCCCTAGGCTCCAGTCAAGAGGCAATGGAGTCGGCCTCTCAATTCGATTACGCCGATCCTTCTCCCCCACCGGCAGCGAACGTACGTAGGCATCAAAGCTTAAACTACCCCAACGCCGCTGGCCCGAAACGGATGACCGCTCTCAAACGTGCTGGGACTCTGCAGACTACTCCAATCAAAACACACCAATCTCAAGGGTATTCTTCTGGACAGAGCCCTAGCCCCACCGGAGCTGAGGAAGACGGTCATGAGCAAGAAGAAGAATCCCATTTTCCCGTGGTCCAAGGAAACTATCCGCCCACGTTTGGTAGATCTTCTCCCTGGGGTACTCCTGGGGCTTCGGGAAACAATGACTGGAGGACTCCTACCAGATCAATCACCCCCGGAAGTAACCAGAACACTGCCATGGATGAAGTCCAGCGTGCTTTGAGCACCATAGAACTCAATCAAGCCCACCAACCCCCCGTCACTTACCAACCGTCACCACCACCTAGGTTCAGCCTCAACCACCCGCCCAACCAGCAGAACTTGAGGAGAGGGAGTCAAAGCGGCGCATCCACGCCAGCTATGACCAATACCCAAGGGAACGGCGGCAGGAAACTCAATCTTGTGACCGATGTCAACGACGGACGTGGTGGACAGGGACTTCCCCAAGGCACTGGAGGCCCCACTAGTGCTTCGGCGTATACTATGCCGACTCTTGCGCACGGGCTCTCGCAGAGGGAGAACCCTGAGTTCCGCGGCCAAGGCGGAAATCAACGGGAACGTGCGCTAACCGCCTCAAGCGCTGGCCAATGGGAGCAGAAAGAGAGGGTCATCGTTGGGCGCTCTTCGAACCCTAACCTTAGCGGATCCTATAGGAATGGAGGTGGAAACGGGGTAAACCATGACATCCCTAACGTTCCCCCGATTCCCCCGCAGTTCTTGAGCAATCAAGGACAGGCTCCTCGTCTGGGCCAAAATCAAAATAATTTTGTAGTCCTTGGAGGTGGGCAGCTTGGCCAGAATCAGAGCGCGGGTGTAAACTCCAATGCGAACCCTTCTGCAACCCAATTCCCCATCAGATCTGAAAACCTGATCACCTCTCCTGTGGATATTCCGACCCTTTTGGCTACGAAGGGCTACAATCCTGTTGATTTCGACATCAAACCACCTTGCGTGAGTGTCTGTGGCCTACCAGAAAAATCACACTGACTGGAGTTCATCAGGCGAGGTACTTCGTCATCAAGTCCTACACGGAAGATGACGTCCACAAATCCTTGAAGTACGAAATATGGAGCTCTACTGATCCCGGCAACAAGCGATTGGATAAGGCGTTTAAGGAAACAAACGGGAGGGGACCTATTTACCTATTCTTTAGTGTCAACGCCAGGTCAGTAAATGCGGCTGCGATCATTATCATATGGAAACCTGACGCTTGGCAGTGGTCACTTCTGTGGGATGGCGGAGATGTTAACGCCGGTGAGTACCACTCGCTCCGACACCACATGAATCCCTGATGACGGTTCTTTCCACTCAGGTCGACTACACGCGAAGCAGCACCGTGTGGGCATCCGACAAATGGAAGGGTGTCTTCAAAGTCAGGTGGGTCTTTGTGAGAGACATCCCAAACACGGGCCTTCGTCACATTCGCCTCAAGTAAGTCGTGGTAAATCCTAGTTGACGTTGACGTGAAGTGACGCTTGCGATGCAAGCAACACCCAGGAGCGCAAACCTGTCACCAACTCTCGAGATACTCAAGAACTGCTGCCGGAGGCTGGTCAAGAAATGTTACGGATTTTTCATACGCACCCCGCTAGGACGTCCTTATTGCAAGATTTCGCTTTCTACGAGGTTCGGGCGTTACATCCAATCGTGGGTTCATTCTCACGTTTTTCGCTTCCAGCTCCAGGCCATGCAAAAGAATCAGGTGCAAAATGCTTCTTCACAGCCCACAGGCCTATCGAGTCCTGTGCAACCAGGCAGCCAGGCGACTGACCAGAACGGTCACCAACAGCATCCGTTTGCGATGTCCAACCCAAGTGCTCTCGCCTTCGCCACCCAGCAAATGGGAGCGAGCGGTATGGGTATGGGCATGAACATGGGTGCACCGGGACTTGGAAGCCTCGGTATGAATATGTTCAACCCCATGTTACAGATGCAGATGGGGATGGGTATGACGAACCAGTTCAACAATCCAGCCGCGATGCAGAGTGTGATGAGAAACTCGAGCCCTGGACCGGCGGGTATGCATGGTCAGGGCAGTGGATTTATGAACATGAGCGGACAGTTTTGATGTTAATCCAACCTCCGACGACGGTACGTCCACAACTCCCACAACCTTCTCTCCTCGTTGATCCTGGATTCTTCGGAGGCAGAATCTTTCTGTACTGTGACCACAGTTTTCGTGCTCTAACTGCCAGCTACCATCTTTCTTTCCTAAATTTGTATCACCATTTGCTCTCCCAAGGTCGCCGGCCCGCCTCTCTTATATGCGCTTTGTTATTAGTTTCTCTTTCATGAACTCCACTCGTGAGTTTCCCTCTCGGTCCGCCGCCTTGATAATTCTCCCAGAATTGTTACATTTCTATCGCCTATCGGTTTTTGCTTATGATCACGTTGCGATCTTCCATCTTTTGTCTTGCACCCTCTCTCAACGTTTGCTATCTCGTTTTGTATGACCAGACTAGTCTTTGGATACGGACAGCCAAGGGACAGTGAACGGACGGACATGGACCATCGCTTGTTCGCATGTTGTCTTGTATACGAATTCATATCCATCCTGGTGCGTTATACTTTACTGTGGCATGTACAGACCCCTAGCATTCCGTTTCGTGTTAGTAGCTCGGTAGACGACTTTTGCTCGTATCTTTTTGCCGCGCGGAACCGAGATGGCGCTGAGCGGGGTGCCTTAGCTTTAGTAGGTAAGGTTGAGTTCATTCATTGTCCGTTTATCGACCGATGACCTGACTCTGAATGGGTCATCGCAAGTTGCATCTATTGTCGGGCACTTGTTTACTGTTGGTGTACACGAGGCGACGTTCATATTGGCCGTGCTATCTTTCAAAAGGACAAGATGGGGTCTTATTGTATCCTGTCTTATCTACGTCAGTACGATCGACAACAGCTTTCTCTCACTTATCTCGATCATCCATAACCGTCGGTCAAGAGTTTGGTTGAGGTGATTCCAGTGGCTCCTCGGTAGGTACACCACGTTAGGACCTTCGTGGCCCATGATACTGTCCTCAGATGATTATAAATGTGAGCGCCACAGCACTTAGGGAGGCAACACCCAGTACCCCGCGAACCCAGCCCCACCCAGAGCGCCCTTACCCCACTACTTCTACCCTCACCGTCAGTCTCGAACATTTGAAGCTTACCGTTATCGGTAGTCAGTCATAGGCAGTCCGTCCACTCATACCCTCGATTCTCGATTCTGGTAAGCCAACTAGGATGCTTGAAACGATCCGAAAGGCCGCACGGTTCGTATTTTGGCTAGACGAACGTAAGTGCCTTTTAAAACCTGCTCTATCCTTGCAGCCCTGGTAGTCATTTGAGCTGCTGGGGATGGTTGTGCCGGTGGATGACGATCAGGATCGCGATCTTGACTGTCTCTCCCCCTATTTATGGCGGCTTGCAGAGGTTTATCACGAAGCCATCAAGCTCGCGGAGAGGTTGAGGGAACAAGAGCGAGAGGCAGAGGAGCTGAAGAAGCTGGTAAAAGAGCTGGAGGGTTTGGAAAGACAACTGAGAGCGCTGCAGGAACAGTGTGAACGGGCCAAGAGAGAAGCGAAAGAACGGGCAGAAGAAGGGAAAGAGGCGACGGAGACGAGGGAAGAAAGGGAAGTAGCAGAGGTGAGGGAGGTCGGGGAGGAGGAGGTCGGGGAGGAGGAAATCTAAATTTCGGATTTCTTTCTGATCTGTATGATAATATCGAAGCCTACTATGTTTTACCACATGTTTTGCTGCCGCTAAAACGTTGACGTTGGGCATCACAACGTGTGATTGGCGTCGCCATGGGTCGAACGCGACGTTGGTGGCAGCGACACTCACTGGAGGCATTTAACCTCAGGAAACCAGGCTATGAGAGCGAATGAGATTCAACACGCGTGTGTCCGACGAGAGCGTACGAGAGGCAAGAAAAAAGAATGAGAAAAAGCGCAACAAAAGATGCCGAGTTTTGAGCTTACCGAACTTGGGACTTGCCATCGTTTCGGCCAACACCCTCACCTCACCCTCCTCCCTCTCTTCCCTCTCCCGCCCCCCCTTCCTTATAATCCGTACATACCCGCTTCACTTATCTGTATATGGCTCCACAGCCCTCGTCGTTGGCTCAGTCCAACGGCGCGACAGGAACAACAACGAGCGTTCAAGTCGGTAAGTCTTCCCGTCTCCCCGACCACACACATTCCATCGTTCATACCTTCAAATCCAGCTTTGAGGATCCGTCCTACAAACAACCATGATATCGCCACCATACCCCCTCGTTTCCAGCGGACTATCGTTAATCCCCTTTCTGCAACTTCCGTCTCTGTCGACCCGCTGTCCGCCAATTCCGCCCAAAACTCAACCCCGTCCGCCCCCCAAACCGTCGCCTCCAAGAAACAACAGTTCACTTTTGATCAGGTTCACGGCCCTAATACAACCCAGCATGCCGTCTTTACTTCCACAGCGAATCCTCTCATCTCAAGGTTCCTGGAGGGCTTTAACTGCACCATCCTCGCCTATGGACAGACCAGTTCCGGAAAAACGCATACAATGACTGGTATCGACCTCGACGCCAATCCTACCGATCCTGACAACGGTATGGGCATCATCCCGAGGGCTGTAGCAACAATCTTTGCCCGCGCACGGGAACTTCGGGAGGAACGAGCTGGTGCCTGGAATTTCAATATCAAGGGTTCCTTCATCGAAATCTACAACGAAGATCTTCTCGACTTGCTTGCCGACGAACACTCTGCTAATGGTCGCCGTGATGTTCAAATTCGTGAAGACAAGCGTGGTACTATTATCTGGGACGGTCTCCGGGAAGTCAACGTGAAAAACACCCCCGAAGTCATGACGTGAGTGTCCTTTGCACACATCCATCCTTTCTTGAACTCGCCTTTCCTTCACTGCCAATATTTTCCGCTTCGCCGATCTCTCTTGACATCTCTCTGATCCTTACTCTTCCATTTCTAGCTTGCTCCGTAAAGGTACTTCCATCCGCCGGACAAACGAAACAGACATGAATGCGCAATCTTCTCGGTCTCACGCCATCTTTTCCCTCACTCTCATTCAGAAGAAGTACGTGGGCACAAACCCCCTTCCTCCTCGGTCATCTTCCCCACTTCCACCCGGTGGACCAGGAAGGTCTCCATCCCGTTTGGCGCGTCCGGGATCTATGATCGCCGGGCCTTCAAATAGAGTTTCTTCCCCCACCCCCGGAAGACCTGGCACCCCAAGCTTCAGCGCTGCCCTGAACAGATCCAGTCTCCAAGCAAGCGGTCTCAGGCCTCCGAGTTCTCTAGGTTTCCACCACGCCGATCACGATTCAGCCGAGTCCATCGCTTCGGCCGACGGCGATTGGGTAACTGTAGTGTCCAAATTTCACTTTGTCGACCTTGCCGGTTCCGAGAGGGTACGTCACGCTTCTTTTTTGCTTCTTCTTCATCAGTCTCACTTTGTATGTGCAGTTGAAACGTACTGCCGCTCAAGGTGACCGTATCAAGGAGGGTATCTCCATAAATAGTGGGCTTCTTGCTCTTGGGAACGTCATCTCTGCACTGGGGGACCCCTCCAGGGTCAAGTCAAACACTGCCTCTTACGTCCCGTACCGAGACTCCAAACTCACCAGGTTGCTGCAAGATTCGCTGGGTGGCAATGCGCATACCCTCATGATCGCCTGTGTTAGTCCAACGGAGTGGAACGCGGCCGAAACGATCAACACCCTCAAGTACGCGAATCGTGCGAGGAACATCAAGAATCGGGCCGTCGTGAATGAGCGGGAAGAAGGGTGGGATGACGTCGAATGGTTGCAGAACATGGTGACCAGGCTGAGGAAGGAGCTCAAGGGTCTCAAGGAAGGAGGTCCAGCGAACCAAAGCGATTCCGGCGCACCCAGTTCTTTCAAATTGGGCCATACTCCCGCATCTTCGATCGCCACAATCACCTCCTCCGAGTCTCACACCACCCCCGCTTCCGGGAGGATGCTAGCTCAAATGGCAGAACTCAGGAACAACTACGAGGACCTCCGGGAGCAGTTCACACAACGCACCGAAGAGCTCACTCGCCTCCGAAGGGAGTTGGCCGAAAAGTCTTCAAGATCTTCAAATGTTGGTGGCCAAATGAACCGATATGAAGAGATTGTTGGACCAGTGATCGAGGAGTACGAGAAGACGATCAGCGCCATGGAGGCGGAATTGAGCTTGAATCGGGCCGCGTTGAGGCACACCAACGAGATGTATGACGAGAAAGAGGAGGAGTTTTCTACTCTCCAGGAGCGACACTCAGCAACTGAGATGTACGTTGAAGAGCTGAGGAGTCGTGCAGCGAGACTGGCAGAGAGGGAAGCTTCTACGGAGGCAAGTCTTCTTTTGTCGTGTCCCTTATTTACCTCACAATGTTATCTTCACCTTCCAGGCATATGTCAGGGATCTGGAAGAGCGGCTGAAGCAATACGACGAGTCCAGCCTGACTTCTTCCGAGTCAATGGGCTCCCTCAAGAGGGAAATTACACAGTACAAGGAAGCAGAAACTCACTCCGCGCAGTACATCGCCGACCTCGAATCTCGTCTCCTCCGCGCAGATGAGTCTATTCTCGATCTCCAGCAGGCCGTGGAGCATCTCGAGAAGGAGGCTGGCCGCCGTCGTGAGGAGGTTGAAGTCCTTCAGAATCGACTTACCTCCCTCGCAAAGGATGGTCAGAGTTGGAGAGATGATCTGGAAGAAAGGGAGGAACGGGTGAAGGATTTGGAGAGAAAGATGATCGAGCTGGAGACCAAGAAAAATGATGCGGCCGAGGAGCGAGCACGCCTCGGAGAAATTGTGGAGGAGGTTGCGAAAGCTAGACGGAGTCTACAACTTCCCAAGGGCATTACGATCAACGGCTCTGGCCTTGTGTCTGTTGGTTCATCACGTCCTGATACCCCCGTCTCCACCGCACCCCCATCCGAAACGCCACAAACCCTTGCCGAGGGTAATGCCGACGCTCAACTCCTTACTCTCCAACAAACCCACACCGCAACCCTAGCGGATCTCTCCAATGTTACCGCCAAGTACCGTGATGCTTTGCGGGAAATTCAAGATCTCTCGTCACAACTCGAGGAGGTCAAACTTTCGCAAGGCCTTGCTCCCTCAGAATCTCTGGAGAGAAGCGGGACACTGGACACCTTGGGAAACACTTCTGGGGCAGTGAGGAGGAAACCCGTGAGGAACACGAGCGATGGCTCTGGCACCCGCCGCCCTTTTTTCAGGCACGCGGCCTCGGCGGAATCTCTCCATTCGAGGTCAACAAATATCTCCAATGCCTCACCGAATGATACTGATTTCCGCCGGTCTTCCATCCAGGTCGCTTTCGCAATCGCAATCGCTCTCGCAGGAGCTGTCCTCGGCCAAATCGCACAAACCCTTCTTTTCCAGCAGTCACGGAAGCAATAGCCCCATATCGCACTCCCCTTCGAGCTCTTTCTCTTCCCGCCCCAATCTCTCCATCTCTGTCTCCCCTTCAAGTTTATTGGACGGTGCGAATGGTGTGGACGGTTCTGCAGTTAACAGCGGCAAAAGTGCTGCAAGCCTCGAGAAGGAGATTATGCGCCTACAGGATGTCTTAAAGGAGCGAGAGGCTGAGATCGCCCTCTTAGAAGAGTCGTTGAAGGCCTCGGAGACCAAGGCAAATCACCTCCCCGCCGCTATCAATGTCAATGGCTCCGCGATCACCCCGCCTCTGCTTCATGTCGAATCTGGAGACAGCGAGGATGTGACGCCCACTGGGGACCATTCTGAATGCGAGAACAGAGGCGGGAGGACGACGCCTGTCTCTTCGTCTCCGATTCCTTCGGTAAACCTGTCCCCCAAGACGATGAATCAATTCAGGGCGATCAGAAGCAGCTTAGACTTTGGCGAGCCCGATGGTGTTGATTCAGTGCCCTCCTTGGGACAAGACAATCTATTGGAAAGATTGAATGAGTTGATGCGGTAGGACTCATTGACTTTGATTGCGTAGATTCGATCATTGATGTGCTTGACACAGGTCGATGGCCCAAAAGGAGTCATCCCATAAGGAGGTTGTGGATGATCTCAACGGTCAGTTATATCAGGTCAAGAAGCAACACGACGAACTGCAAACGCTATCTCGTGATCAGGTGTGTACCCCTTTCTTCTAAAAGCACACCTTTTCACGGTTGAGCACGTCAGATACACAACATGTCCGCCGAGATCGAGGCAATTGGTTCCAAGCACACAGAAGCCCTAGCCAAACTAGAGGAAGTCGCATGCCGCGAGGCCGAATTAACGGAATCCATACGCAAGGCGCAGGAGACCCACGCCGCCGAGGTCGAGGCCCTTCGAGCTCAACACGCGGAGGCGCTGAAGCTGAAGGAAGTTGAGGTCGACGAGCTCATCAACCGTCTCAAGGCCGAGCATGAGGAGATTCTCCTCCAACAGTTGGCTGCAGCCGCCGCAGACCTGGAGAAGGCTCACAAAGATCACGCTGAGGCATTCGGAAAACTCAAGGCCGAGCACGAGGAGGAATTGAAACGCCGCGATGAGGAGATTCAGGAGCTTTTGGCCAAGGAGAAGCAAGCTCATGAGGAGAGTTTAGCCGCCGCCCTTGCCTCTCATGCCTCTGTCATTTCGCTCAAGGACAACCAGTACGCTGCTGCTCAGAAACGTCTTGAAGAAGCCGAGAAAGCGGTTCGGACCGCCAAGTCGGAGCATTCGACTGCTTTGGAGGTACTTGCGGCCGATCACGCTGTGTCCCTCAAGGCAAAGGATTCCGAACTCTCTGAAAAGGTCGCGAAGACCGAGGAGGAACACTACGACGTTCTCACCAAGCTCCGCCAAGACCACTCCGAGGCTATCGAGAGGCAGGTTAACGAGGCCTCGATTGCCATGGAACGGCTTAAGGAAGAACACGCCAGCCAGCTCCAAGTTGCCGAAATCTCAAGGGATGGCTCACTCTCGGAATCTCAGTCCGCCCAGGAGAAGGTTATCCGGGAGCTGCGGGAAGCTCACTCCAAGGCCATTTCCCAGAAAGAAGCGAACTTTACGCAGGACCTGGAGAGACTCAAAGCCGAACATGAGAAGGTTCTGTCTTCTACTGTCGAACTCCACACTTCTGCCTTGGAAAAGGCCCGATCTGATCACGCTGCGGCATTGTCCAAGCTACAGGCGGAATCTCAGGCGGAATCGACGCGACTGGGGAAACTGGTGGAAGACGCTAAGGCCGGCTTGGCCGTTTTTGAACGACAGGTTGCGGAAAGACTCGAAGCCAGCCAGAAGGACGCTGCCGAACAGCAGGTCCTCATCCTCCAAGAAGTCGAGCGCGGTCACGAGCAAGTTATCAACAAGCTCAAGGGCTCTCACCAAACGGCACTTCGGGAGGCTGAGAGGAAGGCTCTCGACGAGCAGGCCAAACTCCACCAGTCCCATCTGCAAGAGGTCGATAGGCTTAAAGAGGATCACACCGTCGCTCTCGCTGAGCTCAAGGCTACCCTGCTCGCTTCCCATACGCAGGACCGGCAGGACTTCGAAGCTGAAGTTGAACGGCAACATCAGTCCCTCATCGATGCCCATTCTAGTCACGTTTCAGAGTTGGAATCCAAGTACAACCTGGCCCTCTCGCAGTCTGAGGAAAGATTCGAGAACGAGCGTTCTGCTTTGATCGATACCCACTCCAGGGAACTCGAGAGCCTTGCAGCTGGACACAAACTGGCGCTCGCTGATGCGGATAATCGAAGCGCCCAGGAGCTCGCCGATTTGAACAGGTCACATGAGGGAGCCATCGCCCAGCTCCTTTCCGACCAGCAGTCTGCAGCCGAGAACAGGCAATCGGCTTTGGCGGCTCTCGAGGCTCAACATCTACAGGCTATCGAAAAGCTACGTACCGAGCACGGCGACAACCTGACACGGGAACAGGAGAAATGGAAAGCTTCTATCGCTGAGCTGGAGGCTCGACATAATCAGGAACTCAGCTCTATCACCAAGGAACTGACCGTCCTTAGCTCTTCGTCTTCCGAAGCAACCGCCCTCCACGAACGCTATCTGCAGGATCTCGCTGCTAAGGAGTCGGAACTCAAGGACACCCAAGCAGAACGGGATGACCTTGCCCTAGAGCTCTCGCGGTTACGAGAGGAGTTGGAGAAGGCGAGCCGCGAACAGTCTACACTGCTCAATGAGGCTGCCAAGCGCCAGAGCCTTGTAGATGAACTCGAGAAGCATCGTTCCGTGCTTGCGGAAACCCAGGAGTGGCTGCAGAAGGTCAAGGACGAGAAGGACGCAATCCAACTGGAGAAAAACAAGCAGGAGGCACTCCTTCGTGATCTCCAGGTTCAGGTCACTCGCAGTCCCTCTCCGCCCAACAATACTCCTCGATCGCGACAAACCATGATTCCTCCCGCGAAACCCCCTCCTCCTACACCCCCTCCCTCCATTCCACCCCCGCCTGCCCCGAGATTGGATACCTTCGCTACGGCCTCCCCTCTCTCGACTATTAATTCAATGACTTCTTCGAGGGAGCTGAACCTAGATTCACCAGCTACGCCTGCGACATCTCTTGCTCCATCGCTCCAGGATTCTACCATCCCAGCTGTCGATCCTAAGGTCGTCCAACAACTCGACCAGCAGACGAAGACCATCGGAGAACAGGCGGCGATGATCAAGACCCTCAACAAACAACTCACGCACTGTGAGTCTGACCTCCAGACACATATGGATGAGGTCAATCGATTGGAGAACACCCTTGCCGATTCGGAAAAGAATCGTACGTTTGATTCCAACCGTCTCCAGACCTTAGTTTTGATTTTTCTTCCCAGTCCGAAAAGCGCGCATGCATGCCACCGAACTGGCACGCGAACGGGATTCGCTCAATGCCCAGATGGCTTCCCTTCGAAATGACCTAGAAGAGGCGAAACGCGAGGTTACAATCGTCCGACGTTCCGTGGTGGAGGAAAAACAGTCACTCGAAAATCGATTGGACGAGGAGAGAAGAGCAAAAGAACGTGTTCGCGCTCAGCTCGATAGCCGAATGGAGGAAGTCCAGAAACGCAAATCTAAGTTTGTTTGCTTGTAATCCACGGTATATCACTACTGGCTGGATCCCACCCTCTTTGCCATTGTCACCTTCCCGCAATCCCGCACTGTTGCATATCTTGTCTTCGTTGCCCTTTCTGCCCCATTGTTTCGTATGATTTCTCAGCCTGACTTATGACCTTCGCTCTTCCCTCACTTCTCACCCTCATTGTTTCCTGTGCCTACACTCATTGATGTGTTCGTTCTTGTGTATAGTTGGATACCCTCTTAAGGCGTAATTCGAGATAATACCTTGGTTTTCAATTTCTGTTATGGCCATTTTTTTCCACCGAACATCACTGCATGTACGAGATAGTAGACAGAGCCAGAAGAGAATTCTATACTCCGAGGTTTCTCTGCGGATGTAATAGCGTGCCTCCCTTCGCACACGGCTAAGTCAGTATTTCATTCCGATAGACATAGGGACCCACTCCATTCGATTATTGCCTTGAATTCATGTCCATCCATGAGAATGAGCAGGCTTCTCAAACTCGGTCGTGGGCTTCGCCGCTTGTTGGTGACACTGATAATGGCACATACATATTATACACCGGCAGGCACCCTGAAGGCTAAAAGTTCAATGAACGGGATGAATTTGCGACTGCCGGGGGGCCAATACTTATTCACAACCCGTCGGAACTATATGGCGCCTCACAGCCACGCTCGGGATCTATTGGCCTCACTTTCACTCCCCAAGCCAACCTGCCCATCGCCCGAAATCCATCTACCTGGCGGAAATGTTCTCGGGTCAAAAAAGGACACTTCCATGTTTCTCTATGCAGGATAAAGTACGTGCCTCCCCTGATTATTGCTGATTCGTGTGGGCGCCGATCAGTGCAGGTCTGCCTTATCACAGGTGGGGCTCGGGGGCTCGGTCTCGAGTTTGCCCATGCTTTTGTTAATTCGTCAGTTGACTTCACTTTGTGGTCGGTTAGACTCTGAACCAGCCACGTGGTGACTCCAGAGGCTGTACCCAACTGGCCATCTTGGACCTCAAGCAACTTGAGGCGGACGCTGCAATAAAAGAACTTCTAGAGTCCGCTCGGGAGAACGGAATCGATACCACTGGCTTTGAGTTGATAGCCATTGAGTGTGACGTGGCATCTGAGGAATCGGTTGTGAGCGCATTCGAGCAGATGAAGAAGAAGTTTGGGAGGGTAGATGCGGTGGTTGCATCAGCTGGTGTGTTTCCTTTCCACGTCGCGGCATTTCATGGCTTACTTTTCAAAGGCATCGTGGAGAACTACTCTGCCCTTGAGTATGCTCGAAGGCCTTTCTTTCTCTTGAATAAGGAGTTCACCGTTTGCTACTTGTAGATACCCCCTCGATCGGGCTAGGAAGCTCTTCGATATCAATGTACACGGGGTTTATCTCACCGCTCGTGAAGCCGCAAAGATCATGATACCTAACGGAGGGGGGAGCATTGTTCTAATTGCTAGCATGAGTGCATCGGTCAGCACGATTCGCTTCCATGATTGAACTGCTCTAATGTGAACGTAACTCATGCAGATCGTCAATTTCCCACAAGTAAGTACCGTTCAATTGCACCATACAAGGCAACGCACAGCCCTTACTATTGTAGCTGCAAACTCCCTATAACGCGTCAAAAGCTGGTACGCCTCCGTGACACTTGGTTCCGAGTAGTGTGATACTTACTCCTGTAGCCGTGAAACACATGGCAACAAGTTTAGCCGTTGAATGGGCAAAAACTGGGGTTCGTGTGAACTCCCTGAGGCAAGCCGAAAATGGAACTCGGGTGTCCAGGCTTACCGACAAAACGTGGCCCTAGCCCTGGTTATACCCTTACGAAGCTCACCAGGACGATTCTGGCTGGAGCACCGGAACTGAAGGAGACTTGGGAAGGGCTCACGCCGATGGGAAGAGTGCGTTTCCCGTGACCTCGTACTAGAGTGTTTATGCCGACGTTTGTGCTACCCTAGCTGGCAGAGCCCGGTGATTTGGCTGTAAGTAGACGGAGAAGAACACAGGAAGAATCTGACATTTCACGGTTTACTGCCTACAGGGTGCAATTGTCTTCCTCGCAAGTGACGCGTCGAAATTTATGACGGGGACAGACCTCCTCATAGACGGAGGTTACTGCGCCATCTAACGAGTTATGTACCAGTATTGGTGATGGTTGTAGGAAGGATAGAATGGATGATTAACATTGCTTCCCTGTACGAGGATGATGAATGACCTGTTACCCCCGCAACATGGCCTTTCCCTATAGGAAAGTGGGCCGTGGTCACTCGTCCCTAAGAGTGGTCACCCTGAGCAACTACCACCGGCATGAATAGGCCTGGCCCCATCCCCTTTACTTTCCGTGCGTTGTCCAGAAGTGAGAACTTACTGAGGCGTTTGGCCGTATAGTGAGGCTCGGGAACTCGTACTTGCATCAATCTATGTCCGATGCAACCCTCCACACACCCGGAAAGCGCGATGTCATGTCAAGAAATCGCTGCCCACGGGACAGGCAATGAATATAGGGATGTGTTGCAACAGGTCGCTGCAAAACCCGATAGGAGGTTCAGTGGCACCCAGACCCTTCTTTCTTGTTAAGCCGTCGCGCTGGTCAGAGTTATTAAGCGCCCAGTTCCCGCATCACTACGGGGATGCACCAATCGGATGAACGTACAGGTGGTAGACCTTCCGGTAATAGCGAGAACGGGATTCGCAGGAGACAATAATGATTCTCCGTGGGCACGCGTAGGGTTCAAGATACGCATAGATAAGCTCTCGGGATTTCTTATGCGGACCTGGTGGGGAGTTGGACTTCGCCAACAAATAGGCTGGCTTCAGACAAAAATCTCCAAATGGCATGATGGGACCGAAGTCGTCCGCGGCGAAATCGCTGCCACCCCACGGCCTGATTGGTTTTAATGTTCCAATAATTCCGTCTTCCTGGCTGACTCCCAGAGGGCGAATATCAGCTAGTACGGGACGAGTTGCGATGAATCGCGAGTTAAAACCCCCTTCCGCCGCAATTTCGTGGCCCTCAGGCACAATCGACCTGCGCCGCGCGGATAAGTGTACGGAAAGCCGCAGATGTCCTCTTACCGAACCTGGGCGACGATTTCCATCTTACATGCCCTCGACTGGAGAGAAAGTTCAACCGACGCGGCAATCCTTCCGCGATCAACTCTCCTCGGCCTCAGTCTCGGGCCGGTCCGATCCCCGACTCTTCCTCTGAACGTCAACGGTCGAAGCCCCTCCTGCAATGTCCGCCATATCTCGGCTGGTAAGTCGATAGCACGCTCCGCAGATCAGTTCGCTCAACAGAAAAGATCAGCCTTCGTTGACTGGCGAATCGCTGTACAGCGACAAAACCACAACCAGTTCTCCTTTCGCTTCTGGCCTCACAACCCCAAACGATGAAGAGCCCAGCCACACCCTGTTCTCCCCGGTCATAGAAGGCGAAACTCCAAGGCAATTGGGTGGCTTTGCCTCTCAGGAAACCTTCCTGAAGCACACGCGGAAGGGCCCGCTCTCCAGGGTCATGTCTAAGGCGAAGGAGGCGGCCAAGTCGGTTTTCGAGACCCCGAAGAGACTCAAAAAGGTTTGGTAGTCGTGGTTCTTTCCCACAATGATTCTAACCCCTGTGTAGCGTCAGTCGGTTGTCAGGCGGGAGGATGGTGTGGGCCAGGTAGAATTCGAGGAGGCGTCAGTGACTACAAGCGATACGGTCCGTTTAACCCTCAAGTTCTTCCGCATTCTTCGAGAGCCAACGATTCTTGGATATTCCTACAGTTCTCATACGAAGTTAGGGGGTCTACTGAGGCTGTTCATCGTATGATCATGGAATCGCCCTCCTTGGCGTCTCCCGCTCTGGTTTGCAACCGTAACCCTCTCGCCATGTCTCAAACTAACCACCGTATCAGGCGTCTATAGGAAGCTTTGACTATTTAGGATCCACGACTACTCCCTGCCTCCCTCGTCCTCTATCCTCGGCACGTCAACAAAGCCAGATATCGGATGCAGCTAGAGATGAAGTTTCCCATCAATATGCTCCCCGTACTATCCAATGGCTATCGCATACTCTTCTCCTAGCTATCTGCTTCCCCGTCTGGACTTTCGCCGTTGGAGGTTGTATTCTCCTCTCACCGACCACCCATCTGGATGTTATCGCTTTTGGCTCCGGTTTCGTGTCTCCACCTCCCTCTGACATCGCCCGTTTTGGATACTGGGCTGAGAACGCCATCCCCCATGTGTGCACTTTCCTCGCTGGCTTGTGTTTCTTGATTTGGTGGAGACTAGACCTCGGATTCTCCGTCCTTGCAATCGTTCTTTGTCTTTTCTGGCGAGCCTGGTCTCATTTTGAGCTGGACAAGGAGATACCCCTGGGCGCAGATGATCAGCAAGCCGTCTACTTGACTTCTGTGGTGCACACTCTTGGAGATGGACATCGGTTTAGGGCTAGAGACGGATCACTCGTAGATCTCCCCCCTGGTATCGAACTCAGCAGGGGTATGCTATTACGCAACTGAGGTCATGCAAGTCCCGGAGTCGCCCATATCACTATTCTAGATTAAGGATGCAGTACAGTAGAAAATTACAAGCCATTAAATTACAACGATCCTGCCGGCCAAAAACCGCTCGATTTAAAGGTCTGTTGACCAGGGGGTATCGGTGTCGTATAAGTCTCGCTCTATTCCGGGAAGAATCTCCTTCGCCCTGGGGTGGGGATGCATGAGTATCATGATCACCATGAGAACAAGGTAGATCCATACCATTCTAACCAGTCATCCGTGGTCCAAGACGATGCAAGGTCGCAATCAACTGCCTTTTCTAATGGCACGGTCGAGCTTGATGATGGTGGGACAGGAGAGGAGTAAAAAGTCGACTGTGCAGGCAAATTGCTGGGCGACTCCAGGAACAACCCGCTTTCCATGTGGGGTAAAAGGTCAGATCCCAAGCTATTGGACGTTTCTGCTCCGGTGGCACCTACGTCCATGGAAGATTCGTCAAGCCTGGTCGTGTTTCTATCGTTCTTTGTGTATCCTGGTCGCATTGTGGGAGTGTCACCGAAGACCTCTGGTTGAGAGGCATCCCAGGATCTAGGGACAGACAAAACGTAGATCCTTCGATCGAGAACACCGAGGCTAACGCATTGTGGGCCGCTAGTCATGGGATCCATGTCTTCCGCTGCAGTGCCAAGTACGCTGTCGGCTAAGCATTTCGCTAATTCCACGTACAGAGACCCTGAACCTGTAGGAGAAGAGGCGGAGTCGTCTCTAAGAGGGATAGACTGACTAGGGCTGAAATCTAAAGGATGAGTCCCAGCTCGCAACCTCTTCTGGCGCTTCGCAGATCCATTCGGGGCTCTCTTCCTTCTTTTCGTCCCTCGAGAAAGTTGTCCGTCGCAACTCCCAGTCACTGAGGTGGGTAAGTGCGATCCAGGTAGCAGGCGGGTCTCCAGCAGACGGTCGGTCGTGCGTTTCGCAATGAGATCGGGCATGTATACGCAGTCAATACCGGCGCGGGAGCATCGGACGCAGGCACTGTGACCGGAGCACTTTTTCTTTCGAAAGCGACAAAATTCGCACGATTTACGTTGTTGGAGGTTGTTCCGGGTAGATTGGGAGAGGAAAGGGGTAAGAGGGAAGGCATCGGGAGGCGAAAGACGATCAAGCTTGAAGTGAGTCTGACACCAGGACGGGGGCCCAGTACATTCGCCAAAAGAACCGGGGCAAAGGTTATCCAAAGCAGGAGCTTGATGTTGCACCCTGGCAGCGTGTTCCAGATGTCCTAAATCCGCGTCTTCGCCCCCTTTCCTGGGATCTGGTTGGGGCTCCGTTGTAGAATCAAGTTCGCCTTTCTGAGGGCGCCCAGTGTCGAACGGTGATCGTTTCGAGGAAGGCTCGAGATCGAGAATGTGCTCGCAGTTGCTCAAACTCATGTGATGGGCCGGTACAAGGATGTGGATGTGGACATCTTTTTGCCACTTGCAAGTAGACTGGAGGGAATGCAATACCGTGGCTTGGAAGATAGAGGAGCCCACTTCCATCGATGAGAGTACACAATGGCGGTAGACCGAGTTGCGTGGGGAAGAAAAGGGGTCGGAAGTTGCCGTGGGAGGCGGGCGATCGGGTCGTGAATTGTACTTGTATTATGTAAGGCGCATACTACTGAAACGATATTTCCGGACTCCCTATGCGTTGGTCAGTAGAGAGACAGTAGTTGCCGTGCTTGGGGTTTGAATGACAATATCGTCGTGCGAGTCGGGTACTTCAGGAATTGCATTGAAAACATTTGCGGTTACAATTGGGATGGATTTAATGGCACGTGAAGTGGTTGAGGTGTCGCTCTCGTTTCGGCGCTAGGGGTAGTTTTGGGAGTGGCGGTGGGCCTCGTTTTGGCCTCGGAACTAGAGACCAGATCTTGGGACTGAACATTATGGTGGAGTACTGATAACACTACAGGGATAAGGGTTCACAACAGCAAGGTTGTTGACAGGAGGGGTAGTAGGCTCGGAAGAGAGGAGGTTGGTTCCATCGGATTCGTTCAGCGTCGCTGTCGATCCAAAAAAGAAGTGAAATGCTAGCACCAGCTAGCGAACACTACTGGACTAGAACGGAATGTATAATGTTTTCTAGTTGCTCACGAGTAAGAACCAGGCGCGAATTGCCGGTGACTACATGTGTATAAATCGTCAACATTCTCGGTCACCGAATCGCGCTGCCCGTCATAATCGACAAAATTACATGTGGCAGAGACTCGGAAGGATTGTTATCAAGTAGGTAAGCGAAACATGGTTTCTCGACTGTCCCATGCGAGGACGGAAAGTACTATGGGATTGCCGCTTGGAGGCAGGACCTCACCAGGGTCCCTCGCGTCTTCGACGTAGTTCGTCCGATTCCGTTTGACTTTTGATGACGACTCAGACCGAGTAGTAAATCGACATCTATGTTATTCTCACGTTGCCCACAGCTGAGTGATTTTTTTGGTAGCCGATTGAGTCACGATGCCATGGTCTCCGCGAACTTCCCTGGACGATGAGCGGTCCGTGAGGCCGCTTCAGTGACCAGGTAATCCAGGCCCGAAACACGAACTAGCTTTGAGTGGTGGACCGTGGACCACGGAACGGGATCTGGGCAAGTAGTGGTGACCCCAGAAGTGAAAGAGCCATGCACGCGACATTGTCCGGATGCTTGACTAGTTGAAATGGGTGGCTTACCACCGCTGGGGGATTTGAGATGGCGTGTATCGTTGCAAAAAAAACCCCGATACATCGTCCGAAAAAAAGCGTACCGCAAGATGAATTGATACCTAGACGAATGACAACACCATACGTGCTCTGCAGAGCGCACAGAACACCTGGACATCGTCTGGTTCGTTGCGTTCGTCCCCTCTGGCGTTGTTTGGTCATGTTTGGAGAATGAATGTTGAGTTCCTTTGTTCAATGATCATGGCGATCGATCCCGTGATGAAATCCGACGCATCTCACGGTTCACGGGCGAACCCTTCCACTCTCTTCGCCGCCCCGAATCTGTCTAGTTCCCAAAAAGTACTCATATATGGCCCTTCTCGACTTCCATGGACTCATCTCCCTATATAAGCTGGCTCGAAACAGTGTGGGGAGCACCCCAAACCCCTCACGTCCCCCTCCGATGCCTGCCCCCAAACTCATACGGCCACCCTCGCCCTCAGTTGAGGGCTTTCAACTTCGTCCTACTAAGTCTCAATCTGATATCACGAAACGCCAACCCAGCCCTGTCATTCACTCTGCACCGGACACTACGCCGATCGCAAAGGGGACCTCGAAGCAGGATCTCGACACCGACGACGCTGTAGAGTACGACACTGACGACACTGGAGAATACGACACCGACGACGCTGGAGAATCCGACACCGACGACTACAAGCAGCATATCATTCAGGACTTTGAACGTCATCGGGTTTTCGTGGGCATGGATGATTTTATGAAGCAGGTCCTGCACGTCCCCGACGATTGGAAGACCCGATGGGCAGAGGCAATCCAGGAAGTCAAACTCAACAGGGACTTTTATACCCACCATTTGCTTTACTCCAATAAGTGCGGAACCAACGGTATCAACGAGGCAGCGTTGTACGGACCCCTGGTGGGGATGATCAATTCCATTCTCACAGTCACCTGCGAGCCCACGCTGGAGGCCGTCAAGCAGAAGTCCTTCAAACGGTTCATCAGGAACGATCCCAAAAAGCTTCACCATGGGGTACTCAACGAAGCCGGTCTCACGCCGGATATCGGCGCTTTCTACGATGACCTCTACCGCAAGCTCAAACGGGAGGAGGTTGAGAATGGGAGGCTCGATACGTCGTTTATCACCTGGGCACATCCTCTACAGGTCCTAGAAGTTAAGCACTTTGACACCGCCCTGGTGGATGGATCGTGCATGCCGCGGTTACAGATGAACGGTACGCTCGCAGCTTTCCTCTCTTGGTGTTTTTTAATGACGGGAGACATCAGGACGGGACCCGAAGCTGAACCATGCCGGTCCTTCGAAGATCTTGCGGCACCTGAAAAAGAAGGGTGCGACCAAAGAGCCTGCCTCCGCTCCTCCTCCGGAAATTCTCAGTAAAGCGGTAAAGCGGCTTGCCGATGAATCGTCCGAGACGAGCCGCAAGGCGCAGAAGAAGTCTTACAAATCGACCCCTGGTGGTGCGAGTGTAGAGACCGAAGGAAATCGGACAGATCGACCTCTGTACGGTCGAATCGGGGCACGTCGTAGTCGTCGGGCGGAAGAGACAGACGGTCAAAAGGAGGTGTACGTTCAAATCGGAAAATATGTCTTGGAACAGTTCTCCATCCCCGCCTTCCGCTCCCACGCAACTATCGGCCTGATCGACCGCGATCGCATCCAGCTGTATCACGCCAACCACTCCGTCATTCTCGTTTCATCCGCAATCAAGTTTACGTCGGATAGCGAAGGAGGTGGGTTGGACAAACTGATCGCGATCATGATTGCCTTCACCCGTCTCTCGCTATGCGACAACGGTATCCTCCACAACCTCACCGGCAGAAAACTCTTCCAGGACAACCAGCAGCTGGCTATGGCCAATGGGAAGTCCGTGATTTTGAGGGTTCAGACAGGAAATAAGCTGGAACTCGAAAAAGATGGGGAGTCTCTGACGCTTACCTATGGCGAGGTCATCTCTCATGAGCCTTCGCTGGTCGGCCGAGCGACGACGGTGCTACATGCGACGTCTCCGAAGTGGCAGGACAAGGACCTGGTTGTGAAGATCAGCTGGCCTGGCGCTTGCAGGACCTCGGAAAGCGAATTCCTCAAGAAGGCGATAGAAGAAGCAAAACTGACCCCCGACCAATGGGCTGTCAACCACCTTCCTGGCCTCCTGTTTGACCTCGATGTCGATTTCGACTCGGATTCGACGCACAGGAATGTCGCCAGTATGTTCGAGGACGCCAAGTTCGTGAATGGAGAATACAAGTACGAACGGCGCGTCCTGCGGATCCTCGTCCAAGAATGCCTATATGCTCTCAAGACGTTGACGGACGTGAAGGAAATCGCTCAGGTCCTGCTAGATATTGCATGCAGTGCGTACTTTCATTCATCTTCTCGTTGTCACACGCTCACGTTGATTTAGTCCACTGGTGGCTGCGTGAGAAAGTCGGGATTCTGCACCGCGACCTCAGCCTCAACAACATCATGTATCGGAGGATCAACGGGAAAGTCTATGGAGTTCTGACCGACTTTGATCTTTCATCATGGACGGCTTCTTTAACCGGCGACTACAAAAGCGCTTCGCAACAGAGAACCGGGACCCCTCCCTACATGGCCCGCGGAATACTCAAGGGAACCGACAGCGTCCACCTTTACAGACATGATGTTGAATCCCTTTTCTACATCATGTTGATACTGGCCTCCCACCACGAGATTCATATTCCTCAGGACACGAAGAAGGAGGCAGGAGGGGTGCGAATGCGACCGTATGCCGAAGGGCTGCCCTACG
This sequence comes from Thelephora terrestris, assembly GCA_015956445.1. NCBI lineage: Eukaryota > Fungi > Basidiomycota > Agaricomycetes > Thelephorales > Thelephoraceae > Thelephora > Thelephora terrestris. The sequence continues at coordinate 601,885 of WIUZ02000016.1, read as the reverse complement.
AACGGTGGTTCGATCAACCTTTGTACGAGGCTCTTGCCGATTTCAAGTCTTCCTTTTTGAGGGACTACCGCACGAAATTGGATCTGACTCCGAGCTTCGAAGACTTCCGGGATTGGATAAAGTCCATTCATCGGTCTTTTCGACGAGGCGTGCTTGCCCACGATATCCACAAGTCTAAATTGGAGGATTTTGAGGAATCGGGTGACAGCGGGGTTGCTCCAACATTCGACAGCGAGACGTTGGGAGGGTATGTGTGTTATTCTATGCTGATCAACTCGGCTCGTGGTCTCAGGGGAAAGCTTGAAGGTCTCATTGTTCGCTACGATACGACTCCTGCTGGCGTAGATGCAGCCAACGCTTGAGTTCCTCCTTACTTGATGCTTGTAAAGTTCCAAAGATGTATTTTAGATTTGTTCACGTAGCACGGGCGTTCATAATGAGACTGCTTACGAAGTTGTCCACTGGACGCAAGTATAAACCAGGGGGTAGTACGAATCCCAACTGCGTCGGTTTCTGCCCGTATCCATCAAACAATTTTTCACGCCCAACTTTCTGTTTCTTTGGGTCGTTGAACCCTTTCCAGGCCTTCGCATGTTCTCTCCTCCTGCTCCGCCCTGACCACCCTCTATTATGCTGGCTTCCCATGTACACGCCGCATGTTCGATACCCGCAACCCACCTATTTAATGCTCCAGTCAATACTAGGCTATGGTTGCTTCGATGCAGGGTGTCCGTAATCAGTGTACGCCCCCTTTCTGAGATCGAGTTGGGACTCCATTGGAGGATCGAGTGGGCCTTTCTGAGGGCGCCCAGTGTCGAACGGCGATCGTTTCGAGGAGGGCTCGAGATTAAGAACGTTCTCGCCGAGTTCGCGCAGTTGCTCAAACTTATGCGATCAGCTGGTGCCAAGGATGTGGGTGTGGACCTCTTTTTGCCACTTGCAAGTAGACTGGAGGGAGTGTGATCCGAGGAGCCCACTCCCATCGATGAGAGTATACAATATCCCAGAGAGAACATAGTGAAGAAACCAGAGGCCGCTTAACGTACACACGCTCAAGGTGACACCAAAATTCCACGCGACAGGATTCGCAGCGTCAACGAAAGGGATAGCCACGATCGTCTGTTTCAGACACGCCGGCAGGCCCGTATCGATGTTTGTCGGGTCCGGTAGACTCGTGTTATCTGGCAGTTGAGCAGCGTTGCTATACCCCGTGAGCATCAACGCAGCGCTGCTGGCCTGGTAGTACTGGACAGCTTGCTCTGGTTTAGGCGCATTGGGATCACTAAGATTATAGGGTACCGGCGTGTTGGAGACACCCGAATCAAGGACTGACAAGCAATTCTGCCGGAGGATAGGAACAATGGCGGTCGCGGTGTCATTATCTGCGACAAAATAGAACGTCGTTTTGAGTGTTTGATGCATACGTCGAGGTGAACATTGGGCCTCCAGGCCGAGTAGAGTCGTCCGGACTTCCATACTGTGAAGATGCCGTGAGTGATCACCAAAGGAGAGAAATTGGCTGCGCTCACCTCGTTGCTCTGAACGTAGTTTGCACCGTTCCCGCCAAAGGCCAAGGGCCAGAAGAACGGGAATCCGTACCCAGCTACGCCGATGGGATATCCAGGGTAACCGCTTCCGTATTTCCTATGCACGAGCAAAGCATCCCATGGCGCGTTAAAATAAGCTCATCGAGTGACAAAAGATCGCCTGTTTTCGTAGACATCAGCTCGGGTTCCACGTTCCACCACCGGCGGTCCTCCCCGCAAAGACCCCCGACGATATTTTCCTGACGGACCCGCCACCATTTCCGTACATCGGCGCCGACCTCTTTCCCAACGGGAGATTGCTGGTACTGTTCGGAGACTTTTTTGATGAAGAGGTGCGT